>JABSTQ010010578.1:0-410330 GCA_013358835.2 Ixodes persulcatus | reverse complement strand
CTTGGTTAAACAAATATTTGAACATTAGCTTTATGTCGTTTGGAAGGTAATAATTTGTAGTGCACGAGGCATCAGTCTGGACGTAATACTTCAAACATCCTACGTGGCAGAAGATCCTAAATTTCCACAAAAATGTCTGTTGATGCGTGTCTGAGATTTTTAAAGAACACTTGGCAATATAAGTGCAAAACATAAATTTAAATGCTGTCTTACCATGATATGTATAGATTTCTATAACAACACATATAGGATTTGTCTGTAATACTTTTATGAAGTAGCGTGAATCAAAGATGACTCACACGGCAATTCTCAATTAAACCAAGCTGTCCTTCCCCGCTCCTTTGGAATTTTAGTTCTTCCAAACTAAACCTGTCTTAACTTTCAACCATAAAGATTTGTCTTTCGCGAAGTATATCCCATCATATAAAATTTGACGATAAATAACATCCTTCATTTGAAGCTAAATAAAATACACCCCTTGGTCTTAATCCAAATCATACCGCCCAGAGATACCTGGCAAATACAGCTGAAGTTCTCATACTTAAACGCATCTGTAAATAGGTATCGCGATGAATATTAGAAAAGCATACGAGAAGTATCCGAGAAGAAGAAGAAGAGGTTTATTTAGAAAGATAGAGAGGTCGCTCTATGCATTTTGCATTAACCGGTTTCTCTGTGCTGGGGAAGAGGAATAGATGATGCTAAAGAAGGGCAAGACGATGAAATTAATAAAATGACATAAAAATAACGTGGGGCTCCATCTCTGCTCCTTAAAGACGACAAATAAGTTGGGTATCACGTAAGAAACGTAGTAGGTATTTGGTCGCATCAGCCAGCTTTTCTGGGCTCTCCCACGCTCCTAATATCTTCTGGAGAGAGAACGGTCGGGAGTCCAGCTGGGAAAGTTCTTCAGTTAGCACCTCTCTTTCCACGTCATAAATTGAGCAATTGCATAACAGGTGGTCCAGTGACTCCACTTCTTCACATATCAAGCAGTTTTCAGAAGGTCTTTTCCCAATACAGTGGAGATATTTATATGTAAATGCAACGCCCAGCCTGATTCGGTGAAGTACTGATTCAGATTTGCTTGTAAGGTTTCTGGGCGGTCTGAACTTCAGTTCAGGATTTAGATTATAAAGTCGGGGATAGTGGTGAGAAGGGCTCGTCCAGAGGGCCGCACCTATCGTTTTTCCGACCCAAAAAACCGTTGCACCAGCGTCAGTTCATGAATATAGAACAGAAATGCTAGATATGTTGTCGTGCCCGCTCTTTGCTACTTGGTCAGCGGCCTCATTACCAGGGACGCCACAATGGCTCGGGATCCATTGGAAGTGAATCTAGTGGCCAGCCTTTTGGGCCTGTTGGCAGAGGCTGACTACGGTGAATGTCAGCTGTTCATTTGCTCCACGTCATAGATAGTGCGGCATGCTCTGGAATGCAGCTTTTGAGTCAGTGAAAACGGACCATGCTCTTGGTTTTGTGCGTATTATATATTTTATGCTTTCCCTAATGGCCACCAGTTCCGAGACAGTTGATGAGGTGCGGTGGTGTAGTCTGAATTTCGGCACGACTTTATCCATAGGTATAACTACTCCTGCAGCTGAGCTTTGATGAGTTGTTGACCCGTCAGTGTAAATGTGAGTTTTGAACCGATGGTCGACATGAATTAATGAGAGGGTCAGTCGCCTCAACACCGTTTGTGCAGTTGGCGCTTTTTTCTGTAAGTCATCTATATTGAGTTATATTAGGGCATGTAAGTGTCCAAGGTGGACCATCCGCCAACTTTGGTGTTTCAAACTGCTTTGGTATTTCTTGCTCCTGTTGTATCAAGAATTTAGCATAGCTTGAATCTTTCCTGGATGATAATATCCGGGCAAGGTGGTGGGATTCCTGCCTTGTCAGGTGTCGTAGGTGTACTCATAGAGTTCCTTTTGCACTAAGTTCTTCAATGGATAGGCACCCAGCTTCAGTTATAACACCTAAAGAGGACGTTGAGTGCGGAACACCTAAACAAGCACGAGGAGCAGAGCCCTGTACACTTTGTAGTCGATTCCAATTTGTGGAGCACATCCCACGAAGAAATGGCAGGCTGTACCTCAATAGACACTCAAATAGAGCTTTGTAAAGACGCAGTACTGATGCTACTTTCGCACCCCAAGTTGTTCCACATATAAAACGTATGAGGTGTATAAAGCTGGTCATATTTTTTTCTAAGGTGCATAATGTGAGGTGTCCATGTCAGTCCTCAATCGATCGATATGCCTAAAAATATGTAGTGTTTTACATATAGAATGGTTTGGCCGGATGCCTCGAGGGGGTATTTATCCGTGCAACGTCTAGTAAAAGCTATGGCGGCTGATTTCGATGGAGAGATGGTCAATCCGCGATGAAGAAGATATCTATAATTCGTGCCGAATGCTTTTTGAAGACGAGCTCTAACTTGTACTCTGGTAAATCCGTAGACCCATATGCAGATATCATCTGCATATACCGATGATCGAACAGTTTCTTGAAGTTCCACTCTGAGAGCATTAAGGCGTATCATGAATAGTGTCGGACTTAGTACGCCACCCTGTGGGATACCCATTGTGACATTATAAAGGGTAGCTTTTTTGTCCTATAGCAACAAGAATTGCCCTGTTAGTTAAGTAACTGGAGATCCACTTGTAAAGTCGCCCCCCTATTTCTAGTTCTTCTAGTGCGTCAAGTATAGCATCATGCGTCACAGAGTCAAAGGCACTCTTGAAGTCCAAGGATACGGCTGTGATCATTCGTCGTTGAGGGTTTTCGTGTTCAACCGATGTAATTAAATCAATCACCCCGTCTATTGAGGACCGGCCGCGTCGAAAGCCTGACGATTTATTTGAATATAGACCATGATGTTCGAAATACCATTCCATTCGCGCTAAGATCATACGTTACATGAGTTTGCCTATGCAACTTGAAAGCGCAATGGGTCAATAGGAAGTGATGGTAAGGGGTGACATACCTGGCTTTAGTAACGGTATAACTTGAGAGACTTTTCATGCTGTAGGTACCTTGCCTTGGTTCCAGGATTGGTTGAAGAGACGAAGAAGGCATTTGATTGTACTTGGTTCCAGTGGTGCAATCGCCGAGCAGGTAACACCATCTGATCCAGTTGAGCTTGATTGCCTACATGATGCAAGTGCAGATTCAAGTTCGTTCAATGAGAAATCAACGTCCATGCATGACAGAGTTGACGGTGGTGTCGACCATGGCGTTTTCGGTGTGCTCGTGTTTGTAGATTGCGCCTACGTAATTCGTATACAGAACGGATTCGTGGCCTCTATATCTGAACACTGCATCGATAGAGCTAGTGCCCGAAATGGATAGCGTTGTTGCGGTGTTGCTCGGAGACCTCTTGATATTTGCCATATTCTTGTAGTACGTTTCCTTGAATCAAATTCTGAGCACATTTTCCGCCAACGGCGTTTTGCAAGTTTGTTCAAATGACGTTTGATTTTTTTAGTTACTCGTCGGAACTCACGTAAATCCTCAGGCCATTTATGCTTTCTAACTTGCCTCTCAGCACGCCGGCGAAAAGCCCGAAGTCGCTGATATTCGGCATCGTGTGTAGTTTGGTTAATCAGTAAGGTTGTTTGCTCTCTTGATTGATTTAACGAACGAGTGATGGCTTCTGTGAATGATGGTAAGTACATCTCTTGGTTGCATTCCACGGTAATTTTTTCTTGAAAGTTTGCCCAATTATTATGGCTAATCTCATTATAAGTTTTAATATTTTTAAAATTCCCAAGCTCCGTATAGGTGGGCACGTGATCACTACCTCTGGATTCAATGTCTGCTGCTTGAGATGCTAGTGATGGCGAAAGAGATGTGAGATCTAGGCAGCTGCTACTCTTAAGGTTCTGTATATACGTAGGGCTACCGTCATTCATTAGGCAGAAATGGTGACATGCAGCAATATCAGCCAACCTTCTACTTCGAGGGTTGGTGTGCATACTGCCCCAAACAGAATTATGGGCGTTAAAATCACCTGTTAAGACAAATGGCAACGGGTACTTGCTGAGAATGTCAGTGAGGTAATATTTGTCAAATTTAGCTTTCGGTGGGATGTATCCAGCAATGATGGGGAAGTTGCCCTTGCCGTCAGTGACTGTAGCCGCAATGTACTCATCTTCATGTGGTAGAATAGCGTGATGCAGGTAACTGAGGTCTGTACGCAGGAGATGGATGCCTCTAGTTGGTCCTGTAGTTCAGGTTGAAGAAAGATATTAATACCCAGAAAAACGAAAATTGTTTGGAAGCCTTGGCTCACATATGGCCATGAGAGGAGATTGATGCTTCTGTGAAAATTGCCTGAGATCGGATAGACGCCCCGTTAGGCCTCTCGCGATCCACTGGAATATAGTCAGATTCTTGTATCTGTCATCCATAGTGAGTGCTGTCATAATTATAATAAATGGTATTTAAATAGTAACAGTTGAGTTAACTCAAGCATTGTTGCAGGAGCGGAGTAAATGTCTCAATGAGTTGTACAATGTAGATGGGAATGGGTGAAGACACGTGTTGAACCAGTCCGCGTAAGGCCTTGATCGCAGCACAAAAGATGCCTCTGATGCCCAGCGCAGGTGGTGGTGGTTCAGCTGCAGCATTTGGTTGTGGAGTGCAGGCACTCTTGACAAGGTTAGTGGCAATGTTACATACAACCTTCCATGTAGAAGGTTGGTTGTGAGCGAGGTCTTCTTGTGTCGTAGGTACTTTGTTTGGGAGATGCGGAAAGGACTCGAGGTCGTCTGTATTAAGTTCTGTACTTCTTCGTTTTTTATCGAGTGGCTTTTTGTCTTCATTTCTTTGGGAAGTCTGTGATGCTGGGGTTAGGGGGGCTCTTGAATTGGTTGTTTATGTGGCTTGTTAGTCACCGGCATGCGTGCTGCTGGCTTTTGACTGTGTCCGGGACCAGATGTGTTATCGGTATTGTGTTCAGAGGCATCAGCTTTCACTGCCGCCTTCGCTGTTGGATAGTGCTTCCGTGAAGAACGCGGTAACGAACTACTTCTTTTTCGTCTTGCCATCTTGGACAGCTTCTAGAAGTGGAGGGATGGTCAAGTCCGCAATTGACACATTTGGGTGATCCATCTGGACAGGATGTCAAGTCGTGTGTTTTTCCGCTTTTTGTATAAATAGACGAAGATGCACACGATGCAGTTACGTGTCCGAGGCGACCGCAAGTACGGCATTGTGTTGGTTTTTTCACGTAGAGATATACTTTGTGGCGCACATAGCCTACACATACCGCATCGGGTAGAGTTGGGCATGCAGATGTTAATGCAACAGATTGTGACTTTCCCAGTCTTCGGATACGAACGATTGATGTCTTTGAGAGTAGTGCCTCAGTTAGTTGGCTGTCGTTGATATCTACCGGCACTCCATGGATGACACCCATTGCCATGTTCTTAGAGCGGGGCTCGTATGCACTCACTGGAACCCCGCAAAAAGACTTGATACGCAGTAAAGTGCTCGTATCTAAATTGCGAGTGTCTACAGCAATCACATTCAGCTTTGAGTTAGGTCGAATGTTGTGAATTCCATCAGGACAGTTTGATTTCAAGCTGTCCGAAAGCTTGATAGGGTTGAAGCTTTTGATGTTGCTATTTTGGTCGTCTGGTGTAAATATGACGGTGAGCCCAGGAGCCTGGCAGTTGGCTGCTGGTTTGGGAGAACTTGATTCTGAGTCCGTACTCTCCCTGCGTCGTTTGGGTGATTCAGCCGTCTTGTATTGGTTGTCGGGATTCTGTGACTCTTCATTGGTAGAAGCATACCGTTCTTTCATATCCTCGACATCGTTTTGGTCGTCGTTTTTTTTTTTTTCAGAGAAGATCTCAATTTCTGTGTCAGTGTCGTATTGCTCAGGTGGTAAGTACTTCATAGTAGTTGTCAAAATGTTGGGCTGCAAGGTTTGCTTGGTGTGCGTTACAGAAGTCATGTCGAATCGAGCAGGGGCGAGTATTGGTTTTGAGGTGGCATCATCGAATTCCATCAGTCCTACCGGACCGGTGCAGTCCAGAGGATCATCAGGGGGAAACCCTACGGTTTATCGAGGATACTTCCTCCAGTCGAGGTGTTGGTGATATTACAGGAGACAGTGAGAGTGTTCGTTTGCCGCGGGGTAAGTTGCAAAATAGCAAAAACTGCCAGAAATATGAACACTACGTCCAGTCACCGACTTAGTGAAAGCTTCGTCGTCTTCTCTCGTCTAAGTATCCGAGAAGGTATCCTTAATATGAATAGGGAAATATATTTTGTCAGGGACAGGAGTAATAATAATTCAATGCATATATATTTTAATTTAAAATTTTAGATGTTCGCATATCTTGTAGGACTAGTTAGGTGCACCCTCTAGTACACAAAAAAAAAAGATTAGTTTTTTTCTTATGCCATAAACAGACATACGAAATATAATTTTAATGCAATTAAATGCAAAGGTGCAAGCGAGCTGGACAAGAATGACAAAAATAATCCCTGGAGAAGGGGAACAAGAGGGACAAAGGACAAACACAATTCTCCAAACACAGCTAGGTGACTGGTGCGCGACCGAAAAAATCCGCAACCCAACAAACGCAAACCAACAAACGAGTACACGATCGTTTCTTGAGTTTCGACGCTGTGGATTTGGGACCAAATTCATTTTTTGCCAGAATAAACATTTCCCTTTCTCGCGTAGGGCTAAAAGAAGCCAGCGCGCTTTCAACATTATCTAGATCAGCTGCCTTACCTGCCCCTCCCCCACTCCTACACGTCTAAACCTTACACTGCATTTACTGAATACGGGCTCATTTTTCAGCACTAATTTCACGAGGACGCCGTAAAGTTTACCTGTGTTTTCTGATATTTTGTTTAGATGGGAACACACGGGCGTTCAATATTAGACGACCATGTGAAGGATTGTAAGTATTTATCTTTGGAGACAAGAGAAGGGTCACGTATTGTTAGAAACAAAACGTACCGAACTAACATGGGTCTGCAAAATAGCAGGGTCCTCAGCGTCCACACTCAAGCAAAAAAGAAGCCATAACAAATTAACGTTTAGGCGGCAACGATTCTTAGAAAAAATATAACGAGATATATCAACCAATTACAAAAGTACACGTAAAATGAATTTGCATAAAAATACAAACACCTTTTCTAAAATTGCATTCCTGCGCATTAATCAAAATATTAAAATATATTTAAAAAGTAGTACATTGATATATATGTATCTCTAGACTGCAAAACCTTGGTTCCATAGTTCATAATTTGAAGAAAAGTCACAAGCAAAAAAAATGGCGCAGTCATTTTAATAAAAATGTTTAGACATCGGTATCAGGAGGCACGAAGAGCATTGCGCGCTTTGTATAGATGCACGCATTCTCGATAATTCTCAAGAAGTTGAGATGGCATGCAAAACCCTTTCACTTACACTGTCTCAAATTTGGCGGTGACATAACCTGAGCCCTGGTATACTCCTAGCCCTTCTCTAACTTGATCAGTCGCAATCGAATCACGGCACTTGTAACAAACGAGCCACAATTGCATAGAAAATGTTTGAACGAAGCACTTTATAGCAATCCAGAGCGCGGGGACCTTGACAATAAAACTGGTTTCAGATTGCGTTATTTGGACAATCCTAGCATGTGACGTAACTTGGCAACCTCATTGAATGTTACGTTACCTTGAACCCAGCAGTCTAGGATAGCTCAGACCAATGTCATTTGACATTTTGGAGATGAACGCTCTCCTTACAAAGGAGGGGAGGGGCCCGATGGAGACGTATATTATAACCGAGAAGTGATTGTGAAACGCAGTGTGCACCTGCTCTGTGTAGCCGCCGCCACACATGTACGGTCGTCGCCGTACATGTGCGGCGGTGATTACACATCTGAAAGTGCCTGCCGGAACGCGAAACCACGCACACCGAGGGAAGTGTTGATTTTTGTTTTGTCTTTCGTGAACTATAAAAGTTATTCAGTTGAATTTTATGCGCAAACACAAGCCACGAACGCAGAGGAGTGGACAAGGACAAGCGCAATTGTAAACTAGTTTCGTTCACGGCCAAGCGAGTGCCAAAGGTTCATGGAAAGCATGCCCATCATGCTTCGAGGGAAGGAGAAAAATAAGAAAACATACAAAACAAGATAGAAACCCCGCAGCGCCAAAATCATTCTATCAACCAAGATAACAATTCAAATTCGTATCAAACATGGAAACCGAAGAGTCGCTAACACAGTCATTCCACTTTTTTATATAACACGCCTCTATTAGCTGTCTCTCTGTAGAATCTTCACTTTTTTCTCAGGATTATAATCTCGTGAAGTCGCAGAGTACAAATGCATGCCTCACAATGCATGGGCAGGTGCGCATTTGCCTTTTTTTTATCGAGCACTCATGTTCCCGAGCCCGGTCATTGACGCTTCTTGCCGTTTGATCAATGTAGGCTTTCCCAAGCTTGAGTGCAATCTCATACACCACTGCGGTGGAGCATTTCACATACGGTCTGGCATGCTTTTGTTGCAGCCACGTGTCTTTCCTTTTTTTTTTGACAAATCACTGAGCACTGTGTGAAGAACTTCACTCTGCATTTAAGTATAGCCTAAATTAAAGTGTAATTTCGGACCTTTTCTTCATTTAAAGCATGCAATTCGAGAATTGGTGGCATGTCAGGAGTGTGCGTGCGGGCATACTCTTTTGAAAAAGAGTATGCCCGCACGCACACACGCATACCACTCTCTCTCTCAAACATTGTTTTTAATCCAACTGCAGCGATGACTCCAGTTTTTTTTTTCCGCGTAAGTTCACGACGTCCAAGGCTCTACATAAGTTCACCCATTTCTGTAACATCGCGATGTTCTGAAGAGCTTGGCTCAGAATAGACTACTTTTTCCGCATCTTGAAAAAACATCGCTACTGGGAAAAGGACAAAAAGACAAAAACACAAGACAAGGGCTGACTAACAAATGGTTTGTTATTAGAACATAAGAAAGAACGAAAAGAAAAAAAATATGGACTTTAATGTTCGCATGCCTGCTGGGCGCCTCGTAAAATATATACCCTTATTCTGTTTTCAACTCAGGCGATCTCGTAAACCTGAATGAAGAAATTTATTTTCTTCTTTTCTTTGTCAGGTGACCTTATTTTAAATCCAGAAAGTTCATCTCACTGCGGGTCAGAGCCAACGAAGTTTGGCTCACACACAAGCTGTTGTACTTCGTGATGTTGTAGGTTTCAATCATCTCTCCATATTTTTGGTCGTGGTGTTGATATATTAAACTGATGTTATTGAAGCGTGATTCGCACCTGCAAACTAGGCAGTGCAGCACTAAATGTCAATAAGCGGAGCCTTTCAACGAGCTGTGGTACTTTCTGAGTCGAAAGTTTATTAGCACCGGCCAGTGTGTGCTGTATAAAAGCGCCCACAAGAAAAGAGAATGCGGTAAACCACGCCTTTTACGAGAAAAAAGTACTTTTTCGAGTTTTACCTTGCATGTCCTATGTTCTGATCTCGCGTTTCCATTCCTGAGTACGCTTACAGCGGAACATAATCTGCTTAGTTTGTTTTGGGGCTGAAGAGAGAACATTCACCACAAATATGGACGCGACGATTTTTGAGTCCGTCTGAAATGCGTTGAAGATGAGGAATAACCGAGACTTCCGTGTTTTGTTTTTCTTTTGTAACGTGTTCTTCCAATATGAAATTATAGCTAAGCTTAGCGGTTTTTATTAAACCATCGCATGCTGATAAGATGATTGTGTCTGGGTATTTTGAATCCCTAATCCTTTGAATCTCGGAAGTGAAGCTAACGTTAATTTGGTCAACCCATGATTTTGTTAAAGCGGACTTCAAATAGGAAACTACTATGCCTCTTTTTTCCGAATTTCGAATGTGCTGACTTGTACTTTAACAAACTTTTCAATGTTCTAGGATGGTACCAACAGCAAATGTGTTCTTTTTGTAAAATTCAACAGGAGATCTAAAAACTGAATTTGACTTTCTTTTGGGGTTTCTTAAGTGACCCAAAAACCTTAACCATACGATTAAAAAAAAACACTTGATTAAGTAATAAAAGCATTCCATGAGCTTTGTCAAGGCCTTCGGTTCACTTATGAAACCCGAAAAGAAAGTCGAATTAAGCTTTTAGATCTCCTGTCGAATCGTAAACAAATGAACACATTTTCTGGTTGTATAATCCTAAAACCAGTCAGCACATTCGAAGCTCATAAAAAGAGGCATAGTAGTTTCCTGTTTGTAGTCCGCTTTAACAGAAGCATGTGTTCACAAAATGGATGTTAGCTTCACTTCAGTCAAAGTATTACGAATTCAGGATAACCATATTGGATAATCTTCATCGGCACGCCATAGTTAAATAAAATCAGTTCAGGTTAGCTGCAATTTCATGTTGGAAGAACCATTTAGAAAAAAAATGAAAGGTTCGGTTACTCCTTATGTTCAACGCATTTCACACGGATTTAAGAAAGTCGTATCCAGATTCCAGGTGAATGTTGTCTTTTCAGCCACTAAACACTCAGCAGATTATGTTCCGTATTAAGCGTACACAGGGAGAGAAACGCAAGATCAGAACATAACACATGCTAAGTAAAACATGAGAAAAGTACGTGTCGTGCGTAAAGGGCGTGGTCCTCTGCATTCCCTTTTCTTCTGCGCGCTCTTATATCGCACAGAGTGGCCGGTGCTTAAAGGGGAACTCCACCGATTTTTTTATATTTTTGATTTGGCTGGAAATTGGCAGATCTCATCAATAACCTTTTCTTAACTAGTAGTCAAAATGTTTTATCAAAATATAAAAAAAATCGGTGAAGTTATTGAATTTTTAGGCTACGCCGGAAGCGAGGTTTCCAGGAGGTTTCCAGGCAAAAGTGAAAACTCCCTACTTTTTCCTACCCCTATACGTCACCGGCGGGCAGGCGGACGAGCGACTGGGGCAGCCGCAAAGCGGCTTTTCGGGTGCCAACCATCAAGATTATTTTTTCCACAGCTCAAAGGTTCAAAGTTCCTTTGGGATGGGTGGCAATCTGTACTTCGCGGTAGGGTGCCGATAAACACTGCCAGGAAAAGCTTCTCTCTTAACCTTGTTTTCGCGAAAAAAAAAAAAGCGCTCCCCGGCAGCAGTGGATGACGGCCACGTCAAGGTGCTTTTGCGCGAGGTGTTTGCCGATAGAACTATACTCGCGGTCAACTTTCTGTGGCAATCCCAAGAGAGGAGGAAAGCGCGTGTACGGCGGTTGGTGCACCCTCTCCCCTAGCATTGATTGCATTGCCACAGAAAGCTGACCGCGAGTATAGTGGCACATAAAAAAAAATTTAGTTATGCTCGGAATACTTTATAGCCGCGTGCTGCGAGTTGAGTAGCCTTCCTCAGCTAGAACTAAAGTCACTGGACGGTTGGAACAGCTTTAAGAGCGGAAAGCGCAGACTGAAGCCGGCGGTGGCCAAGACGACACCCGTTCGAAGAGGAGAGCTAATAGTATCGACAAAAAATAGTGCTCTTTCTAGCACTGCAGTCGATATGTGGTGCATCAACTTTTGTTGCTCAAATATTTTTCTGCAATCTTCATTTTTTTTTTTATAAATACTATAGCCGTTTTGAACATGGAATCGAGTTCGTGCTAGCCTGCGAGTTCCACTCACGTGGCCGATTTGTTAACTACAGGAGGTGAAACGACTAAACAAAGTTTAATTATGAGTTTTGACATGACTTTCGACACACTGCTATTTGTGTCTTGTATTACGGGGATTTAGAAAGCAGGTGTGGAGCTCCGGCCATTACTATACAATACAGCCATGGCGTGGTTTATGAAATGGTTGATATGCAATTTTCTTTCGCAAAAGATGTGGTGAAAACGCCTTTATTTGATTCTATTGCAGAGGAATGTTACCTATATAGGGCTGAGAGGTTTTCTAAAACTATGACAATATTAATGTTGTTGAGGAGACGCATGCACATTTACAGCTGATGGAGGCTGTGCAAAATCGAAACTTAATTTTAAAAACAATCCTATATAAAATTAGTCTTCCCCACGTGCACTCATGGATGAGTGTTTGATGAGCGTGTTGCATTCTAATCCAACAGTATATATATATATATATATATATATATATATATATATTTATATATATATATATATATATATATATATATATATATATATGAGTACACTGTTATATATATATATATATATATATATATATATATATATATATATATATATGAGTACACTGTTTGTAAGGGGGAGGGGGTATTTTTGTTAACGTATTTTGAATTAAAATTTTATGAAGCATTTTTGAACTTCACGCACTATTTCATTTTCAAGGAAATATTTTTTATTTGAATATGAATCGTGTAAGTTTATTTTGTACGCCTTTCATTGCACATTGATATTTAGCTTGGTGGTTGCGGAGTGTTTTTATTTTTATTTTAAAGCGATCTGCCTGAACAGTAACCTGCCATTTTGCCTACACGAATGCAGTTCATTCCATTTTTACACCAGTGGTTCTGAACCATCGATGATCTGTGGACCCCTTGTGGATCGGCGGAGATGATGGAGGACCCCGTTCGTAGTGAAGGGAGGGAAAATGTATAGGTTAAGTTTAATAATGATTTAATAAATGGATATAACTAAGGGCTGGTGTGAAGTAGACTTTTCTAATTGACATACATACGAGAAAACTCGCCAGAAAACTGAAATATTTCTTCTCAATTTGAAAGAAATACAACTTTTATTGCCGGGCTTTACTGATGATGCAGAGCTTCGCGGACCCCAAAAGGTCCCCGGAGTCCCCTTTGAAAACCACTGCTTTACACGATTGCAAGAAAGGCGACTGGCCACCGCCATGTTTCTGCACGTGCGGAAAAGCCCATGCAAGTGCAGGCTTGCGAAAGCTTTGTTCACGAGCAAGCTGCACGTGATTGCACGCATGGGGCAGCAATCGGCCGCTCAATGTTTACGAGAATCACAGTCGACATGTATTAGGTCACAGCCCTGGACACGCATGTTCGTCGCTTTACAAGGCGAGCAAAATGCGCGCCCCGCGCACGAATGCTGTAAATTGCATCGGCCAGAAGCGCGTTTCAGGAATGTTCTATAGACATTTGCTAAATTACCTAAGCACCAAGGAGAATATGCATGCTGCAAGAGTAGTTACACGTGCTTGCGTCTGCAACAGTAACTTTTTTAATGAAAATCTAAAACGAATGTCACGTTTCTTGCTGTAAGACGACGTGTGGGGCACCTGTACCCGCATTTCGAGCATTCTCCGTGGTTCTTGGGTAGTTTGTCAAAAATGTTTTGCGTGAGTTTTCGACCGTTTTTTCGCCAGCGGAACTGCCAGCTTCTGATAGAAAAGAAAACGGATTGCTGGCGATTTTACAAAACTTGCGAGGCGCGGCTTGAGTGTACCGAGTTCCAAAAACGGTTTCCTTAAAATCCCAATTGCTTCCGTTTTTTTGTTTTTACTTTTTCATAGTTTAGCACGTAGGGAAAGGTCATACTTCACGCAAAATAGAGATTAATATCAACTTCAGACAGCACGAATTCCCCTGTTTTTTTTAATGTTAGACCGGAGAAAGGCGGGCGCGAGCATACCCGACTGCCCGCCACGCGCCTCGATACCCGCCCATGACGTCCTGTTTGAATGGCAGGGAAAACTGGGGAACAACTAGGAAGAACGATGTTTCAATTTCGGAAGAAAACAAAATATCGCTTTTTTTAATTATCCAGAGTGAATTAGGAGGAACGAGATAGCATTTCGTAATCAGGAAGCCATCCGCATTCAAATTGTGCCTTTGGATCAGGTGGCTCAAAAATCGCCGGAGTTCCCTTTAATCATTAGACTCAGAGAGCACCACAGCTCCTTGAAAGGCACCGCTTATTGACATTTAGAGCTACACTGCCGAAATTTCGGGTGCAAACCACGCTTCAATAACACTAGTGTTATATATCAACACCACGAACAAACATGTTGAAAGATGATTGAAGCCTGCAACATAATGAAGAACAACATCTCGTATGTGAGCCAACCTTTGTTGTCTCTGGCCCCAGTGAGATCGACTTTCCGGATTTAGGATAAGAGCACCTAAGGAAGGAAAGTAGAAAATAAGTTTCTACATTCCGATTTACGATATCGCGTGAGATGAAAAAAGAAGAAGGGGACATACTTTACGAGGCGCCTAGAATGCGCGCAAATATTTGAATTCTTGTTTTCTTTTCTTTTCTTTCATTTTTATGTTATAATACCAAACCAGTTGTTAGTCAGCGCTTGTCTTGTGATCTGTGCGTTTTTGTTTGTCCTTGTCCCAGTCGCGCTGTTTCACAGCGAAGCTGTATACCTCTACCAGCCAAGGAAATGTTCGTGTAGTTAGCGTTGTAAGCAAAAAGCTCCTGGCGAACAATTGAAGGCAAAACATCATATCTCCTTTGAAATCAGGCATACAGCATACAGCTCAGTATCCGTTTGAATAAAGAAAGCCACGAAACGAGCATCACAACCACATGATGGATGATAAGGCGCGAGTGATCAATAGGAATATCCTCCCAAGCGTTCCGGTAAAGATTAGGTTCGCAGCTGCTTCGAAAGGGGTTGAAGTCATTTGAAGCCCTCGTGTGAAGTGCAAACCGCATTATCGATAATACCGGCGCCTGCGAACAATGCGAAACACGTTCCTTCTCCCCGAGAGTGTTTCCCGGTAAAGATTACGGTTGCGTAAGCTACTCCGAGTGGAAAAGTACCCATCAGCATAGAAATCACGTAGTGACGTCACCACGCTTTTCAAGTGACTTCGCAATGGTTAATTGTTGTGGGTGTCATTTACAGCTTTGCTGTCCAACCACCTTCACAGCGTGAATTGAAGCAAGAGTTTTTTCAACATGAACTCTTACCAACTTGCCAAGTTATCTATCCTAACCAGTGTCAGTTCTTCTGCAACCTCAACCAAGTCGCCGTGAGGTCAAAGATGACTGGCCATGATCAGCTCTTTTTGAAGTAAGCAACTGAATATATCACGCAAAAGCAAATGAACAGACGCGATCAAACCACGAAAGGCAGGGCTGGATCACTTGCTCTAGCTGGAGCAGAGCCGCGGCATTCCCTTCACTGACAAATGGTTCTTGAATTGAATTGCTCTCAAGGTAGCATCTGGAACCCAGGCAAATTATTCGTTAAACCGAAATGGGTACCGTCTGGAAGGTTGCATATCTCAAACTTATTTAAGACGTCAAGAACTGAATTAACTTGGTATTTAAAAATTGAAGGAAACCCGTAAAAAATGTACTCGCAGAGGTGTAACAGGTATGCAAACTAACACAAACGATTGTATTGAAATATCCTTGAAGTGTATTACACACAACATGTTTCGTTGACAAGTAAAAACGTGCAAGCGACCTGCGAAATGAAAAGAGGTACCACTAAGCTTTTACACAGCTGAGAAGATCGCAAAGCAAACAAGAACCGGGCAATTTAGGCTGTATTGTCTATTCTTCCGGTAGCTGAAAAAAATGATTTCTCCCAACTCTCACTAGCGCTGGCGATCCGTTCACCGTACGACGTTTCATTGACAGACTGCTTTACATACAGCTATTATTAGTTTTTGTTTCGCTTTTTTTTGGTAACAAATCACCGCAGATTGTCGCCGCAAGTGGCTTGTAGTGTGTGCCACGTAAGTTAACGTATTTATAATGAGCCGCCACAAAATGTCGCTGCAAAGCTTCGTGCACCGGTCTGTCGGCCACTGACACACTCGCGAAAAAATGCCCCTGCAGCATCCGATTCGTGTAACGAGTGTCGGTGATGTGTTAGTGTCGACGACACATGTCCTCGAAACCTGTATCCACGAATAGTTGTGCATATAACGTGTTTCCACGAAATGACGGGAGAACAGGAAAGTCCGTAATCTACCGGCAGTTGTCACAAGGTTTCAGGCAGTTAATGGCAGGCCACTGCAGGTAGAATTTCGGAAAAACTATTGTCCCGGCTGCCGGATGAATAGACATTGCCTAATTATATAGATAACATGGAAAAGTACCCGTAAAACAGCGGTCACCCTTTGCCAACAAGTATCTTGCAGTGCACTGACCATGAACTTAGGGGACTTGAAAGACGTATTACAAGATATATGTCGCTACTGGCACTGCAGAACAACCAAACAAAACAAAAAAAAAAGACTTGGAAGGGCCTTATGAAAATTCAAGACGATACGGTAAAAGCTGTCATTTGCCGAACCAAACCACACCACAAGAATTTCTTTAAGTTCTTGGAAGAGGTCGCTTGTTGTCGATATGAGCGTAGGACTTTTGGAACACTGATAGCTCTGGTAGGCTTCGGATACGTTGAAATCTACACCCTCCACACAGGCCGCAGCTAAGAATGAGTGAAATGAATGCTGGGAAGGAGGAAGCAGATGGGTTGCTGGAGAGGTGAGGAGGAACACCCCTCTCGCTCCAGTATTTCACCTGCCTCCTCCTCCCAGGACGAATAGCAGGATGCTTCTTCAAGGTCTGCAGGGGGTGCGCTCGCAAAAGGCTTATCTTCAAGGGGCCTCCCAAATATGAACACAGCGAGAGGCTTTGTCAGTGTATACTTGTGCGAGTTCAACCCAATGATGATAGTACAGTGGATCCTATGTGAGTGGCTTACCAAGCTGTGTCCTTCGGGCACAGCTTGCTCTGTCCGCTTAAAGACTATAGTCATGTGACCGTAACCGGAGACACGATTGGTCTAAAATATGTATAGCGTCTCTTCCTGCTGTTAATACCGAGTGAACAGGACAGCAGCACGAAGGCTAGTTTTTGGAGTCCCAAAGGAACAAGCCAGCCCAAATGTTAACTAAAAACTGGAAGTATACAGATCCTATGTTTTACGCCGTACAACCCACATTCTAAATTAAAATGCAGAAATAAACGCGTCCTCTATCTGCTCACGATGCACAAAAATAAAATGAAATTACAAAGAAAAATATAACACCCAGAAATAAGCTGTGCCGCAGATTTCGCACCACGCTAACAACAAACTTTCTATTCGCGAGGGTTGTGTGTGCATCTAACAAACACTGTACCATTTCTTGAACAAAGTAATCATAAATGCCACAAAGATGGAAAGATCCCCAAAACTGAAGTTCAAAAAATGCGAATCTAACACCACGTTGACAACACATGGAAGGGTTCTGGGCTCGAGGAGCTAACAACTTTATTATCTCAGAATAAAACAAAAATATCAGCAACAGCGGTTGTTTATATGATGAATTCGCGGAAGAGTGAGGTAATCGGACGTCCTAATGTGTCGTGCAACTCACGATTAAGTAATTAGACATTTGTTTCGGGTGTTAAAAAGTGCCTTTAATGTATATTTCGTTCTCGACGTGGGCGTCGACGGACATAACGCCGCTACTTACGACCCTGTCGAGGTGAGTACTACTGTTGACACGTTGTAACGACACTATATCGCGCGATAGACTCGTCTATTTGACCTGCATGCAGTATCGAGAGAGCTGTTTCGAATGTCGGTGCAAGACAGAGCAACGACGTAGCAATCGCGACACGAGAGCCCACTGCGCCTCGATCTGGCCGACCGCTCTCGCTCTGCTAAAATATGAGAGTGTGAATTGCGAGCACTGTTAGCTTGCTGATGTTGCACGAGGCTGATTTGCCTTGAAAACGCCAGCGCAGCCGTTCCAGTGCTCGGCGCACCTTCCTCGCAGCATCACAACCTTTCTGGCGCCTCATAGGCCAAGAAATCCCTTAGCATGTGCTGTGGTTCATTCTAAATTGAGGTAGAGTAGCCGCGAATTATGCAAAACGGTGCGACGAGGCGTGTTGTTGAAGAACAAAGATATAACAATATCTCCCAGGTTTTTCCAGTTTCAGATGTGGCGATTTCAGACATGTTAATACTGTAAATGTAATGGAGGGATCAAAATTGTGGTCATTATTATTGCGTTTATTCCGCTCGCTCTCTAAAGTAATGCACTGTCTCCATATATTTTGGTTTTCGAAAATTTCGTTTTTTGTTAACAGCTTCGTGACAACACCGGTCGAACTGGTGCGGCCTAAGACTAAGAGGCAGCATTTCTTGCACACTGTCATAGCCTCCTCTATACTCACAGAGCCTGACAGTTTGAAGACGAAGCCATAGAGTGCCCGGTCGCAGATTTGGAGCGCGAGGATCTGGTAGCGGAGAGCATTTCTGGTATTCAGCGCACAACTTCTGCAGCGGCGAGGACCCAAAACATGTTTTTTTAACCCGACAAGAAAAGAAGGGGTAGCGCAAGGAACGCGAGAAGCACGAGCGGACATTCCATCGCTCGCGACAAGTGTGTTTCGGCGTCTCGCACCAGCGGGACGCCCGTTACATGCCTCTCCTCTCATCCGTTGTCTGCCGCACTACATATTTCACTTTTGGCGGCCTCGTGTCGTGGCGATCTGCCAGGCTTTGTCAGTATAGAGGAGGCTATGACACTGGCTGCTACGGTGCGTTGTAGTGTGGATTGAATTGATCCGTGTAATTGCCTTGCCGACCCTTTCGTGTAATTGCCTTGCCGTAGATAATTCGCGGAGCGCGAATCATTTTTATTGTAAACTGATGCCAGTGCTATATACATAGCACGACACTGGTAATGGCGAAACGTTATGGTCACTGATAATGTGAGAACGGCAAGAAGAAGCTTAATTTGTTCCGCACCCAGCGCGAGCGGCTTGCCTTCGACAACGCTATGTCGACTTGTGCACCTCAAGCTTGTACACGCAGCCAAAGCTCGGCGGAAGACACGGAGCGCGTGCTGGAGGCAGGAAGTTCGAAAGACGCGCCCTCTCGTTGTCACTCTGTCAATGACTTTAGCGCGCCTCTTTTTCCCTTCGAATCAAACTTCTTTATTCAAACCTACTAGCCAGGTGGGAAGTGAATATGGGGATCACAAACGGAAAAATCGGTGATGTCAAGTTTGCGCTAAGAGTGTTCACAGTAAATGAGCGATTTTGTTAGCGCGAAAATAGCATCGGCGCTGTTTCTTTTTTTATTAAAAAAAAAAGGACAACCATTATACTTTTCACTCTGGTAATGTTAGAAATGAACATATCGCACGACAGGGGTAGTCAAGACAACAACCTTTCGAATCTAAAGAAAAGAACATAATAAAACGTTGATCGCTTGCTTGCGCTAACAGTATGACGAACGTACTGCAACACGGCCAACAGCTCGCTCATGATACTTCTCTCGCTGCCTCTCGTCATGCCAAAGTTTCGTTGACGCAATAGAAGTTTAGATTCTAAGTGTCCCTGCAGCAAAACAAAAATTCAGCACTTCTGGCCAGACACTTGCCGGCAGTGCTTATGTCTCCGGCGGCCACGCTGAAATTCAGCACTTCTGGCCAAACACTTGTGGGCCGTGTTTATGTCCCCGGCGGCCAAGCTGAAAATCAGCACTGCTGGCCAGACATTTGGCGACCGCGTTTATGTCTCAAGTGGCCAACCTAAAAATCAGCACTTCTTGTCAAACACTTGTGGGCCATGTTTATGTCCCCGGCGGCCAAGCTGAAAATCAGCACTTCTGGCCAAACACTTGCCGGCCGCATTTATGTCCCGGAGGCCAAGCTGAAAATCAGCACTGCTGGCCAAACACTTGCAGGGAATATTTTGCTTGTTAGGTTCATTCTATGTTCTTTAAGACTCCGTGCTCGCGTGTCCCTATAAATACGTCATATTTTTATTTAACGACTTATCTTCTTATATAAAACAGAATCTTGACACGCACACAATGGGTGCCTAAGAATCTTGAATATATAACAATCTTACTATGTATACATATATTTTTGAATAAATGACCGTAATTCTCCTAATAGAGTGGATTTTTATACTTCTTCAGAAGGTGCTTTACAGCAATTTCAAATGATTTACGGGTGTGCGAATACTGCTACGAAGCGAAGCGGAGCGCCATTTTTAGCCTTATTACTCTAAGGTGAGCCATTGAGTTGCGGGGTCTGTAGCACGGTGAAGGCAATTAAAGAAAAGACGCAGAGCTTTTTTATTCGAATCGACTCAATGGAACAACTTGCGGTTCGCTAGAATCTAAACTCTCTAATGCTGATTTTAGAATATTTTAATGTAACCCCGTAACTACCCTCATTGCTTTGATCTGCCTGTTTCGGGGTGAACCTCAACTTTTAAAGCATTGAATATTTTTAATGAAACCTGTAATTCCAAAAATGTCCCCCGTCCGTCCGGCCGTCTGTTGTGCCTTTCATTGCTAAATTGAACAGCAAAAGTAGCGCCATGATACCCCATACTACCAGGTAACACCGCGAATTAAACTCAGTGACGTCACGCCACTTGAGCACGTCTCATGGTGTCAAGTGATGTTCGTTTTTGCACAAACTTGTATGGGAAAGTTTCATGTCAAGTGGCACCATTATACTTGAGACCGTTAGGTCAAATATCCCGCTACGTTTTGCGGAAAAATTACTTCACATGATATGAAGTTATGTGACTTCAGGTTCAGCGGGCACGTCGCGTTAATTCAAATCATGTTAACTTATGAATTTTAGTGAAGGATTTGACGTAACGTGGTGTCATAACGTGGTCTGACGTTACGTAACTTATTAATGGGAAGTGACATCGCGGTTTATGTTGTGGTGTCAAGATGTCACGTTGACGTATCACGTGACACAAATTTTCCCCCGAACCGAACCAAAGAAACATAGCAAAAGTGTTCTCGTATGGTTGCCAGAAATGCCAGTTTAATTCCTCATAAACAATGAAAAATGTCGCTCTTGAGCACTGCTTTCCATGCATTATACGACTTTAGAGATAAAGGTCACTGGGAGTTTGTTTTAGTATTGCTTTGTTCATATTTATTTTATTCTAATGATGTTTATATGGTGCTACAATCTATGAAAGTGGTAGATATGCTTGTTGGACATCCGATATAAATTGTACTTTTTACTCTAATTTGCCACATAATCTACTAGAAATCATTTGTAATTGAAGCCGCTTCCTCCATATAAACTGTGCACCACCTTAATTAAGTAGCACGTGGTCCCCTTGGCCTAACGGACTCCTTGCTCGGCTGCCGAGCAATGCGGAGCCTTGAATGGTGAGCTACGGTCGACCTTTGATAACGGTCGTCGCCGGCCGTGGTGACAAGGATTTTTGCGTACCCGCAGACTGTTGGATTCTGCTTCCGACACTGTCGGCTAGCGATAAAGTGAAAAAACAGGTGCACCTGCACTGCAATGTGAACGCCAGGCCATTGAGGACTGGAGACTTCAGGGAGCCTTTAGAAAATATAGACTTACTAAAGGACGTCGCAGGGCTCGGCGTGTGCCAGATGGGCCACGGGTGGCTGTGCAGCCTGGAGAACGCGGCCACAAAGCAACTGTCAAAATCGCCCTTGATCGCTACCTAGAGGGTCCAGGCACCCGCCGTGAGAAGAGACGACCCGCAGCCTGGTGATGGTGAACGATGACTGACCGCAAACGGCGGTGCTCATTGGCGTTTATTTTGATGCCCTGATCAATGTTGCCTGCGGAGCGTGGTGGGTCATCGAAGCTAGGCTAGGCCGGGGGAGGCGCCACATGCTTGTTGCACCCTCACCCCCCGTTTGTTTTTCGATAGCAAAACAAAATATATGAATGCCCGATGCACACTTAATTTCGCTCCTGTTTGAGGCTCGTCCAAAGCCCCAGCCTTGTCGACGGCGACTATCACCCAGGCGAAAAAAGGTCCGACGACCTCCTTGGTCATGTACTCCGCCTGGGCGCAGGTGTCGGCGGGCCGGGTGCGGCAACGCCGGGTGCTGCATTAACTGAGAATGGCATTGAACTTGGCGCCGGCCCAGGCAGCGCTGCAGAGCTGGCGACGTTCGGAGCTTTCGAGGTGGGCGTCTCTCCGCTGTCCCCGACTGGTGTTGCCATCAGTCCCCCTGCCTTCTGGTCTTCTGAAGAGGCGGCCGAGGGTGCAAGCCGGTCTCCAGGCGAAGCCTAACATGGTCGGCATGCCGGTGCCACGTAGTCCTGTCGGGCATGGCAACGAGCAGCGACGAGGCGCTGGCAGGAGACCACATGTCTGGCGGACCACGGTGGGCCAGGACAGAAGTTTCTTGCAAAGAACGACGCTTCCGACTCCGGCAAAGGCCTGGGAAAGCGCACGTTCTCAGCAGCCGGCATCTGCTTCGGTTATTTAAGGAGCACTATGAACTGGAGGTCTGGATGCGAGACGTCCAAGGGTGTGTTGACCATCCGTCCTAGCACAAGCGCATAGGGGGCACGGCTAGTGACGTCGTGAGGCGTGGTCCGGTACTGGAACAGTACCCCAGCCACCTGCATCCAGAAGTACCCCGGCTGGCACTTCTTGAGCTTGTCCTTGATGGTCTGTACCACCAGCTCGGCTGTACCATTGCAAACAGGGTGTCACGGCGGGGCCATCATCCGGCGGATCCCGGTCTTCGTCAGTCAGGCCAGGTAGTCGGTGTTGGCGAAAGTGGGACCACTGTCCGACCCAATAACGTACGGCAACCCCTGAGCGGCGAATACCTGCCGCAGAACAGCAATGGTGGCGCCACCTGATAGAGTGGTGACAGGTAGGACCTCCATCCACTTCGAAAAGGCCTCCACCACCACCACGAAGTAGTGGCCCCTGAAGGAGCCCCCAAAAATTTTCATTCAAACGGGATCAGGGCTTATGTGGGGACGGCAAGGGGGTGATCTCCACATGACGTGAGGCTCGCAGGTGCTCCTGGCAGACTTGGCAGCCCTGCGCCTTGGTTAGATAAAGAGGGAGGATTTCTTCCCTGCCGCCAAGGTGAACGCTGACCTGTGCCTGACCCTGGACCTGGGAGAGCTACCCGGAGTAGCTGCGCAGCATGACGCCCGAAGCGTCGACGCACACACCGGGGAAAGTCCGCTTGGTCAGTTTCCCGGTCAAGACCGACACGCTTGCCCCTGCGTCCAGCTCCATAGCAATAGGGTGCCCGCAGACTTCGACGGTCACTGAGTACGGTGGCAAGGACGACGGGAGAAGGCCCGTGTGCCACGCGTCAAAGATCTGTGGGTTCTCGCCCACGGCGTGGAGCCTGGCCGAACAAGAACCGGGGCCTGCTGCTGCTCGTCTTCGCTGCGCTTCCATGTGATGGCCACCCTGGCCGCAGGCTTATGCGGAACGTGGGCTTGAACGCGAATTCGTCATCAATAAGCGTCGCAAAGAGCTCTGGAATGTTCATCATTTTCGCATCAATTATGGATTACAATCCTTTGTTCATAACCTGCCAAAACTGCTAATCTTGCAGATGGTGTTAATGGTGTTCTTGTAGATGGTGTTAATATTCATTGTGTAACAAACAAATCACAGTATGCTTATTTTGTTAAGATACATATTCTTCTTTCCTTTTGCTTTCATTTATAAACGATGTCATGTACCTACAAGGGCACCGGACCCTGTGAAGTCTCCTCTTCGAGGCTTTTTGACTGGTATCCTCGGCACAATGTGGAGGAAATAAATTAAATTCAAATTCAATTTAAATCCAGGCTGCTGGTGCTGGCCGCCCGCTAGTCCTCCACCCTCGCATACTCGTACGAGGTGCCAAGTTCTCCCGCACGTGAAGCATTGTGCTTGGGAGAACTGGCACTTTGAGGCGGAGTGGACGGCACCACAGCGGCAGCAGCGACGGCATGTACCGCCCCTTCGCGCCATCTTGTTCTCTGCCGCTTTCATCCACAGAAAACCGGCCGCTCGAAACATCTCGCTGGCGTCCTTTGCTGCGGCTTCCATCGCCAGCGCTGTCTTCACGGCGTTGTACAGCGAGGGGTCAGAGAGTGCTCAAGGAGTCGCGTCTACATTGCGGGGTTGTTGATACCGCAGTAAGAACGACCCGGAGGACTGAGTTCAGCTGGTCGCCGAAGACGCAGGTACTCGCCAACCGTCATAACGCAGTGACAAATTGTCCGAGGATTTCCC
The DNA here is from genome assembly GCA_013358835.2 of Ixodes persulcatus. Classification (NCBI taxonomy): domain Eukaryota; kingdom Metazoa; phylum Arthropoda; class Arachnida; order Ixodida; family Ixodidae; genus Ixodes; species Ixodes persulcatus. The sequence goes on along the minus strand of JABSTQ010010578.1, from coordinate 386,363 downwards.
CTTCCCGGCGGCTCCGGGGGTTGAAGCGGAACCGATAAAATAGTGTGGACGGTACCGGGCTGAAGTGCGAGCACAACGTGGCGTGGAGTTCACCCAGCGATTTTGCGTGCGGTGTGACCGGCTTAAGGAGGTCGAGCAGAAGACTGAAGTCGCAACCCGCAGGTGCCGATGAAAATGCCCCCTTCTTCACCGCGGGCGTGTCGTTTCCCCAAGACAACACGTGGATTAGTTCCTAGTAGACTGGTCAGGCGGACCCACCTCCCTTGGACGGCTTGAGCCTCCCGCACAGCGACATTGCCGTAAGAACGGGAGGCGGTTTGTCGCTTCCCCTGGAGACATGGGCCGATCCGTGGGCCAGAAACGTCGCCAGTGTCACGATCGCCCGTTATCTTAGACGAGGGTGTCGAGGCACCCGCCGAAAGAAGAGACGACATGCAGTCTAATGATGGTGAAAGATTACTGACCGCTAACGGCTGCGCTCGATGGTGTTTATTTTGGTGCCGCACTTCATGTGGCTCGCCAAGCGCGGCTGGCCATCGATGGTAAGGACAGAGGGGGGGGGGCGCCACATGCTTGTTGAAGCAAAGGTTTGCTCAAATCGGGCTGGCTGACTTTAAAAGGCAAGCTGTGCATTCTTGTGTTTCCCCTACAGGCAAGATGTGCGGTTGAAGCTCCACTGAGTGCCTTTCAAAGTTCCCAACGAGGAGAACCGGAAGGCCTTGGAAGGATTCGGGTTTGTCGGCGGGGTGACCAAGGAAATATTTAAAGACGTTTACAAATCTCTGTAATACGAAATTAGAGCGCAGCTCTTGAGGAAGAGGAGGGGTCGAAACGGAGGGTATGAACTTTCCCCCTCTTACGTAGCCTCTCCTCCTCCCCTCGTCGTCTCCCATTCTTCTTCCTCTAAAATCCCCTCCTCTCTTCTCCTCCTCGAATCCAGTTTCCACGCTAAATTTAGTGGGGAATTCAATTGGTGTTGACGTCACGTGACGTTAATTTCCCCGCTAAATCTATCTGAGAAACTGAACTTGTCTGCTAAATCTAGCGGAAAAACTGAATTTCCCCGCTAAATTTAGCGGGGAATGGAATTTTTCCGCTAAATTTAGTGCGCTTACGCCGACGCCGCTCAACCCGGAAACGGGCGCCTAAGAGCTGCGTTCTAAAATGGCGAGTGGACGGCTTCGAGCACATCGAGCTAACTACACGAATCGCCCGACTGACGCTCCGAGATGGTGAGTCGCCGGAAAACATCGGAATCAAAACGGCGGCATCGTACATTCGGAACATTCGGCGAGACTGGCGAGTGCCCCGGTGCACGCAGTACCGTCGTTTTGCCCATGTCGCTCAGGATTGTGTGTGGTCGTATGCCAGCGCAGTATTCAGCCAAGCCAGCGGAGAAAGTCAAGACTTTATTATGGACGAGGTCGAAGCGGAAGAGGCGGCAGCCCAATCGTCCAAACCAACGGAGTCTACTGAGAAAGGGAGGTCACTGAGCCATGTGGAATGCCCTAAGGCAGCGGACGTGACTGCGAAGGACCATTCGACTCCTGCAGCGACTCCTGTGGGAACCGAGAGCAAACAGTGGACGTCAACGGACGTACCCACACCGGCGACCTCGGCGGATACTCTGGTTTTCCCCGGCGCCGGTGTCCAGGTCAACGAGGAGGCGTCGACCAGGAGAGAAATTCCCGTGAAAGGGGAAAAAAGGTTAGATGAGGCTGCCGAAGATACTGAGGAACAGGGGCTACAAGACCGAGGGCCGGATTGGCAGCTGCCCGCAACAAGGGACGCTACGCCGGCAAGCTGCGGTCATCGTCGCTCATCCGCGATGGGGGTCTTCCACAGTGAGCGTCTGCCCTTAATGAGCGCTTCAGCATGAAAGAGTGACTGGTGAGCCACGACTGGCGGGACTGACGACACGAACACTATGGTGCTGCTAGCTCCTGGCCTGCTCATACGAACTCTGAACGTTCGGCGTCTGGCGTCGCGTGGCAAACGGTGTAAACTTTTTTTTTGTTTTTTTATTAACATTTTCCGTATTTTTTTTGCGTGCGGACAGAGATAGAGGTTTGGTGCCTGACAGGGCCTCTGTCCCCCTACAATTCAGCAGCGCAGCACAGCAACGTAATAAATATGTCAAATGCAATATAAATATATGTTGCCATCCATCAAAGGGAATCAAAACAACTGAACAAACCAAAACATTTGTGCAATATTGGGTAAATATAGGTCACAATTACAATTTCCCGTATCATCGAAGATATATAAAAACTAAAACGACATTGAACACCGAAAACCCCAGAACATTTCTCCGTTGAGTAATATAATAAATACGAATACGCAACCACATTAAAATCAGCCACAAAACAGTGGTATTTCGAGAAAGAAACAAACAAGAGATAATCTCTCGCACTTCAACTTCAAGAAACAATGAATGAAAATATGCACAAAAAATCAAAACACCTATATATAAATAAAGAAACAAAACAATCCTGTAGTTTACGCAACATTACAGAGATGATAAAGCAATTCCACTTGCCACGAACATCCTTCTGCTATGCTCAAAACTTTTAGGGAAGTCCACGGACATATCTTTTCTGTTTAAGGTTTTATTTATATGGAGCTTTAGCTTGTGTCGGTCATAATTCTTATCGCCTGCCTCTTTTGCATTGGATTTTGAATATTGTACGTGCTCAGATTATATCTTGGTGTAGTGGGGAGTTTCTTTCTGTGTATCAGTTATAAGAGTTGAAATAACTCTTATAACTGATAAAATAAAACACTTAATCTGCCTTGAGCGTATTTTATTTATTAAAAAGTAGCAGCGAGCTGAAATCTCTTCTGTCTCCTCTATAATTTCCATACATGCGCAAAATGTTCTTCTGCAAGTTAATTAGTTTATTGTAGTTATTTGCTGTCTTTTTCCCCAAACCAAAATGCCATAGCTCGTTTTAGAGTACAAAAGGGAGTAGTACAATTATAGTTTAAGCCAGGTAGGTAGTAAATTTTGTATTTTATAAATGCTTTCAGTTACTTGGGATGGATCAGCTTTAAGCTTATTAACATGAGTGGACCATGAAAGTTCCTCTCATGTCCACACCCCTATAACGTTTTGCTATTTAACTTGCTCCAGCAACGTGCATCAAATGATATGTTCATAGTGCTATTATCGCGTTTATTTTTGTACCTAAAAATAACATACTTAGTTTTCCTCGTGTTTAGACTTAAAACATCGGTTTCTAACCACTTTGAGAGTTTGAAAAGATAATCATCACCTAATTTTTATCAACCAAAATTTTCTCACCAGCAAAAAAAAAAAGCATTTGTATCGTCTGCGTACGTTATTAACTGAGGAGAGCGTGCTACTTCTGTTATGCTGTTTATATACACAAGGAATAGCAGAGGCCCTCGAATAGAGCCTTGGGGAATGCCATGTATTTTCACTTTGCTAGACGGCTTATTAGGTAAGCAGATATCTTTGTAGCGTTCAGTGAGATAGCTTTTTAATTAACTTTAGCCCAATCCCGCGTACACCGTAAGTAATAACTTAGTAAATCATTGGGTTGTACAGTGTCCAATGTTTTTTTTGTTTTTTTTTTTAATCCAAAAATAAACAAAGTGTGAATAATTTGTTTTTAATATTTCCCGCAAACTTATCTTTTATATCAGTGAGTGCTGATGCTGCTGACGTTTCCTTCTGGAAACCATATTAAGCCGGAGTTATTGTATGAAGTTGTTTTTCTTTTTTTTAAGAAGCTGTTTAGCCTGTCGTTGACTACACGCTCGTAAATCATTAAGAAAACCATGAGAAGTGAAATAGGCCTATAATTATTGATTGAGAACTCTCCGCCTCCCTTGTAGACAGGAGTTTCTTTCGCTATTTTTAATTTACCATGAAAAACACCAAACACAAGGATCGTAGTTATTATGTGGGATAATATAGGAACTTAAGCGCATTCTTACAGAGAACGATTCGGATACTCTAGCAGTTCAGTAGACTAAAGTAAAAAGCGAGAGTCAAACGACCTGTTGGTGAAACCCTTTACTTCGCGGTACAGCGTGTATGTGAGCCATCCTGTCGGCAGGTCAGGGGGGTGCTGCTATTTTTGAAGCAAGCAAGCGGAATTATTGTGGAACGCTCTACATGATGCGAATGAGGACGACTCGTCCTCTATAACGTTTTTTTTTTTTTCAGGTTTAAAGTACAGCGTGATATGAATTTGCATACCGAATGTGTAAAGTGAGCCACGAGTGTTCCTTGAAAGCAGTTCGAACTATCTCGAGACGGATAGACTTCTCATACCACTTTTCGATTTTAATTGTGTTTGTACGAATAAAGATCGTTCAGGTCAAACGAAAACTACTAATAAGGCCGGATAACTTCTAAACAAATTATGAAAGATAATGTGCTTGAAGATGTGGCACAATGCTTGGCCAATAGGCATCATGTATTCTTCATTATCACAGGAGCAGCAATGCGAGGCTTAATAGGGCCTATGTCTTAAAAATATAGTTTTCCAGAGTAGTGATTGTGCCGTTCATTTTGAATCAGTGTTGTGCCCGTTACCGAAAATAAGTAACAAAGTAGCGTTACTCGTTAGCTTCGAAAAAAGCTAGCGCGTTACAGAGCTCCGTTACAATTTTGCAAATGTAACGAAATATCGGTGTCGTTACTTGCCGTGACTAACGGACGTTACTTTTACGTTAGTTTGTTGTTACTTTGTGTTTCACTGTTAGTATATGACAGCTGTTAGTATATGACTGTAGAGTCTCGATCACAAACGTCTTATAAGATTGTCGAACACTTCTTGAGAAACGGGAGTTTTATGCATACGGTCGATCTTCCTCTGGTTCTTCAAGGGTGTGTTGGGAAAGTGGGTTGTAGCTTCGGTGTTTCGTTTCTCTGAAATTACCGCGAACTCTGACAGCTTCTGCGAACGGAGGGACTGGCGGAAAAGAAAAACAATTAGGACTGATGCGAAGCACCGCTGTTAATTTCTAGTTATCATTCGTGTGGAACAACGAAATATTAACTAAATAAACTGCATCACGAATTAGTCTAGAATACAACTTTCTAAATAAACCGCAACCTTAAACATATATCACATAGGCGTGTTTATATATAACTTCCATGATTCATTTACCCTCCTTCTTAGCTATACAAGTAAACTAAACTAAGCCGTTTTCGAAGACTTTTTGGCTAGCTTACATTAATGAGCATTGTGAGATGTAGGTGAAAAATTGCGACTAACAAAACAATATCGAAAGAAAGGTGCGTTATTTTGGCTAAGGATGCTTAACGACGACATTTTAACGGAAAAAAGTAAGTGACATTGAAGAATAACCCTTAATGTGCTTGTTCAAATTAGAGTTCGACGTCCTGTATGTGCTCAGCAGCTTGAGTTTCGGCATACAGAGCAGACATATAAACAGCAAATTGACTTCGCGTTTCCCTCAGTTTAAACATAGTACTTAGCCCGGGCCATAAAAACAAAGTTTCGGTGGTCGTTGCCATCTTACACGAAAGGTGAGTGCGAGATGGCAGTAAAAGGGGCTTTTTTAACAAGCGTTCCAAAATGGCCTTGTTGGTTAGAGGCAGAAGTTGCATGACAAAGTACAGTACACGAACTGCTCACAAGCAACATACCTCATAGCCAGACCGGTTTTAGTCACAGTCCGATTTAGGCTACACAAGCAACGAAAAGAGGACACCGATCGCTTAATATAACCCATAATTATAACCATATATGATTATTGGTGATTATAAACGAAGTATAGCGCCGGCCATACTTCGGTTATTATTACATGCGTACTCGTAGTATCTTTACGTGTATATATAATTAAAAAAGGTAGCGAGCGTTTATAAGCTTTTTACTCTAAGTTTGTCTTTTATGTCCAAAAACCTTTTTTTTTCACGCCGGTAGCAGCAAAGTAAGGGCGAAGCAGACGAAAGCCATCACTATTACTGCGACGAACATGTCTCTTTAGAAGTATGGTATAGTAGCCTTCAAGCACAACCAGGAACTGCGAGAAGGATAACGCGGTCGCAGCGTTCACCAATAGATAATTCAGTCTTTGAATGCCAGGGAGTTAGGGGCTAACTGCCATACAAAGAAGGGGCCGTCCATGGTGGTTACGCAGTCTTTTGTCTAATTTTTGAGGCGCTATGGGAGAACGGGAATCTTTACCCAGCGAGAGACCACACCTTGGTAGTACGGCGGCAGGGATTCTAAGAGATGGTGACGTATTTCTGGTGACGGACGCCTTTCAATCCTGCGATAACCTCGCAACTTGTTTTGGTTCAAAGCGTGGGAACGTCAATGCTTCCAAATTTAGAGTTTATCCTTTCTGTTGTTGGCAGGAAACTAATTTATTTATTTTAAAGAGAAGGACTTGACCAGCTGGAGTGGCTAGGGAAGATTAGGCAAAATCTTTCGAGCGGCGGCAGACTGTTGCCTTCTGAGCGGATGTCTCTTTCCACCGAGACGGCTGCTCCTTCAGGGCACGGCGACGGTGGCCTTAGTAGCTTCGATACAAAGACTGCACCAAGGACGCTCAAGAACTCCGCAAAGCGGTAATAGACAGTTTTAGTATAGCGTTGCTGGCTCTTACGTACGCAATACGCAATAGTATAGCGTACGCTAAAAATGACCTGCTCGGACCGAATTTAGTTGTGCGTTACGCTTTCGAGTGAACACCGCGCATGATCTTCGTTAAATTCGCTAGAGCCGTAGAATTCCGCGTGCTCATAGCGCAACCATGCTCCCGGAAAAAAAAATATTTAAAATGAAAACGTGTCCAATCTTTTTATTTCAAATTAAACCAAGCCGCAGCTGCCTCGTGAAGCGCGCTTTTCTGCGGGGTACAGAGGCTACGAGTACGAGTGCGTAGCCAAATTCGATCACAGAGCCTCCATCAGTCGTCCCGTGGAAACGGCAGCTTTTATCAATGCTATCGCGGAATGAAATTCATGACCTACTGATGTCCAGTGCATAGCGGCGAGAACTTCGGCGGTTTCTTTTAGAGTCGTTCGTCCGTCGGCGATGAACTGTGCGAATAGGCTTAGCGTTGAGCAGATCGCAGCGTTGACGCACATCCCGAGCGGCGAACATTTTCACTGTGCACTCCTTCAGCTGCACGACGATCTGATTCGACCGCGGTAGGTCCCAGAAAGAATTGCCGAGCTGAACACCACGCAATTTCACGTAACACAGAACTTCGAAAACACCACGTCGCCCTTGCTGCGCCAGTCGAGGTAACCGCCATCTTGAAACTGGTGCTCTCGTTGGGTCCGAGATCTCTCGAGAGCGTCCCGCAAAGCCCGCTAGCCCGCCACGCAAAATCCCCAGCGTTGCGTGCGTACGCAATACGCTAGCTCTTCTATTGCGTTCTGCGCACGCGCACTCCCGACCCGCAATTTTATTGCGTACGCAAGGCTTTAGCGTACGATCCACTAAAACTGTCTAATCTCGCGTCCTTTGGTCCCGGTTGTGGGAACGTTGAAAGTGTCTTCCGAGGGAGTTTGAAAAGACGTCGTTTATACATACCATTGTTTTTCTTTGCAACTTTTTGTAGTGCGCAAAATAAAACTTATTTTTCTTTCAAACTATCATGCTGCAAATTTTAATCAAAAGTAAAGAGTAACGGGTAACGTAATTTGATACTAGATACCGTAAAATAATAACGACATTACTCGTTACTCATTGGGGATTCTAACGAGTACGTTAGTACGTTACTAAAAAAACTACCCAAGCGGCACAAGAATATTAGGCGAGTATCTACACAATATTGTTGGCAAATACTCATAAGATACGGTTCTTTCCATCCACACGATGTCTAGACAATATCGTTTCAAAAGCGGGGCAGTACGCGTGGATCGACCGCCGTAACGCGCTTTCAGTCACATACGCGTGTCTTATTAGCTAAAATGAATGCTGCACATAGCAACGGGGCTAGCAAACATTTTATTACACGGGCCAAACATTACTCCGCTAAATAATTGGTACGAAATGGCACCAGGTATGCTTATAAGACGTCTATAGAAAGATGTGATTGTTTTAAGTCGAAAACATTGAGTCGCAATCATTGCTGTAGGAATGCATGTTTTATACAGAAATACTTCGGCAAAATGGCGAGACACGCAGTGATTGGACACTGCAAAACAGATCACAGTTAAAGATCAGGTAGACGTAGTCAACGCGGACATGGCTAGACAAGTGTCACTTACGATCATGTAAGCTACTGTTATCGCGTGCAGTCACTGAATTCTTGCATTATACCCCGGCCACAAGGCAAATTTAATGTAATTTCGATCGGATGACATTATGGGGTTGAAAATTCAGCTTGCGACGCTCGTATAATCACTCAAGACCGCGAACTGATTAAATGACATATTATTTAATGAAAATATATTAACTTTTCGGAGTGGCAGGGGTACTAAACTTACTATTTAGTCAAATTATTTACTTCTCCCTATGGGCTTGAGCTGCCTTAGAACAAAATATAACTTATTTCGTATACAATAATACTGTAACCTTAATACAGTTAAGATTCTAGAATAAACGCGGGAAAGGCCAGGAAGTGGATATTCTGCCAGCAGCCGGCACAGTAACCCGGAAAAAAAGTGCCGGCAGTTGTGCCCCATTGGGTCTCGTAAAAAACGAGTTGTGAACACGGCTATTCGAAGCTGTGGAGTAGCTCAGTGGTAAGGTGCTTGACTCATACGCAGCAGAACCCTGGTTCAACCCACCGTGTACTCTTTTCCCCCTTTTTTTTTTTTTGAAAGTTTGGTTTGTTTTGTAAAGGCATTTGGCAATATTTACGACATATCTATTTTTTTTTAGGATTAACACTGTAAAAGAATAATAAATAAATAAAACGAATGTTGTCGACGAAACTTCGCTATGGACTCCCTTTCCGGGGTGAATGGAGGACAGCGAGGCTAGGGCCGCCTGCGGGCAGCCGCGAAGCGGCGTGTACTGGTAGGCCAATTTTGTCAATATTTTTCTAATGAGAAACCGCAGACTGTCGCCGCGAAGCGGCGTGAACGCAGGCGGGGGGGGATGTGTTAACGAGCTCCCCAGTGATACACGCGCCGTCCGAAACTGCCGGCACTTTTTCCCAGGGCTATTGTGCCGGCTGCCGGCAGAATATCAACTAGTATAAATATAAACATAAGCACCAACAACGCACTTTCAATAATCACAAACTTGTTATTCACCTTCCATTAAAAGCCAGAATATTATCGCGCAAATTTAGAAATGTTGACGCAACAGCACGCGGATAACGACGAAGAACAAGATTCCATTCTATCATGAGATTAAAAAAAAAAAAAAATCGACTGCAGCACTTTGCTCGCGTCCTACATGACCAAGAAACCTCGTAAATAAGTTGTTTCTCACCTGTTTATCGTATCCATACGTCCCGCTCTATCCGCCACGAAAACATTTGAACACGAACTCCAAGCAGTCTCTTTGTCGAGAGAGGGGTCTATTGATAATGACCAGTGTCATCGTTGACTAGCTGCCAAGTTGCCACACATGTCACTCAAACTGTAACAGCACTTGTTCCGCGAATCCACGTAAATAACGTAGTATCAAGTGATCAAAAAAAAAAAATCTACCTGGCAAGCACTCGAATGGTTTAAACAAGTAAAAATAGACGCAATATAAAGGGCGTGTCAAATAAAGCGAGATAAAGAGTAGAGAACGGATTATGCTTTGAGTTACAAAGGCTTCTCGACGAAGAAGGAAAGACACCGAGTGTATTTAAAGATTACATCAGCACTATTAAGACGAATTTTGAAAGTATTTATGAGGAAAGATATAAAAGGGCGAGGGAGGGGGGGGGGGGGGGGGGGGGGGTGTCCGAGCTCGGGCTGAGAAGTTGCTTTTCAGAGAAATGCCTACGAAAAGGGCCTTCTCGTTAAAAAAAAACAAAAAAAAACGCTAGCGGTAAATGAGTCGCGGAAATGGATCACCAAGGTGCACTGACTCATAGTCAAGTTCTTATACATCAAGCATTTCGAGAATATTATAACACCTTGTTTGATAAAAAAAACCAAAAAAAAACACCAAAATAAAAAGGGGTTTGGTCAAGAATTTTTGCCCTCTTAACCAAAGCTAGATTACGACACCGCGCAGTATTTTGGAAAAGCCAATCAGCGTACCTGAGATCGAGCGTGCGATCAATGAGCTCCGCAACGATCAGTAGGCAGGACCGGATGGGCTAAGCGCAGCATTATACAGTAATATAAACAAGGTAAAGAGAGGACACTGCCCTAGGGCCCCAGCTGCCCAGATAGACCAGTGACAGCTAGCGCTCCTAGCGGGCGGCATGAGACATAATTTGTTTCCGGTTCCGGTCATGGTAGTTTCGGTTTGGGTGTTTCTGCTCCGGTACCCTTCTCGACCTCCTTTTTCTCCTCTCTTTCCTCCTCGCCTTGCTAGGCTTTGCAGTATAATTTTGATTTTTATCATAAAAACAGTGCAAAATGCGTCAAACACAATTTCAACTTACCTCATGAAACGGAAAATGTGAATTTCTTGTATTTCTACTGTAATACATTGAAGTTACACAATCACCACATTGACTTCCTGGCATGATGGAGCATTTTGATATGATCAACAGTGAAGTAGTTGAAAAACATTTCATCGGACCACATTCATATATACATGATTTCCCTCCGAAGCTCTGTATGTTTTATAGGAAACATGTTCACAAAAATATATTAAAATGAAGGTGTTTGGTATATGGTACAGTTTGTAATAGGAACATACTGAACAGGGAACATGCTGAATGATCCATTCATATTCACGCCGACTCTGGCAAGGGAAGTAAGTACAAAAAGAAAGCAGACATCGCTGTTATTACCAGTCATAAAAGCATAGTACGGGTGCGAAGCACACACCGGATAAAATAAAGTCTCAATTTCTGCCTAATATAAAACACACCAATTTGCATAGCCTGAAACTCACTGCGTGCAAGCAATTACCAAACATTTAGAACTCCATTTGAAATCTGACAATATTCGACGTCCCTAAACTTTCTCCGAAATATGTTTGTTAAGGAAAATAAGCATGGCTTCTGCAGCATCCAAGGAAAGGCACAACAGAAACAGGTGCCCAAGGTAAGGTAACATAGCACATTATTTAAGCTCATGAAAAAGCCAAACAGTCATTGCAATAGTACATAACCCGGGATCATTACGGCAGACAACATTCCACTATGAAAGTTGACGAACAAAATCAATACACAAGTACAAAGTGTTCTAAACAAGATGCAGCACCATGAAACAGTGCGTGAATAAATAAATTAAGGTTCAACACAAATGTCACATACGCACAAAATGGCTTGGTGTCATCAAGATACTGATGTCATATGCAGTTATATCTCGTTAACATAGACACCTACCTTCAAGATAAAAATCGTTAATGACGTGAGCCATCTATAACAACGAATCATGATTACGATCACAAATAATATACAAGTGTTCTACAAAAACCTAGCATAGCGAATCCAAGCCCTTTACCTGCCAACCCTCTTCTTTTTATTACCTACATTATGCATAATGAAGGTGAAGGTACAAAAAAAATTACGAAATGTTTTCTCAGTTTTTGACATTGTTTGGGTTTGCATTGCTAAGCGAAATGTTTCCTTTTTCGCATTGAAATGGATTTTCTGCTTATTGCTGAACGGTGCGACATGGCTAAACACAGAGTGCTCATATGTTCCGAGTCAAGTAACCATAGCCAATTTCCAGCCATTGGCGAGGTAACCTTGCAAGATAGTTTTAATCGAAGCATAAAAGAAATCTATGCATTTTCGTATTTTCTTGAGTGGCAACACAAACTGAATCGGCATCGAAGAAATATTCACTGGATCTTTTGTCAACAATTCCATAACGTTCGCTTTGAGAAACATTGAGGGCAAATTTTCATTTGTGGACAGCAACGGTTTTAAGACTTACTTCATCCTCTTTAACTGAAGCTGACCTTTCTAACTGGGGAAGAACTGGCGGTTCTTATAGTTGCCGGTAACATCTAATTTATTACCGATAACTAATGCTGCCAAGTTAATTTTGAAGAAATAACGTCCTTACGAATATTATTTTTTTTAGCTTCACTGAGTGTTTTTCTTCGAGTTACATATACCTTGGGTCACGTGGAATCCCCCAAAAAACTTAACGCCTGCGTTTTATGTTTTCCCATTTTTGAAGCATCAGAGAATACAGCAGTAGTTTTAAAGGACACCACCTGGACACGCAAGAGAAGAATAACATACATCAATTGCTTCAACAACAACGCGTTCCCTCGGTTCATTCCGAACGCGTTGAATGGACCTTTTCCGAGAAGCGTTCTGCGCACGCGCGAGCGCCCGATGCCAAGCGGCGGAAGTCGGCACTAAAAATCGAGGAAATTCGGAAGGAGGCTGTGGATCAGCGAGTAGAGCACGTAATTTTCGCATATATATAATTGTGTTACACAAAAAAAGAAAGTGGACGGAAAGAAAAACACGACGTTTGGGTCGTGTTTTTCTTTCCCCTCTTTAAGGTTGTTTTAGGCACGCGCCGCAGCTCAGAGAGCGAAGAAACTGGTGGCGTAGCTCCCATTTTCGATTGGTAGCGCAGGTAGGTCACGTCCTCGATTTTTAGTTCGTGCAGCCACCGCCTGGTGCCGTCGGTATGTGGAAAAGGTCCATTGCTGTTGAGGTCACGTGACGTCAAGTTTCCCGTTACATCTAGCGGAGAAACTGAATTTGTTCATTGTTGACATGACACCAAGTCATGTGACGTCATTTTCCCCGCTAAATTTAGTTGAAATTGAATTGGTGTTGAGTTCACGTGACGTCAGATTTAGCACGGTCACACCGACGGTGACGCCGACGCCGACGCCGCGAAACCAGGGAACGGGCGCCTAAGAGCTGCGCTCTAAAAAGTTGTCTGCGGAACGTGTTTCGGTGTTTCCACAAAACGTGTTTTGACGAAACGGTACGCAAGCGTGAGCTTACCTTCTGTTCAGGGGAGGACACCTGAGCTCACCGAAGCTACTGCGAAGAAGAGCTATACCATGATCAAACTTTAAATGAACGTTCACCGGTGTTTTAAAGGAAAAACCGTCGATTGAAGGTTCACTTTTAAACCGCTCGTCATCATTTTTTTTAGCATAGTTGGTCAAACATAGCAAAATTTCAGCAAATGCTGTGTGCAGAAACTCGGAGAGAAACACATTGAAAACACTTGAAAACAAAATAGTGCGACCGACTTAATTTTCGCGAGGACCTAATGTTCGAGAATTTCGCGTATCGCCTACAATTCGCGAAAAATAGGTCCCTCTTGTATCAGTTGCGTAGTGACACACAATGTTCTGTGCCGGGCAGCTCAACTGAGCCGGTGTTTATTGTGTTATCGTTTATATACACTGCAGGGGCGTCGCCGTAGTTGCTGAGTCATACGCCGCGTCTTATCGTACCACTTTCACACGATACATCCTCTGTTGTTTAGAAACATTACAACTATAACACATTAGGACATTAGAAAAACATATTGTTACTTAACACGCACAGACTACGGCACTTGCTCAAAGTTCCGGTCGTACCCGAGCCGAGAGGGTGGTTGAGTCTGCCGACCGGAACGCCTTGAATGCACTGTCGGTGACCTGGGCACAGTACTGGGTGATTCCCGATGACGTTGCAGTGGCGTTTGTGGCACCGGCTCATTTTCTTGATCTTCATCAGAGGAGTCGTCGCTTTCCGATGATCCTGGTTGGAAGCTTTCCCCCGTTGTCAACAGGTGCTGACGATTTCGCCGCAGATGAGAGCCATCTTCCGTGACGACGTTGTAGGATCTGGGAGCTGCAAGTCTCTGCACCACGGCTTTCTTAGACCAGGACTTGTCCCTCAGCCTCACGACCTGCTGGGAGTAGGCGGCCTTCGTCCTCGAGCTGATGATGTTTCTTCACCTGCGCACCGGGCGCGTCCTTGAACTCTGGAAGTGTTGTTCGAAGTTGACGTCCCTGCAACAGTTCTGCAGGTGAGCGGCCATCTTCCAACGGAGTCGACCGATAGCTTAACAGCCCCATCCAAAAGTCTCCTCCCGCTTCCCTCGTTTTTTTCAGGATGCGTTTCACAATTTGAACGCCCTTCTCGGCCTACCCGTTGGAACGGGGGAAATGCGGACTGAATGTAAAATGGGAAAAATCGTAGTGGGCTGCAAAGTTGTGAAACTCGTATGACGCAAACTGAGGGCCGTTGTCCGAACAGACCTCCATGGGAATTCCAAATCTCGCAAAGATTGCACTAAGCTTTTCAATCACAGTGCGTGTGGTCGTGTCGTTCAGTCTTTCCACCTCGGGAAAGTTGGACTGCGCGTCATATACGCAAAGATACGACTCCTGACCATACTGAAAGAGGTCGACACCCACTCTATACCACGGGTGCTTGGGCGTTTGGCGTAGCAGAAGGGGCTCAGCCTCTTGTCTGTACGCATACTTTTTACAAACGGCACACGTATGTAGCATGGATTCAATGTCCGCATTAAGCCCCGGCCAGTAGACCAAGCGCCTTGCTCTTGCTTTGCACTTGTTTATTCCCTGGTGTCCTTCGTTAATTCGCTTCAGCATCTCTGGTCGCATGCTTTTCGGAACGATGACCTTGCAACCCTTCAGAAGTACTCCCTCAAGCACTGAGTGAGAGCTCTGAAGTGCAGGATTTCAACTGACCTTGAATTTCTTGGTTGGATTCCAGACACCGAATGACGGCTTGGAGTTCCTGATCCTACGCCGTTTCCCGGGCCAGTTTTTTCAGCGTCGCTTCACTCACAAAGGTGGAAAGTACTACTACCGCGTGTACTTCCACATCCTCGGTAGAGCCGGCGTGGTCATGGTGATCAGTCGGTGATGATCGGGACAGCATGTCGGCCAGTACCAGCTGCTTCCCTGGGATGAACTGCAGACAGTAATCGTACTTCAATAACCGCAAGAAAAACCTTTGTAATCGTGGTGGCATGTCTCCGATTCCTTTCGACGCAATCGCAATGAGCGGGCTGTGGTCCGTCTCGATAGTTATCTTCCGACCGTATACAAAGTGATGAAATTTTTCACAGCCGAACGTAATACCGAGCGCTTCCTTTTCGATCTGAGCGTATCTTTGCTCCGCCCCTGTCAAGACTCTGGATGCGTAAGCAACAGGGCGCCAGTTGCCGCCATGATTTTGCAACATTGCCACCCCGACTGCGTGCTTTGACGCGTCACATGATAACTTTGTTGCTTTTGATGGATCAAAGATAGCGAGAAACGGTGCAGTACTGAGAGCTTCGCATAAGGCGGTCTATTATTTTGCGTGCTGGTCTGTCCATTGGAACACCGTGTCATGCTTAATCAATTCCCGCAAGAGCAAGGTCTTTGTCGCGAGGTGTTCTAAATACTTGCCAAAGTAGATGATTACACCGAGCATCCTCTGCACCGCTACTTTATCCGTCGGTGTCGGCATTTCATGTAGGCAGCTGACTAAGCTAGGGCTTGGACTTATTCCGTCTTGACTGATAATGTCACCCAAAAACGAAAGCTCTGTCACACCGAACGTACACTTGCTGGCATTGAACGTCAAGCCGGCGCGCTTCGCAGCCTGCCTCGAAGCCGTGCGTTATGCTGATCTTCAGTGGAGCCCCAGACTAAGATGTCTTCGATATTGACTCGTACTCCCGGCAACGCTTCAAATATTTGGCTTAACGTTTTTTCAAAAACTTCGGGAGCTGACGCTATACCAAACGGAAGCCGGAGGTAACGATAGCGTCCGAACGGCGTTCCGAATGTACAAATCCTAGAGGTGGCGTTATCTATAGGAATTTGGTGGAACCCCGCGTTTGCATCGAGACGACTGAAGTATCGTGCGCCGGCCAGCTCAGCTTCAATGTCTTCGCGTTTCGGCAGTTGAAAGTGCTCCCGCTTAAGAGCCTGATTAACTTGTCTTGGATCCATGCAGAGCCTGAGTTTGCCATCTTTCTTTCTAACAATGACAAGGGGACTCACCCAGTCCGTTGGTTCATCTACTGGTTTGATGATTCCGCCGGCCACCATTCGGTCAAGCTCCACACGCAGAGGTTCCCGTAGGGCCACTGGTACCCGCCGAGCTGGCTGGATGACCGGAACAACGTCCTTGTCGAGCACCATGTGGTATTCACGCTGGACGCATCCCATGCCGTTAAAGAGTTCCGAAAATGCGTGGACGACTTGATTGGTACTGTTAATTGCGTTGACTCCCCTTGACACGAGGCCTAGACCTTCACTGAGTTGTAGTCCCAACATCGCCTGATGGCCTTGTTTGACGACGAAGAAATCAGCTTTGCGCTGTCGCCCGTTCAGAGTGACCTGCTGGGTCGTAATGCCCAAGTGGCCGATGAGCCCTCCATCGTAGGCCCGAAGCACCGAGTTGCTGGGAGTCAGGCTCTCCAGTCCGCCGAACTTGCGGTACGTAGCGTGAGGTAGCAGGTTGGCTTGCGATCCCGTGTCGACCTTAAGGAGTACCTCTTGGCCAGCCACCTGCGCCTTGACGACCCAATCACGTTGCGCAGCAGTTACGCCACAGGCGTTGATGTCGAGTATACTGAAATCGTCGTCATTGACGTCATCTTGCACCGTGCGGACCTGAGTTCCAGATCTGCAACAAACTGCGAAATGGTTTCTCTTTTTGCAGGCGTTACAAATTCGTCCAAATGCTGGACAGTTCCCCGGCTTGTGCACTCGATTACATTTTCTGCAGGGGTGCATTTGTTGTCGAGTTCCATGTACCGGTGCTTCTGCATTTTTCCTCGTGGCGGAATCCACTCGCGATTCTTGCTTTGCCCATTCCACATTGTGTAGAACACTGGCCTCGGCTGCCTTGCACATTTGCTCTGCTTTAGCCAAGGTCAAGTCTTTTTCACGCAGCATCTTTTCTCGCAGTTTTTTGCTGTTCGTGCCAAAAACAACCTGGTCGCGAATCAAGGAATCGCATAACTCTTCGAAGTGACAATACCTGGCTTGTTTCTTGAGGTCCCGAAGAAAATGCTCGACCGGCTCCGATTCGCCCTGCGTCCTGGACCGGAAGACGAACCTCTCGTAGATGGTTGAAAAAACCCCGAGACTGCGGGTAAACGACACGACACTAAAAAGTCTTACACGACACGACACTAAAAAGTCTTAGAGACTTTTTAGTGTCGTGTCGTTTACCCGCAGTCTCGGGGTTTTTTCAACCATGTGCAATGTACACCAGCTCGTTTGCGCCCTTACATTTTGTTCATCTCTCGTAGACTTCGTTCTGCTGTTGTGCACAGTACTCCTCGAACTTCTTGACAACTGTGTCGTGGTCCTCGCAGTTTTCCTTCTCCAAGAACTTGAAGTTGTTGAATACTTCCAGGGCCTCTTCCCCAGCAACGCTGAGCAGCAACGCCGACTTTGCCGCTGTGACCACTGCCGACGTGGCCGCTTCAGATGTGGCAGCTGCAGACGTGGATTGCGACTTGCCACCAATCGCTGTCGCCTTGAGAAACAGTTCAACCTTCTGCCTAAAAAGGCTCCAGTTCCTTTCGAGGTTTCCCGATAGAAAGGGCGGGTCCGGTGGCTTCAGTAGTTCTATGGCGTTCAAAATACGCCAAAGTACACCCCACTCCTGACACCATGTATCAGTTGCGTAGTGACACACAATGTTCTGTGCCGGGCAGCTCAACTGAGCCGGTGTTTATTGTGTTATCGTTTATATGCACTGCAGGGGCGTCGCCGTAGTTGCTGAGTCACACGCCGCGTCTTATCATACCACTTTCACACGATACACCTCTAACAAATCCGGTAAAAATGTACACATGTTGGAATCTGTATTGATATCCCACAGCGTCGCGAAAATTAGGACACGAATTATTCCAAAATTTCACCTTTGACCTAAATCGCGGAATTATTAAGCCCACGAAAAAAAAAAAGAAAAAAAGCCGTGTACAGTATCTGTATTCTCGCCATCCAAACAAGTATTCCAAACAAGAAAAAAAACGGAAATCCTTTTCTATTTCCACAATATGCAGAAGGCTGCATTGGGAGCAAAATTTAACTCTCGGCGGGATTCGAACCCGCAATCCCCGGTTTAGGAGACCAATGCCTTATCATGTAGGCCACGAGGGCAATACCGCCTGAGCGAAATGCAAATACGGGATAGAAAGAAGAAGGCGTTTTGTTCACGATTTCTATTTCAACTCAGGTGGTTATGGAACGGACAAGAGTGAAATAAAAATTTAGTTTTAGTCTTGGAAACAAATTTTCACATTTGAAGTGTGCAGCACCTGGTAACACGTCGGGAAACAATGATGAAAAATTACGTTGCATGGTGAATTTAGCAGAAAAGTACAATCTGGATATTTATTCTCATGTGCTTAAGATACCTACATCGAGAGTAACAAAGATATGAACATAGCATTTTCATAGGAATTACAGACAAAATAAAATATGTAATCTGAATGAGTAGGTTCATGTACTAAGAAACGGAGCGTTTTTTTTTAAACTGTTCTCAATGAAATGAGAAAAAATAGGTTGGTCACGCACAGCAACCACGTGGTCACAAGGCGTTGGTCACGGAGCACTTTGACGTCACGTCGTCATGTCACGTCACCGTAACGCGTCGGGCTGTCACGTCACATCTTATATGCAGTGTAACATCACGTCAGAGTAACACGTGACGCAGAACCTTCATACTGACACGTCGTGATGCCACGGGACGTTATTGATGCCGCAACACGAAACCATTAGTTTGAATGTCCTGACGCCAAGTGACATGGTCACGTTGTTTTTGCCACTTCACCACGTCATGTTGATGAGGTCATGTTACTACCGTCTGGCTGAAGACGTCTCGTGACCACCGTTCGCTAATTTTTGGCGGAGAAGTATGCTTATGGCGAATCCGACCGGTAGATCTAGATCTGTTTCCAGGTCCCCTGAGGAAGGAGAATACCCGCTCCGTGAGAGACTTTCTAAATGTACTCGCGTTTTTTATTGAGCGACTCGCCGGAGATTATTTGTCTTCAAAATGGCCGCATTTTGGAACTTAAAGGGGCCCTGCAATCATATTCAAGCGTCTACCTTTTTTGCGGTTTCCACGTCTCTTGGGGTTCAGGCAAGCCAGCGGGCACGGAGAGAGTAACTAAATATCAGCGCGTCATATTTTAACCGGACGACGCGGAAACCTCCTCCACCGACGAGGGCGACCCACGGTACCGAAAGCGAGCAAAATGTGACGTTTTTGGTCCTGGGCTTACTACTGGCCAGAGCCGCTAAAAGCTTTTTTTTTTTTTTAGTCGAGATACAAAATATAAGTGTCGCGAACCGTTTCAATTATGTATGAAAGTAGTTTTTGTTCAGTATTTTAGATCAGAGAAGAAAAAAATGCAGTTTATAAAGTACGGAAACAAGAAATGACCCGTCGACATACCTGCCACCAAGCGGCGGAAAAAGCGGCGCATATTACAAAGGGCTAGTGGGTTGAGTCGCCGACGAACGGTGAGCGTAGAAAGGTCCCGGAGCGTAGAAAGGCCATTCGGCGGTATGGCAGCGCGAAGTGGCTCCCGTTCTGTACTGATCTTTACCCCGTGTTTGCTGTCGTTTGTGGCCAATGAAGTGTTATGCCGAAATAGTCTTTAATCGCGCAGCAAATGCAATGAGAGCCGCCCTGGCCGCCCGCTTCATGCAGCCTATCCAACACACGCTTTAGTGGCGCCCTCTCGAGCCGTCGACACGGAGTGCGGCAGCCTTGAGCGCTCGGTGAGCTCACTATCCCTCCTCTAGTTCACGGCCACTCAAGCCAGGACCTACGACGTCATGAAGGAGGTTATTTTTTGCTTGTTTTTGTAATTCTAATTTGCCTATAACTTTTAAAATAAAGCGAATTTTGTGAAAAGAAAAGTTTCATTAAGTTACTACGTTCAGTGCGCTTAGGTTCGGTGCAAATTAAAAACCAGTCAAAACGTTGTTGCAGGGCCCCTTTAATGCGCTCTTCAGACGACCGTCGGGGCGACACTCCACTCGCTCCATGTGCTCACGTTCTCTCTATGTTTCAACTATTGAGCGGGCGCGCTATCGGTCCTCGTTGGACGGCACGCATACCATTTCACAGTATGGTGGCCCAAAAATACTATCTCATTTTATATACCAATCAATCAATCAATCAATCATGAAATCAATCAGTCGTGTTTAATACATATCTTTGAAGTTAGGCTCAAAGTCGTGGATCCCCAATTGCGTATAAATCAAGCTGTCAGTGTTTTATATTCTAGACTCTAGAGGAATAAGGCAACTAACTAAAATACTGCATATCTGAGGAACACGTAAATTTGTAATGCCTTAAACCTAAGCTGAAAGTCTCGAGTGACAACCAAAACGCAAGTCGCTCACCCCCCCCCCCCCCCCCTCCCTCTCTACTATTCCTGTTCGGCTCAGGTTCGGGTTCGTTAACTTTGTATCTTATTATAGGTCCGGTGTGGGCTGAGCGATGCATTCTACATATCAGTTCGGTTACCGGTTCCACATTTCTTGGCGCATCATAGCCCTAGTTACTTTTGCTCCATAAAACCCATATCTACTACTACTAATACCAGTTCAAACCGGCCCTTAACTCTACCTTAAAGCGCCGTCGCCAGTGCATTAAAACAAGGAGTTCTCAGCTCCGAGTCATGATCAATTAAAAAGAGCGTGTTATCTCCGCGTCATCACATTAAAAATACTACACAAAACTTGTAAGCACAAGCCGTCCTCCGGAAACAAGAAGAGAAAAAAACAAATATATGCTTAATTTCATTTCTGATGTTGACTTTTGATTGCATCCACCATTCTATGCAAAGTGGTTGGTCATACATGAGCTAGGAAATAGTGCTTAATGATGCACTCATGTGTCAAGTCAATCATCCAGCACGCACAGTGCCATCGTGATACCAACAAAGATCCTACTTGCAAATTATACGCCTCGGACGCCTAAATGACTCAAATGATTTGAAAGACAGCGTGGGGCAATCAAAAATATTCGAACAAAAAAGTTAAAACAGCTTCATGTCGCATGGTGGTGTAGACAAGACAAAAATGAAACATTTCCTTAAAAGCAGCTTTTAAATTTCCGCGCGATCGGCGTCCCAATGTCTAGGTCCTATCCTGGGTTCGACTCTCTGCGAAACCTTTTTGTAGGAAGGTTTCTACAAATTAGAGTTAACGGTTTTGCTCCGGTACGTCATCATTGTTTAAATGTTTGACGAAAATGAAGGTTTCACTCCGGTTTTTGGTTTGTGTTCTTCTCGACACTGGTTGAAACCAACACTAGTGCTACAGCCGCTAGGCTCTCTTTTAATTATACAAGGCGTTTCTTTTTTTCTTTTTTTTAGGTTCTACAAATTCGCGCAAAAAATGCAACGTAAACTACACTTTTAGGGTTTGTGCAGGTCAGCTATATGGCCAATGGATCAAATTATAAAAGAATAATTGTCGCAATTATACGGCTAATTGAGTAAAGCATGTTAATGACATTTTCAATTAGCTAAAATAAACATACGGTTTAAATTAAAAAAAAATTGCTCGGCGTTAGCGAAAACCACTAAATTAATACATTTTAAAAAACCTGTTGCACGCGTGGTAACTTTAACGCACTACTGCACTTCCCGCGCACTCATTTAAAAAATTACTGATATATTGGTTGATGACGACGCTTAGCAAGTTTATTATTAGAATAATATTTATTTTAACTAATTAAAAGGTTATTAACAACTTTCAGTTGAGTATTCGCCCTATCGCGACCATTATTCCCGTATGCTGTGTCCCACTGGCCGAAAAACTAACCGCGCAAACCTCATTCAGGTAGCTTTCGAGACTTTTTGTTCTTTCAACAAATTTGTAAATCTTTAAAGACATACCCTGTGTAGGGGCGGAGAAGATGGGCGCCGGCTAAGGCGTTCTTTGAATGATAGGTCTGCGTGCAGTAGCTTTGGCGCCACATTCTCTTCCGTATTAAAGACCCTTGATAATCCTTTTACAAGTAACGACAACCAATACAGATGACAAAGCACATTCCGATGGAACAAAACGGCGGCAATCAGTTGAAACCTCTGCTGTGCGCCGCCATTCCCCTCCTAAAACCTGCACCATCACGCAGTCGGCGCTTCAAAAAATGTCGCTACTTGTAGGAAGCTCTTACTCAGGGACCTTATTCCGTATGTGTGTTTTGTCACTGCGACTCTGACAGTTCAAGAAACATAGAGCGTGACGTGGCATCGTATTATCGCTTCGTAGTCAATAAAGTTGGGAAATAGGATACTGCAGCGTCTTAGAACGAAGCACGAAGCCAAACAAGGGAACATGATGTGTCAGAATAAGGCCTTCACGCCCTCCGCTGCTTAAACTCCTAATTACTGCAATTTTCGTCTAGCGGAGGATTACTAGTGCGTCCTGGTCGCCGCTCGATTACTTCATCTTACGTTGCACACATCTGTACAACAGTTACAGCTCATGTAGCAGTGAAGAATCAGTACCTAATGATACATTTTAAAGCATGAAACGCTCTTTAATGCTATCCCACAATCCCAAAATGGAGTTAATCCGTCCGTCCGTCCGTCCGTTTTCCGCTAAATGTAGCGGTCAAACTTATTTGCTATTTAGGCCCCGTTATGTCAGTTGACTTCGCATTACTTGACGTCACGTGGGCTAAACACCAATCAGGCTTCCCTGGTAAAGTCGGCGGAAAAATCGATGTAACGTGACCAATACACCAGTTCAGTTTCCCCGCTAAGTTTAGAGGAGAAATCAGTGTCGCGTGACTTGTACACGAGTCCCCTTCCCCCGCTAAATTTAGCTGAAAATTGAATGTAACGTTAACTATATACACAAATTCAGTTTCCCCGCTAAATTGTGCGGAGGAATTTAAGTGACGTCACTTATGCACTCAGTTTTCCCGCTCAATATAGTGGGAAAATTGATAAAAATGAGGGTTCTTCCCTCCCTGAAAGGGCGATTTTATTTTATTTTAAACAAGTTTCACTATCGCACCTTATATACCGCATTATACGCTTTAAAGAACTTTAAAAATGAAGATCAGTGCCATATTTTTCAACTCAATGCTCGGCAAAAATTGTGCATAATTGGCACTTCAATACCGAAACCCGCTAATGTCGTGAAGTGTATTTCAGATAGAGATGCGAGATTTGCACTCAAAACGTTCGTTACAACACAGACACTTTAAACGTGTCTTTATACTTGCCGCGTGGCACAAGTTTACGTCTCAATTATTGTACAACGCCGGTCGTTACCGCTTGGCGCTAGAAAATGCACCTTGTTTTCCATCAACAAGGAACCTTTTTTATGCTCAGGACATCCTCCTGCGTAGAAGAAAGCTCCAACTACAATTCGGAAGGGCGCTATTGAACCTTCTCCCACGGCACAGGCTTGGAAGAACACTACGCTAACGTGGTAAACTCAAAACGTAACACCTACGCCCTTCAGAGTCGAACGGTCGACGCGTTACGCCACGATCGGCCACGCCAGTAATATCTTGTCTTTATGGCCCTCTTTCGACAATATGTACAATATTAAGACAAGTCACATAAAACAACAGATGATGGCAATCCACTAGCTCATTCTCGGCTCTAAGAAGTAGAATATTTTTTAGAGAAAATCATTTTTCATACGTGCAACCCACTCTTGCACGAAACTGCGTGCGTTGTACACATCCCCGAAGCAACAAATACTGTCGTGTAAATACACTAAACCTCGCAGATATCGATGTCGGCGTAGCGCATGGCCATCCGGGACTTACCAGATGCTGCGAAAACCCAGCTGCATTACCAGGTCAAACGGTGTGCAGTTTCGTGTGTGTCCAAGAGGAAGTTCTTCTTCAAAGTTCGTTGAATGACGTCCCAGAAAAAGATGCCTTCGCAGCAGCCTAATAAAACATGTTCGATGGTCCGCGGCTTTGTACAAAAAAAAAAAAAAAAAAAAAAACAGTGAATATAATAAAAACAAAAACGGCGCTAATACGAGGACAAAGTGAAAGGTAATCGACAGGACACAGCGCTGACTGTTTAACTGAAATTATTCATATGGGCATCTAGTACACACGTCATCCAAATAAACCATGGGAAAAACATAAAATTTGCATTTCACCTGCTCATCACAACAATTACTGGCAAAGAGTGCCAATTCTTAGAGCGAAGAGGGCATAGAAGTGACGTTTTTGTAATGACGTGAAATCATTGAAGCAAATGATGTTGCAAGACTAGGGCCAGAGTACGTTAGCTCCCCTTCGATTTCACTTTATGATAAAAAGAGGCATTTCTTGGAGCTGAGGATGGCACACAGTGTTGTTGCTAGAATGAAAACGTGAATTCACGTTTTGTGTTTTACATGGTTTATTGGTGGGACATGTATGATTTTTATACTGGATGCCAACATGAATAAACTTCAGTTGGAAGTCAGCGATGTGTCCCGTCGGTTACCTTTTAAAGTTGTCCCCGTCTTGGCGCTTTATTTGTTTTTATTATGCCCTGCACACTAACTAACCCAAACTATACTGCTAATAAAAACCAACGAACCCATCTACGGAACGAACAGACCCGCATGTTGACAAAAAAAAAAAAATGGCTTCATGCCAAGTGGGACATATTGTCTTAGCCCCATGGAATACAAGGTTTTTTTACAATGGCACGGAAAATCAAGGTTAGGAATAGCTTTGTACAATGTTTTTGTGTGTCGCTGCGCTCAAGTATTTCACATAAAAATGGGCAGCCAGAGAACGAAATAACGCCAGCAACATGTTTGAGGAAGCCCTGGATTCCTCCTGGCGCACCCTATTAAGAGACAGAAACTGCAGTGTAGCAGTTCTTCCTGGGTTTGGACAAAGACGGTTTGCTGCTCTTGTTTTTTTTTTTTGTCAGTCACAGACGAGTAAATATTCCTCGTCCTGGACCAGCGTGCCTTGACCCCCGAAGCACTTTACTGGTGGAATGATTTCTTAGGATGGTCATCGTTACAGTCAAGCCAGACCTCCAAACGTCGGCTCCCTAATGGGGGCTTGGTCGGACGTTCCCCATTTTAATTATTCAGATGATTAACACATGTTTTGTCCTCCTCTGGAAAGTGGAAAGAAGGTTCTTAGCTCTTCTCACTACGTTGTAAATACTTACTCTTTATGTGCTGAGCACAACGCGACAGCTCTGTTATGCGTCTTGCCTAAATAGGTGATGACAAAAAGGTGCACGAAGTTTGACATCAAATTGCCGGACGTAGTGAGCCGGTCGGCACAGTAGCTATCGCTGGCAAGAGCAGGCCGACCAGAGGCAGACACCAATGTTGCCGCATTCCTACATGTGATTTACGCTTTTTCAGTGGAAAAAAATTCCCCTTTTGGCAAAATAACAATTCGTCATAGATGTAGTACTTTTTAAAGGCAAATATAAGATGTCAGTGTCTCCAACGTAAAGGTACGCTGTATATACTACAAAAAAAAACGCGTGATAAAAATGGAGGGCGTTTTTAGATAAGATTGAACAACCATATCCGTTGACAATTCTTAATTTTGATAAAAAATATATTTTGCTGGCTCAATGTCCAGAAGACTAAAACCAATCTTTGTTTCGAAAAAAAAAATGTATTTGCAAAAAAAATGTGTAAGCACCCTCTCAGTCACGTGCGCGTTTTGAGTAAGGCGCGATGTTGTCATTTCAGGCGGCTTTCTCCAAAAAAGATGTTCGGGATACGGGTCTAGAAACATTTACTGACACATTAGGCATAGGAAAGATTAAGAAAAAAGTATTATTCACCGATTATTAGGTTCGTTATTTTGAAAACCAAAATCGGAAACACGGCACATTACGAAATAACGCTCTGGAAAAAAGTTTTTTTTCTCTCCGTATCTATAAAAGCTCAGGCCTTCAAACTTTGCCAGTGGTTGCTCTGTATATGGTTCCTTTGTGCATGAAATATTGTTGTCCTGGTTAGCGGGAGAAATTTACAAGAATTGCTCACACAGGGGCTTTTAACTAAATATGCATTATTTTGAGAATCATTTAAAGAAAAGGCCATCTTTATTATTATTTAATCTCTCCGAAATTTACGTTTATATTACGTACTAACAGAACCTGCAAAAAACATTTTGCAATATTTGTTTGGCTTTATTTATTTATTTATTTTATTTATTTAACAATACTATCATTCCTTGGAAGGAATACAATAGGAGTGGCACAAATAAACACAAAATGAACAATTATAAGACAACGTGGTCACGTTCCAATACAGCGCTACGATAGGAAATACGTATTAGAATCAACATCAAACAAGGCAAGGGTCAAAGCACGTTGACGAAAGAAAACTGTATGACAATAGATGCACCAACACAAATTCAAAGTCCCACAGCACCAATAAGAACAAAAGGTCAGTCTCGATGAAATAGTTATAATTAAAGTGCTGTTCCCGCTACAAACAACCTATTTATACATAAGGCGCGAGTTGGCTTAAAAACAAAGAAACATTATCACAGTCAACGACATGCTTGGGTAGCTTGTTCCACTCCGATGTTGTCCGTGGGAAAAAAGAGTATTTAAAGGCATCAATTTGGGACCGATGTTCAATAATCGTTTTCGAGTGTGTAAATCTGGTATTTGTTCTAGTCGCAAAAGTTACGTATTTGTCGTGTGAAATTTTAATGGAGTGGTTGATGATTTGGAAGAGGGTTTTAAGGCGGGCTATTTTTCTTCTAGTTTGCAATTGTATTAAATCAGTTTGACACATTAGCTTTGAAGGGGAATGGTTACGTCCAAATTTGTTGAACACAAACCTAAGTGCTCTTCTCTGAACCATTTCTAATTTGTCTACGTTTTTTTGTGTAAACGGATCCCATACAACACTCGCATATTCAAGAATGGGACGAATTAAAACTTTATAAGCGAGCAGTTTAGTGGTAGACGGAGCATCTTTCAAGATTCGTTTTAAATACCATAATTTGTTATTGGCTCTGTTTACTATGTAATCGATATGGTTGTCCCATTTAAGTTCCGAAGAGAAAATAAGTCCTAGGTATTTATATTTGGTTACGCTGCTAAGCTTGTGTCCGGACAACTCGTAGTCAAACACAAGTGGGGATTTTTTTCGCGAGATCATCATGCTGACACATTTCTCTTTATTTAATGCCATTTGCCAATCATTGCACCAGTTATATATTTTTTTCAAGTTATTATTTAAGTTTATTTGATCATTACGTGTTTTTACTTCAGAGTATAGTACGCAATCATCTGCGAACATTTTTATTCGAACATCGATAGTTTTCACGATATCATTAATAAATATTAAAAACAACACAGGTGCCAGAACAGTGCCCTGGGGCACTCCTGAGGTTACTGGTGATACGCTGGATACGTTATTGTTGAATGTAACATACTGCCTTCTACCCTTAAGGTAATTCTCGAACCATTTAAATAAGGATTCCGATTTAAGAATTGGTTGTAATTTAGCTAAAAGTTTGTCGTGGGATACCTTATCGAAAGCTTTTGCCAGATCTAAAAAAATGACATCTGTCTGAGAACGGTTATTTAAGCATTCGCTAAATTCGTGGGTTGTTTCCAGAAGTTGAGTTACAGTTGAGAGTCCCCTCCTAAAACCATGCTGTTCTTTAGTTATTATAGAGTGATATTCTAGATGGTTAGTGATGTGCGAGCATATAATATGTTCTAGTATCTTACAACATTGGGAAGTCATTGAAATGGGTCGATAGTTGGTGACGTTTGTTTCCTTTCCGGATTTTAGGATGGGAACTATTTTCGAAACTTTCCAATCATCGGGAAGAGAACCGAGAGACAAGGATTTTTGGAAAATAATTTGCAGGTATTTAGAAATCCATTCAGCATATCGCTTCAAAAAGGCCGTGGGAATTAAATCTGGGCCGGGACTTTTTTTATCGTCAAGGTTAAGCAATAAGGACAAGATACCTTCTTCAGATATCTGCAGTTCATCGATCGCTGGAATATCATCTAAATTTTCTACAGGAGGTACAGAGCGCGACACTGTTAGCGCGAACAAGCGATCACCGGTTTTTCCAGTTTTTCTCTTTAAAACCAAGGGATGTCATCCAAGTTATTATTGCTGTGGAAAGAGCTCATTTATTTCTATAGTGTAAGCGATAAAATTTCGTGCTCGCTAATACTATTTAGAAGTAAAATGCGAAAATGCGCCGATGTCGTGTTCGCGCTAACAGTGTCGCGATGTGTACATAATGGTTATCAGTTGTGAACACAGAAACAAAATTACTATTTAGGCCTTCAGCTATTACGGATGCTTCTTGTGTTAAACTACCATTTATTAGGAAACTGTTTGCCATCTTTTTCTTCGATCGAAAGTGTCTCCAGAATTTTTTCGGCGAGGATACCAAAAAGTTTGGAAGTGTATAGTTGAAGTAACGTGCCTTAGCTGAAGATATCATTTGTTTATGTGTTTGGTTCAGTTCAATTAGGCGGTATTTGTCTGTTAATGTGGCTGTTTTCTTTATTTTTTTTCGAAGTCTTGAAATTCTACGGCCAGTTTGGATTATCTCACGTGTAATCCAAGGATTCTTCTTGTTTATTTTTTTAGTTTTTGTTGGAACATATTTAGTAATGCATTCGAAAATGATTGTCTTAAAGGAGTTCCACAAGTCATTCATACACACATTTTCTGTTTCTGAAAGCAAGCAAAATAAATCGAGGGAGAGTTCAAGATGGTCTAAGATGGAAGTTATAAAGAAATAAATATGGCCGAATTTACGCTAGGGCGGTTGCCATAAATGGGGCGTGCACAAACCCGTTCTTCAAAATTTCAATATTAATAGAAAGCGTAAAAATGCTACGGAGTGGTCAGGAAAAGACAAACTGACAGCAAAGAGATGGACTGCAGTTTTTAAGAGAACATTGCTAATACATTTTCGTACAACTGACCCAAAAAATGACCATGGGCCGGAGCGATCAAGAGGCGCCACCTTGCAACATGCTTCGTGGTGCCTGTTTGAACAGCCAGCGTGTAGCGTCTGCGTCTACGCGGGCGTATCTCGAAACAGCCCATTCCGATTTGAACCTTTCTCGTTTGAACCCATTCGCGAAACGCCCTTCGCGTTTTAACCTTCGCATTTAAACCCTTTCTCATTTACACCCGTCTTAATTGAACCCATTCCGATTTGAACCTTTCTCGTTTGAACCTATTCGCAAAGCACCCTTCGCATTTTAACCTTTCGAGTTTCGACCCTTTTTCATTTAACCCGTTCTCATTTCAACACCGTATTTGAACAACGTGCTCAAAACAGAGGGCAGTGAGAGTACAGAAAGAAGGAGGAACAGCCGAGGATGAAGGTTGAAGATGAAGCAAAGGTGGTACATAGATGCTGCAAAGTGGCACCATATCGTGCATACCCCATGAAACAATTTTTCTTGTGCCTGCGTGCCGCCCCGAGTCTGTTGACGTAGCTACCTGGGCACATGGTGACGTGGCGACGTGGTTTCAAAAGCGCTAGCGCTAATTCGGTACTTAATTTCTCCTATGGCGTTGTTGATGTCGTCAATTTGTCGTCTTGTGGAGCGGACGGATCATTGTGCTCGTCATGTGTTATTGCTTGTAACTACCGCAGAAGGATTCCGGGGGAGATCATAATGTTGAATAGATTTGGGTTCCGTGGTCATGTCAAGAATGCGAGTATTATATGCATACCGTTTGAGATGAGCACGTCTGCGCTGGGGGCTGTTCATTGTTCCAATGATGGGGGTTGTGCACGCCATAAGCGCGTTCAAGGGATGCTGAACCGAAATCTGGATTCCACAAAACACGCGGCAAAAGCGTGCAACGGGATAGGAACAAACTACCAAAACATTACTCATTACAGCGATATCTCGAACGGATGACCGTATTTCTCAAAAAAAAGGAGGCGCATTTGACAGAAATGATCACGTCATGTTTCTCCGAGGAGAGGGAACGGCCTCGCGTCTTCTCCGCCTCGCCGTTTTGAGGGAGCGAAGCGAAGCGAAGAGGAAACGAGATATGTTAACGTCACGCGCATCGTCGGCCTGGTTCAATCTCGACCTCGTTTTCCAAAAATACGGCTGTCCATTCGAGATATCGTCTTACGAGTAGTGTTGTGGGGATTGTAGCGCACCACCTACGTCTCCTGCATTGTTTTTTTTTGTTTTTTTTTAATCTAAATTTCGGTTCACCATCCCTTTAAGATAAGATGCAAACAGGCGTTGAAAGCTGCAGCGTTTTTCTTTTTTTTTTCGAAATATGCAGGTGCGGATCTTGCGTGGCTTGAGGGCTTTCTTACCAGACACAGTTTCGTTCTTTATTTCAGTCGTGAATCATCGGATGCAAATTATGCTCATCTGGTATGCCCTGTGAGGATATCAAATTATTTACAACCGGTGTCGAAGTTGTCCTACAGATCTACGATCATTGTATATTTGCTTACGTGTCGTCTGTCATGCCGTGGATTGGCATGACCTCTAGATGTCATTCTCCAATATGCATTTCAAGTAGGGCTGGGAAAATTGATCGATTAACCTATCGATTAACCGACTAATGATTTAATCGCGATGAATTTTTTTAACCGGTTAATCGGTAAACGTTTGACGAACCTAAAAAGGTAAAAACTCGGCGCTATGACCATGCAGACGTGGATGAGTACACCCGTATGAAGGGCAAACTTTAGGCTAAATTTTAGCCTAAAGAAGCTGTAGGGGCGAGATTTGTACCTCCAGACAATCGCAGTAGGTTACACGTGTCCCGTCCACTTCAACGCCGTTCGAGTGTCTGTTTAGCGCAGCAGAGGCTAATGTGAGCAATCAAGCGAGGTCGCTCTTGCCGGAGAATATCAACGAACCTCTTTTCATCATGCACCTGAAGTAATAACCTGTGAGCGTGAGTGTCTTTGAACTGTTCTGAACTACACATGGAGGCTGATTCGAAATCCAAAAGGTATATTCCGCCGTTTGTCACAAATAAAGGAAAAAAAAAAGCTTTTTTTTAATTTTTTTGTACGGAAATGAACGAGGCTGATTAATTGAATAATTAATCGATTAAAGGGTGGCGATTAATCGGGTTAAACGTTTTCATCGACGCTCAGCCCTAATTTCAAGGCGCAATAAAGCTTCAGGTGCCTGGACTTCATAATGTCATTGGTTCCTTTATTTCGGTTTTCCGTGAGTGTATGCTGAAATTATTGCTTTTCCCTAGCCTGATCACGTACATGGTTAAAATGAGAAAAGTTATTTTGAGAATGGTCAAAAACCGGAAAGTATGTTTTAAGGAAGTTTGAAAGGAGAAAGCTTAAAATGAGAAAAGTAGTGTTTTGAGAATAGTCAAAAATTGTAAGTATGTTTTGAGAACGGTTTAAGTGAGAAAGGCAAAAAAGCGAAAGTTGTTTTGCGCTGGGTTGAAATGAGAAGGTGAAAACGAGAAGGTAGAAATGCGAACGGGTTGAAATGAAAACCACCCGTCTAATAACGCGACGTAAAGGAAGCAACCAGAGCGACTTTGAAAAAAGATCAGCCTACAACCTTGGCGGTAACATGACATAGGTCGTAGAGCGCGGCAGAACCTGAACCTGAGCCGCCTGTGAGCGCCAATAGATCAACCGCCGTAAAAAGCGGCACAACGCAACAACAAAAAAAAAAAACACGAAAAAACTTATAAAAAACAATTGCGATTCAATGAAATTGTCTGTAACTTAATTTATATGACAACGGTTTGGAGAAACGTGAAATGCGATTTGGGTATGATCATGTGACATACGCCAGTGATGGTGCAGCAAGTCACTTTAACAACAATTACCAAGTACACGAGCTGCAGAGCAACAAGTACACGTCAGCGAAGTGGATTTTTTCCC
This sequence comes from Ixodes persulcatus, assembly GCA_013358835.2. NCBI lineage: Eukaryota > Metazoa > Arthropoda > Arachnida > Ixodida > Ixodidae > Ixodes > Ixodes persulcatus. The sequence continues at coordinate 354,491 of JABSTQ010010578.1, read as the reverse complement.
TAGCTGGACATGGCAAGAGTGTTTGCGATGGAATCGAGGGTCGTGTCAAGCACTAGGCAACGTTGTACAACCTCCGACGGCCCACCACGTCGGGGATCAAGTCGGCGTCAAAGATGGTTTCCCTCGCTGAAACACTAAACTGCCGAACGTGAATTAATCCACCTCCCGATAGCCGACGTCAAAGCGTTCAGGAGCATGAAAGCAAAAAGTGGGACTCCGCTTCTGTTGTGCGTGGAATTCAATCCTGTCACTTGTGGCAGTGTACGCGGTCCGACACTTCGCAACCACAGCTGTTTTTGCAAAGACAGCAGCCGCAGAAAACATACATTTTGGAAAGGAAAGTCTCCTGTGGCTACAAAAAGCAGATCGAGGTCGCGAGCTTCCGGTGTCACTGGGGAGAAACGAACAGTGATCGCTACAGGCAAAACGGGAAAAAAAAAATGTTCCTCCTCGGAGTGCCAGAAGAACGCCGTTACCGACTCAGGTCACCGTACGGCAGAAAGAATGCACGCGACTAGCTCCGAATGTGCGTACAGGACCTTGATTCATTAAACTCGTTTCAATTATACCGCTTTAAACATGTGTTCTTTCTTATCACTATTTAAACCTGGTTGACAGCAGCCCAGCCTCCCTACGAAGAGTAGGCTCCGAAATTCACTGATCCAAGAAATCTGTAATTAAATTGTGTGTCTGTGCTTCAAACTCACCTGTAATCGTTTGTATGAATTCTTATTTTTCACGAACTCCTGTCACGGTGCTTTCTCTTCACAGACGTTCTACATTTTTCGATTACTTTCATGCCCTTGTTTAAAATCGGCAACGTCCTATTTTTCTCTACTCTCGATCGTTACGGCAATTCTGTATATTTAGCGCTCTCTAAATTCAAAAATACAAAAATATAGCAAATCATTTTTGAAGGGCCTCACAGGACAGATTATGAGTCTTGATCTGTAAAAAGTAGAAGGAAACCTAAGATGACCCTCTATTTAAATTGATTTTCCAAGTATTTAAAAATCGGTAACCCGTCTACATTTCAGTGTATTCTTTAAGAAGGGTTATCGTTTTCGATTCTAATGACAATTTATACGAATATTAAACAAACGCGTTCAAATCAGGTTAAAAAGTTTGGATTTCCGGTATTTTTAAGATCCGGAGCCATAAAGCTTTAAATTGCTTTGTAATCGATAATACTTGTCTACCTCTTTTTATTTTATGTACAGTCTCTGCACAAAAAATATGAAACCTAAGGCGACAACAGTTTTTCTTTTATAAATATCCAAAGGGACCCGGCGCTCTCCCTCTCGCGGACGAACGGAGAACCAGAGGAGCGGGGACAGCGGCAGCGGCGGCGGCGGCGGCGCGGAAACGGTGGCAGGGACTGTCGGCCCTGATGCGTGAATCCGTTTTAACGAAAAAAGAGAGCGTGTTAAAATAGGAATTTTTGTGCTCCGCCTTGCAACAGCGTTGCACGAAGGACTGGGATGTCTAATAAAGGGACTTTTCGTATATCGCATACGCTGCTGATTTGTGGTCTTGTGCATGGCCGCCAGCTCAACCTGTGCTCAACGTGTCGGCAAACGCCCCCGCTAGTAATGTAGAGCTCTAGCGTATGGTCTCCGAAAAGTCCATTCTTTGCCCCACTGAAGTAGGAGAAATCTGGTCGCGTAATGGTATGTCGAGCAATACACATCGGGAAGGGGTTCGCGTTTTAAGGCGATTACAAAGAACATGACCATTTATTTCAAAAACTTTAAAATGACAGAATATCCGTTCTTGCTTTCAGGTAATTACAAAGCAAATAAAGAAATGCTCGAAGCATTTTTAGCGCGTGTCTGTTAGCCAGCCGTTCGTGTCGAGAACCTAGAATGGGCAGTTATAGCGAGAGGTGCCGCAATGTTGCAAATAACACGGTACAAAAAAATGTACGGTATTTTAAAATATTTATTTTTTATAGAGCAATAAATAAAACCGCTAAGCACGCCGATTATGTTAATAGGCAGTTTTAGCATAGAATACGACACCCCTAAACTTCAGTTGGACGTACAGAGCACTGCCGTTCAACCGACGCTACCAACTTCCACGAGCGGCTTGATAGCCGAGTTGCACAACTTATTAAAATAGCTTAAGTAGATGTAAATGAGTGTGAAAAAAAGTAATCGTCTTTTTTTTTTTTTGGTTTTTCTGCAAAACCTCGGTGTTTTTGTTTTGTTTTTTTGTACTTTTTGATGCGTATATCACACCGTCATCAAGCCTCTGGTAAAAGTTGCGGCCATCAGTTTAACGACCGTGCGCTGCACGGCGAACTGAAGTTTTGAGGTGTCGTATATGTAAAACGGAATGTCAAAACTAGAACCTTATTTTTGTTTTATGGTGATGAGCACGACAACGTTTTTGGCGCGCCCTGAAAATTGCGCTTCAAAGGCGCAGCGCGAGCTTCCGGTTGTAATGCTAGACCGCATGGTAGCCTGCGGTAACAAACTTTCTATCAATAACCATAGAGCAGTTTGATCACGTGTTTCAATGCACTAAAACCGAGACGGTGAGCAGCGAATTATGAGCATGTGACACGAAGACACCAATACTGTGAACGTTGTTCTTCCGAACCTTGACGGTCACCGTTCGCGGCTCACTTTTTAGAGAACTAATGGCCAGGCAAAGCACAAACATGATATCTTCATCACCCTCAAAAATATTCTGCCACAAACAGTGACGTGGCCGGTGGCAAAAAACGCGCTCGCCCACTACAAAGCTTCGCTATTTGTGGTTCCTACAACTTTTAAATATCAGCGTGCTTGTTTTCCTAACGTGCATCAACATCTCCATCACCTCTAGTAAGATCCCTCCTTTACCGCTTCGTATTTGTAGACAAATAAATAATTTTAAACGCGCTGACCAGCGTCAGCGAGCAGGCGCACGGGAAATCCTTGAGAATCTATCCCCGTCTCTTCCGCCATCTTGGAGCTACCGCCCCGCCACGTATAGGGCGTTGGAGTTGCGAATACCGACAGCGACTTAGTGATTTTGGTTCCTCAAAAGAAATTTTATTTTGCGCAAAAAAATTTCGAATATATTTTTGCGCTTGCACAACCAGAAAAAAATATATTTTGGTAAAAACATTAAAATGTCAACCGGACATGCTCGTTCGATCCTATCTGAAAACGCCCAATAAAGACAACCTCAGTCAATCGGGATTATATATTTTTTGCAGTATCTTTATTGTCTTTGCATTGTGCGGCCCTCCACGGCGGGCGGCGGATCTATTGGCGCTCACAGGCGGCGCAGGTTCAGGTTCTGCTGCGCCCTACCTCCTATATCATGTTACCGCCAAAGTTGTCGGCTGATCTGCTTGCAAAGTCGCTCCAAGTGCTTTCTTTATGTAGCGTGGACGGGAACACAACACGCCGGCTGTTGAAACAGGCACCGCGAAGCACTCGATTGCTCCGGCCCATGGGCATTTTTGGGACGGTTGCACAAAAATGTATTGTGGATTTTCCCTTAAAAACTACCGTCCACCTCTCTACTCTCACTTTGTCTTTTCCTGGCCACTCCGTAGCATTTTTGCGCTTTTTAATAATAATGGAATTGTAAAGAATGTGTAAATGAATGCCCCCATTTATGGCAAGCGCGTTAAAGTGAATTAGGTCCTGTTTCTCGCTTTATAACTTCAAAGCCACACAAAGATTGCATGATCTTTTTTGCGGATTTTGTTAGTAAATATTATGAATGTTAATTTCGGTGAGTTTAAAAGAATATTAAAGATGGAAAACATTTTAGTGAAAAACCCGAGACTGAGGTAAAAAAGACAACGACAAGGAAGAGAAGGAGAACGTCTCAAACACAGCTGTGTTTGAGACGTTCTCCTTCTCTTCTTTGTCGTTGTCTTTTTTACCTCAGTCTCGGGTTTTTCACTAAAATGTTTAATATACACCAGCTCACTTGCGCCCTTACGTTCTGCTCATTAAAGATGGACTTTTTTCGATGGTTTTCAAATAATGCACATTTAGTTAAAGGCCCAAAGAGTGAGCGATTCTCGTAAATTTCTCGCGCTAACCAGGACAACAATATTACATGCACAGATTAACTATATACAGAGCAACACACTGGCAAATTTTGAAAACCTCAATTTTTATAGATACGAAAAGAAAAAGACATATTTAATCAAGAGCGTTTTTAGGCAATGTTCCGTATTTGCGATTTCGTTTTTCAAAATAATGACCCTAATAGTAGGTGATTAATACTCTTTGTCAACCCTTCCTACGCCTAATTTGTCAGTGAATATCTATAGACCCGTAGCCCAAACAGTTTTTTTTTTTTTTTTTTTTTGGGGGGGGGGGGGGGGGGGGAAGCCGCCCGAATTGCCAACATCGCGCGATACGCAAAACTGCACGTGACTGAGAGGGTGCTTACAATTTCTTTTCGGAAATACTTTTTTTTTTTCATAACAAGGATTGCCTTTTTTTTTTTCTGGGCATAGAGAACATATTTTCTTTTCATCAAAATTAAAAATGGTCACCGGACATAGTTGTTCGATGTTTTCTGAAAACGCCCTAGAGCAAAAAAAAAATGGAATGTTAATCATAGGCAGCGCCAATGTAAATTGAACTATACGCAATAGTTATGTTACTTTTACTTTATATAATAAAAAATACGCTCTCATACCGGGGCTTTAATGCTCCTAAATATATTGGTTTAAATTCAAAAGCGAATTATACTCTATTTAAGCCAGGTAAAAATACCCTTTTTAATACCAACAATACACTGAAAACCTAAATATAAAATAAAGTTCAAGATGATGTGGGAGTGACACGAAACCCATGGCATCTCATCTTTTTTTATTTATATTTTTTTAAACTAATGTTGGTTGTTTCTATAACAGCGTATTTAGTTCCCGAATGACACTTGAGGTTGCGGAGCGTAGCGAGAACAACTGTCACTGCGTTCACGGGATCTCTGGTCTTGAACGCAGTGATATCCACATTCGGTGGCACAATAAGCATTCAGAAGAAGGTCAACCTCGAATCAATTTGTATTAACAGTGCAATCTTCCAAAATATAGGGCTGAGTGATGACGTATGAGCGAACTGCTCCATGAAAAAGTTTGGTGGCCAGCAATACCTCGAATGTTGCGGCGAATGTGCCGAATAGTCTGTAGATTTATGAATTAGTAAATGTAGCTGGAAGGAAGTGTACGTACTCATGACCCACGGTCAAGGCCAAAAACAATATCCCTTCTGTACCTTACAAAGGAATTTTAGAAATACCTGACTTCTTTCCTTGCAAGATTTTGACGGCGCGAGAGTACCAGCGAAGGATCTTGGCGAAGAAGATTAATGCCAACTTCAAGGCCACCTGCGACCTTTCCCCGCGTATATAAAAGAGCTTAGAGCGGTCGTGAGGGACCAAGGAGAAATAATTGCTGCTCTACGTGACCAAAATGACGAACTAAGGACAGGTATAATCAAAGGGTCGCACGCCGTAAATGAACCCGTTCAACTAATGCAATATTTATGTTTCCTCCGCAACACTCTAGATAGCAGGCTCCGTTCATCTCAGTCGGGCCAGGAACTTCACAAGCGCGTATATTGTTAAGCCCTCTCCATTACACTGTGGCAGTAGAACAGGGTACGAGGATATTTCTGAGGCTCAAAGCTCCTGGATCACTTGACAAAAGCGTCACCGACCTAGCTACGTCCGAAAAGACAACAACACATGAAGCTCTCGCGAATGTGAGACGGAAGAAAAGCACTATGAGAGTCAGCAAATGTAAGTCGTCGTCCATTTTAGATGCTCTTCCAACAGAAGGGCCTCGTTTGTGACTCCCTGTGGCCCGTATGCATCATATGGACATCTGTTAACCACTGATTTCCTTACTACTACTACTACTACTACTACTACTACTACTACTACTACTACAATGATTACTACTGCTAGGATTATAACTAATAATAATAATAATTTTATTTCAAGCGATATAAACACATGCAAAATTAGACCTCCCAAAGTCACATCGGGTTTGTCTGGCAACACCTTGCATCCATGTAGAGCAAAACCGCATAGAAATTAATGAATGAGTACAATAAAGTCGAATACATCAAATTTCAAACTTTGCAGCATCTAATTGATTCTTTTTAAGCCTGTACTGGGTTTTGTCATTAATTACACTGGGGCGACATTTTTTGAAGAATCAGGGAACGTAGTAATGGCGCATTCGTTTTCCGTACGTGGTAGGACATCGAGGCGTTAAATAGTGTGCCATAGGTCTTAAATAGCGGTCATTAACGTATGGGACCTTAAGGTGGTTTAGCCAGAAATGTTTATGAATAACAGTTTCGGAAAAGTAACAAATTAATATCAAAGAATACCAAAACCGTTAATTGTTTCAATTTATATCCTTCTCCATACTGCAAATCATAGGATATATTATGTAGAATAGAACAGCAGATTTGAACTTATTTTATCTCCTCAACGAAATGCGCAATGACCATATAAAGTTATTCCATATCGTAGCGCACTGTACCCTAATGCATGTAAGACAATCTTTCGAACTGACTAGGGAATAAAGTGTATATTGTTTATCACAAGCAAGATAGTGTACGGAGTTTCCTAAAGATGAAGGCTAGAAGAGTAATTCCACGTAAGATCACTACCAAAAACAGTCTAATATACATCACGGAAGATGAGTGTTTCACAGGCTCACAAGCGCATGGGGTACAATTCGATGGATGTACCTTCAATAGATTGGTTGGACTAACCCTGTTTAAATTATTGTGAAAACATATGAATTGAGTTTTCGACGTATTTAGTGCACTTCGGTTAGCTTCAACCAAGTCCATTTATTTAATTACCGCAGGACTGCAGCGACAAAATGCCAACAGCGTAATTCCGAGCACTGGATAAAATAACCGCAAAATCGGCATATTGGAGCAAAGAAACGGACACAAAGTTAGCAAGGTCTATTCATTCATTCATTCATTCATTCATTTGTTTCATTCATTTGTTTATTTTCTGTGCTAGTGAACAGCTTGACGCCTAGGGTAATGATGCACAGCAAAAGGTTCACAGGTTAGTTACAAAAGTCTTAAAAGGTACGAAATTTTGGTTAAAACATCAATATCTGCTCCCCTGAGGGTATTCTGGAAGTGTTGAATACGGGTCATGGGACTGGTTTGGAGGATGTGATTAACATGGAAAGTCGGAGAAACCCGCAAAACTCGACTCGGAACGTGAATATTAATAGCAGATGTGAGATCCGGGCAATCAGTTAATCCATGAATATATTTATACAGGAAAACAAGAACTATAACTAATATATAAATGAACTATAACTCATATATAAAAGAACTATAACTCATATATAAAACAATGAGGAACTTAAAATAGAGACCCGGGGGACACCAGTTAGCTTTGATTTAAGTAAAGCATTTTGAAACTGACTAAATTAAACACACTAACTTCAATCCTGTGAAAAGTTTTCTAGCAGTTGTAAAAAAGAGCCACGAAAGAATAATATTTTTTTTCATTAAATTACATAATAGACACTATCAAAAGCTTTGCTGACGACAAGAAAAAGTATACATACATCATGGATTGGTTCAAACAAAAACATAACGTATCTGAGAAATCTTCGACGAGCATTTACGTACCTCAATCTTGTTTGAAACATTACTGCCATTGTGATAAATCACTGTGTTTGTCTAAAGAGTCTTGTCATGGTGTTCCAGATGTGTATTTCAAACATCTTAGGAACGCGAGATAAAATTGGAATACGTCTATAGTTCTCTAGCTTATTATGCGCACCTCCCTTAAATAAAGGTATCACTATCCCATGTTTTTTTTATTTTCACATGAATGGCACCACTCAAAATAACCTCACTTAACATCTATAGTATATCAGTTTTAAATATTTCCTGCAAAATGTTCACGCAGACAATTAGTTTTCAGGATCAAAATAATTCACCTTAGTTCATCTTCAGAGAGACAAGGGATATATACGGAATTCATGTGCACTGTTGTACGAGGGGCGTTCATAAAGTTCGTATCATTGTCCCAAAGGAATAGAGATTCAGCAATCAAACTCGAGTAGGAGTTGAAACTTTGTCTACATGTTCGCCACCGAAAGTTACCCACTTTTTCCAGCGATGCACCACATGCCGGAGGCCATTGTTATAGAACTCCTCGTCTTGAGTGTCCAAGAATCGCTCCACTTCAGCAATCACTTGGTCGCAGTCCTTGAAATGCTTTCCTCTTATTTGGCCACACTAGAAGCGTCTCCGCCATTTAACCAAAAGTGGCGTAAACTGGGACCTTGTCCCCGAACAACGCTCCCAGATTGGTATGAATATCCTTGGCATTGCTTCCCTTAAAATGAAAAAATCGGATCACTGCATGTGCTTGGCACCGACGGACGGCGCCATTTTTGTTTCGCCTCCCTAGCGGCGTTCCGAGCTACTATAGCATGCGATGTTTATACTGTGAGGAAACTAGAGGGACGCGTGCTCATGTTGATGCCTGTTTTGTTCCGTTTCCTTTAATTTTTCGTGCCGATAATACGAACTTTATGAACGCCCCTCGTAGAATACACGAGTCGGGATGCTGTCACGCGGTTCCAGAACCTCGATAAAAGTGGTTGTTGATATTATAACCCGTACTTTGCACATCGACTGCGAATTGCGAGAGAGGGAAGTTATATTTCACAACGCTAACATTTATCCCATTGAGATTATTGATTATCTACGAGATTTTATTAATGTAAAAACGAGCGTCCTAGAATTAATTCCAAATGTCATTGCGTTTGGAGAGACGGATCACAGCATTCGCCTATTTCTGCGTAGTTTGAATTTCAACCGCCGGTGAAGTGCAACTGGAAGAACGTTTTGACTGAGCCCAATAACATATATTTGTTTTTGTGATCCTATTATATAAGGCGACATGCATTTCCGGTCTAACTGTCGCTGCTTAACCTTGACAGCGGGTGTGGATGTCCGCTTGAAACACATAATTTGTTATAAAACTTTTGATATATGTATGCAGGTTACGTAGTTCGCAAGAAATGTATCGCAGTCCTGCTGCCCTCCTAGTTTACCAAATATCACTGCGTCCACTATTGAAAAGTCACTTGTAGGGTCAGCTGTAGTCGGCGGATTCGCTGACCGTGCTAAATAACAGCAAAGTAAAAGTCTACGAATTTATTTTCCCAAATAGCGGAGTGGGGTAACAGATTCTGAGCGCGTACCCTTATGTGATCGCTATTGGATACCACCAGCTGGCCAGACATAAATTCCACCCGTGTTGCATTTTGAATTCTAGTTTCTAGTCCGAATTTAGATGAACATTTGTATAACATGCAACGATCATCAATATTGATATCACAAGTTATAAAATTAGTTTCTTCATTTACTAGAGCTGACAATGCTTAGACAAGATCGGCCAGAATCAGTCGTCCGTTAAAGCATGGTTGCCAATAGTACTAATAAAGCGAAAGATAGCATTGGAGTGCCTAAAGGGTCGACACAACAATTCTCGGACATTGGCCAATTAACTGCGTGAATTAATTTGTGTCACTCGTGGATCAAAGAACAGAAAACCCTGTTTTCTTGCGAGCTCTAGATTGAGTTAAAAAAAAAATTGAAGACGTTTAGAATTCCCTGTAATGCCGAATTAGGCCTCATTCACACAGCCGTTTTTTTTACCCGTGCCGATAAGATCGCTGGCGGCGTTCACGCCGGGGGAGAGGATTCTTGGACCGGTTGTCGACCCGAATTGCACCGCCGGAACCGAAATGCGCCGAAAGACGACGTTCTACTTCCGCGGCGCCGACGATAGACGGGGAACGCCGGCGCCCAGCCCCATCGAGGGACGGCCAGTTACAAAATAGGAAACTTTTGCTGAATCATAGCGGATTCCCAAATGTTGGGTGACCATGGGCACGGCCACGGTAGGGGATTGACCGTACTGTGCCCTAACGGCTAAGCCAACATAGGTTTTTTTTTTTTTCCAAAAGGAGCGATACGACGGGCGCATTGTGTGATGTTTACGGCTCTTGATCAACGAGCATACGGAGATTTGAATTTACCGCTGAGCTTCTGCTCAAAATGGTGAGACCACATCGGTTCCTTTGCGATGGACGTAAATGCGATTTTAAGGAAGAACAGCCAAAAACACTTGTTAACACAGCTTCATATCGAAACACAAGAAAAAAGACAAGTTATTATCCCAGGCCCTAGCCTATAATACAAATAGAAGAAGAGAAAGAAGTGTAAATACACTCGAGAGTTGTCAGTCAGCGCTGTGTAAGTGTCTCTTTCATTTGTATGTGTGTTGACTCGAGTGACTGTTTTGAGGATGCGCTGTTCCCCCTGTAGTTCATGAGCCAAAGAAAGAAAATACGGTCGTCTATCATCGGGGACGAAATCTAGCGTAAGGAGTGATTGATATGAAACGTGCTCGGGGTGGGTATTGTCGACTTTGTTTCGAAACGTAGAGACAAATAAAATGTTTTCAAACATGTGACATAGTTATCGGCGACCCGAAAGCAAGCTCAAAGGAACAAACCAATTGTGACGGCGCCCATTGACGGCGATCGTCCGTTACATTTGGTGATCGACGCGGCCACAAAGTAGTCACAAATAGGGGGTTAAAACATTGGCAGTAGAGATCGAGGGAAGTGTGAAATTGAGCATGAAATGAATAGTTTGTGCCGGTTATTCGCTCATACGGGATACAAAAGTTCGACGCCAAATTTGAAAGATGCAGAAAGGATTCTAGGCTAGGTGGCGCAAGCTACCGCCCAGTATAAAGGGCACGCAGCAGCCAGCATCCCAACCATTTACGTAGCCACCGCCAGTAGCTCCGTCGCCGCTGGTTCGAACACTCCACCTTCCACGCTCCGTCCCAAGTTCGGCACGGCGCCACCGGCGCTTGCGTCAGGACGGGGCGAGAAACCGGCTGTGTGAATGAGGCCTTAGAGCGCAGCTCTTGAGGAGGAGGAGGGAAGGGTACGGAGGAGGAGGGGGGCATACCCTCCTCTACGCACCCTCCTCTCCTGCGCCCCGCCATTTAGCGGGAAATTTTCGGTAAATTTTCCGCTCTTCAGGAGAAGGAGGGGAAAGTACGAAGAGGATGGTATGCCCTTCCTCCTCCTCCGTACCCTCTCCACCGTACCCTCTTCTCCTCCCCTCCTCTACTCCTCCCGTCCTCTTCCCCTCCTTCTATGCTCCTCCTCGTCCCCTGGTTTCCTCCTCCACCTCCTCCTCTCTTGAGGTATTTCGATTTTGCGATATATTGTGCTAAACAATTTGAGAAATATATATTCACATATATATTGTGGTGGCCTTCTCGCTCAACGTTTCTCGGGAGAAAGGAAAGATAGTTATCACATCTGGCAGCTCCGCTCTGTTTAAGTTCTGCCGGTGCCAGGAAACGGGACAGAAGGAGCAAGGCGGGAAACGAAACAGCGTTAGAGTCAACACTTCGACGAAGCACGTGATTTTCTCGACGTCAATTTACTTACCGAAGACTGCCCGGCGTTTTTGATTTCCTCGTCATTAGCCCTGAGCGTCCTCTCCCGTGATGGCACAGCAGAACAGCAGAACAGCGAGTGCACATCTTTCGGGGCCTAATGGCATGTTTTCCTGCATGACTGGTATGAAGTTCTTTGTCTTGCACGAAATATTTTGTGAGTGCTGTAGGGGAGAGATAGAGAGCTACCACGAGCAAGCAGTTGCCGACCTTGGCGGCACACAATTTACCAACTTCGTCTGACGTGCCACAGAGATCGATGGGTACAGCGCAGACCCGTACCCATGAAGATGACCACTTGGCTAACCTAGTACACCATGTTTTCATACGTGCATCCCTGTGATTTATGAATGGTGATAGCACTTGCCTGTACAACGGGTAGCTGGCATCCCCCTTCCTCCTCCTCTCCACCTCCGCCTCCTCCTCCCCTCCTCCGCCTCCTCTCCCTTTCCTCATCTCCTTCTACTCCCTCCTCGTCCTCTCCTCCCTCCTCCTCCCTTCGTCCTGCCTCCTCTTCCTGCTCCTCCTCCCCTCCTCTTCCCTCCTTCTTTCATCCTCCTCCTCCCTCGTGACCCTCGTGACGTCACATGTGATGCCGTTATGGGGAAACGTCTCGTAATGGAACGCGCGGTTACGCTAACGGCGACGGCGCCACCGCTCAAGCCGTAAACGCGCGTCTAAGAGCTGCGCTCTAAAAAATGAAACAAATCGAAGGTCAAAGTGCCTCTCAAATCTCACGCCGTGTTTAGAGTGGCGTACTCTGGGCAACCACATGGTTTCCCATTGGGTCCTTTCTTCAGATCCCTTAGCTACTTCCTCCGATTGTCGAATTTTCAAGGATTAGCATTGCCGAAAGTCACGACGAGCGATCGACAAAAAAAAGAAAAAACGGTTCGCCACTAGGCTGAAGGCTAGAGTAGCCGCGGAGGGGACAGGCTTTTCTTGACTTCCGCGTGTACCCCACACTCTAAAAAAGAGGGTATCACCTTACACCTTTTTGTCCCATATAATGCGCCCCAAAACTTTAGTTCGACGTACAGCGCACTAGAGTCGAACTGACGGCCCCAAATTTTACGAGGAGCTTGATAACGGTGCGATATAACTTACTAAATAGCTAAAGTACGTATCAAAAACCACAGAAAGAAAACACTGAGGCTTTGCAGTAGGGCCAAGAAAACCCCGACTATTTCTTTTGTAGTCAGTAACAAGCACATTAACTATTTTATTATGTTGTACAACACGGCTATCAAGCCTTACGTGAAAGTTAGTACCGTCAGATCGACGTCAGTGCGCTGTACGTCGAACTGAAGTTTTGGGGTGTATTATATGGGACAAAGGGTGTAAGAATACACCCTTTTTTTAGAGTGCACAAGGCGTTTCGCCGTACTTCCCGTAACCGCCACTCGCGACAGCAGCTCGGTAAGTAATTCGTTTTAGAACGCAGCTCTTAGGCCCCCGTTTCCGGCTTGAGCGGCGTCGCCGTCGCCATCGCCGTCGGCGTAACCAAGCGTCACATTATGATATGTTTCTCATAATGATGTCACACCTGACGTCATGAGGGTCACTAGGGTCACGAGTGATGTCACGATCTCTTGTGAAGGTCACGACCTTCACGAGGCCTTTAAGAGTGACGTCACGAGAGTCACTAGGATCACGAGCGACGTCACGAGGGAGAAAGGCAAGGGATGGAGGGGAGGAGGAGGGAAGGAGGAGGGAAGAAGATTGAGAGGAGGAGGGCAGGACCCTATTGAAAACTCTTATTTGAATGAGAAATTTATGTGTCCAATAAACACATATGAATTATACAAGATATGTTAGAACACATAAGAATTATATAAGAACTATATAAGAACTATGTATGATATATAAAAAGATACAAGAACCATATAAGTCACTTATGACAAGATTCTCATAAGTTTCTTATATGGTTCTGATATGTTCTTAGATATCTTTTATGATTCATGTGTTTATTGGACACAAGAAATTTCTCATACAAATGGCTTCCGCACTAGGGGAGAAGGATGGAGGAGAGGAAGAGGGAGGAAGAGGGGAGGGGATGGGAGAAGGAGAGGGCACGCAGGGAGAGGAGGCGCACACCCTCCTTTCCATACACTCTTTCCTCCTCCTCAAGTGCTGCGCTCTAATTGGGCATTACAGGGAGTTGTATACGTCTTTCATTTCTTTTTCCTTTGGGACTACGCAGCGGAATATGTCTCTTTGTGGCAAAAATGTGCGTTTTTGTCACATGTGCCTAGATAAACAATATAAAAAGTACAAGCTGGCAGTTCTTTTAGCATTAAATTTATTGAACTAACCCATTAGTTGCGAAAAAAAAACCACTTCCGCTTGTGAGCAGACTATATTTATCTCGGACACTGACCAACAATTTCTTGCAAAAGCAGCAATACCCCCTCCCCTTGCCGCTGATCAAGTGTATGAAATTGCTTGATAGCCTAGTAGAGCGTACTTAAGAAAACAATCTATGGACACATTGATCTCAGTTAGCAGAAAAACCCGATAAAAGGGTAAAATAAGGATATTGTAGATATTAACTGGGCCGAGTTATTTTACGAATATTAATATGAATGATGCGAAAGGCATTGCCTTCAGAACTGACAAAAGAAGTTGTAAAAATATAAGAATGAAAGGAAATTCTGAAAACCGTCGCTATGGATGGTTGATCATTTTTCTTGCAGGAAGTTGTCTCCGTTCTAGTTTAACATCTTCATATGTAGTTTGCAACCTGTTCGTACTGGAGTCGCTTCATCTTAACGTTTGGGAAGTTTCTTGCCCCTTTGAACCCAAATACACTTCAAAATATTTTTTTTCCTAGTGTGCGGGCTTTTCGGAAGAGGCTTCGGTTCATTCTTGCTAGATTTTCGTTGAAATACAGCGGAGAAAGTGTGGAATTTCGCGTGAGCGTACTACGTAGTTTGCAGCGTGATTTAAACCAGTTTTCTCGCATTGCAGTCGAAAAAAACATACTTATTAAAAAAGGCGGGTACCTTGTCTTTTTTACCTGGAATTGTGTGTACCGTGGGGATTGCTGAAGGCTGAAACGACTCCATCGAAAATTGACTGCGAGATCGCAGCCCTCTTTCTATATATTTGTTATGTGAAACCGCCACTCCGTGATGTTAAAGATTCGATAAGCGATTGTACTGTTCAGATTCGTTACGCTCGAGGTGCAGCTAGGAGATGCGTACGGCAGTTTTGCGACACTGAACTCTTCAGCTGGGTCACTTTTTTGGATGTTTTGTTTGCTTGTGATTGCTCCTTCTCCCGATTTGTGGTCCAGGTTTAAAGTAATCAATCTGATTGACGAGATGTTGCTGGATGTCGCGGTGAGAAGTCGTACCTGTGCTGTTCCCTATTGGTTGTCCCGCAGGGACTTACCCTTGTCACATCTGATTTTCAACACATTCGTGAACAACGTAGCTCAACCATTAGACACTCTCCGGTTTCTTTGACTCGTCCTTCCTTTTTAATGCGGTAGTATTCTTTAGATACTTCATCCGGTTTTCGCGATACGCGATCTAGCCCCGAATGCGTATGCGCATACGCATTCGTGCGTTTGCGTATAGTACGTATGCGAAGCGCGCGTATGCGAAGAGCGCGTATGCGAAGCGGCAGTACGCACCCCTTCACATTCGCACCCTCTTCAAAAGACCTGACGTCCATAACATCCTCCTCCACGTCGCTTAGAGATTGTCCTTGCGGTCGTCCTAGAGGTCGTCCTATACGTCGTCTTTGACGTCGTCCTGTAGGATGTCGTTCCCGACGTCGTTCTTGAGGTCGTCCTAGAGGTCATCCTTGAGATCGCCCTAGATGTCATCTTAGAGGTTGTTCTAGAGGTCGTCCTTGAGGTCGTCCTAGAGGTCGTCCTAGAAGTCGTCCAAGCGGTCGCATTTGAGATCACCTTAGAGGTCTTCCTCGACGTCGTTCTAGCTAGCAGATAAAACCCGCGACGCACATACGCGGAGAGGCAGTACGCACACATTTACATTTGCGCCCAAGAAATGAAGCAGTTATCGGTTTGAGTTGAGCTAGATGATACATGGTCAATGGTGGTGGTGAAACAGCTTCAACACTAGACACTTATGCAGAGACAGGACAGGACACGCACACGAAGCTGCGATGATCGTGGGGGAACATCTTGAACTTTAAATGATTACACAGAGACGAGAAATCACTCAATTTTGAAGTGGCGCGCTGCTGTCGTTCTGACGTCAATGATTGCGTCTTAAACCAATTATAAAATAAAGTGTTTACTCACAATTCGCGTCGTCGTATTCACAGTGAGCCTGCGTAGTGGGTCTCCTTTCGAATGCTATCGCAATTCATACACAACGAACAATAGTGGTTTCTGTAGCCAATTTGTTTTTGCGCTGTTTTAATTCGAGAGGAATAAAAACGATATAAAAACAACTTTAGGTATTTTCTCCCCGCGGACTTTAAGAGCTGAAGAACCCTATCCGGCGTTTTTTCCGGGTCTGTGGTAACCATAAGCTATGCAGTATCTCTCCATTTGTGAAAAAGTATGTTCTACGACCAACTTCGCATTCAATTCCCAAATCAGACCAACATGTGTGTAAAAAAAAATGGCATTTTTCAACTGATATTGTCCGCGATAGTAGAGTATCACTAAGTATAAATTAAAGCAGAAACAAGGTTAACATTAAAGGAACAGCTCTGAGAACTAAATGTGCTTAAACATAAAAAAGGCCCGAAATCGCTGCTGGCGACACACTAATTCTCGAAGAAATGCGTGAGCACTTCGCGCAGCGGCTATATATTCCAAAGCATAGTGAATGCACCTTATCAGCACTTTTCCGCGGTGTGAACATTCCCGAAACCCTTCTTTTCCTTTGTGCGAGCAGAGCAGGGAGTGCATGAGGGACGGCGGCCGCACAGGATTGGCTGGTTATAGAGGACGACGGCGTGACTGTTACACCTAGCAACCGAGCTGCAGTGGGGGATAGTGGATCTACGGAGTACTTGGGCCGCCGGCGGGGCTCCACGAGGCGGCCTGTACGTGCAACCCAAGGTAGGGTAATATTTTGTAAGGAACCATCCGTGGTAACACGCGCCGCAGTGATACACCGGCAGTTCCCCACTGCGCGGTGCCGAAATGGGCGAAGAGGGACGTCGCCGACAATCTTCGGTTGTTATGTGTTACGTCACGGCATCACTCCCTAAAACCTACCAATCCAGTGCGGCCTCCGTCACTTTGCGTCGTATCGTCAAGCCTCTCGAAATATGGACACGCCGCCTTCTGTCCGCGCTCGCAGAAGTTGTTTCCTAACCAGTTTCCACAGCCAGTGGGGCTTTGACGCCACCCCGTGGCGACGTTGAGAACTTTAAAGGCCTGTGCTCTAAGCCAGTCCATGGTCAGCGCATTTATACGCTTTGAGCCAGTTGTGCATGGGTGCCGCCATAACCGATCTCCAATTTTTGTTTCCTCTTATTCCGTTCGCTTCACTTCATCCTTGCCATAGCAAGACAGGTCATTGCCACTTTAGGTGCTACTCTGTCCATCCCAGCATAGGTCGTTGTGGAGGCTTGTCAACACCCGCTTCAGTGGCACGGCATCTCGGTAAGACATGAAAATGTCGGTAATGGCGGCTCAATCTGACGCGTGTTTAAAGCGTCTATACAAGGGCACTAATGCCTTCGTATATGCATTCAAAAGTTAGAAGAAAAAAGTGAAAGCCATTTACAA
Source organism: Ixodes persulcatus (assembly GCA_013358835.2). Lineage (NCBI taxonomy): Eukaryota > Metazoa > Arthropoda > Arachnida > Ixodida > Ixodidae > Ixodes > Ixodes persulcatus. Next base: position 337,252 of record JABSTQ010010578.1, on the reverse strand, counting down.
CTCCCTGTAACGCCGTATTAGAGCGCAGCTCTTGAGGAGGAGGAGGGAAGGGTACTGAGAGGAGGGGTCATGTGACCTCGGAGGGGGGGTGGGGGGAGTCACGTCGCCTCGGTGGAGGGGGGTCACGTGACCCCAACCCCCCCCTCCTTGAGGTCACCGAAGGTACCCGAGGTCCTCCCTGTTGTGTACTCGGATACCCGCCAAGCGCTCCGCGCGTGAGACTGACGAGCCCAGAAGCGCATGCCTTGCGCCGGGGCTCGTGACCAGATTCTGACTGACGTCGGCGATCCAAAAGCGCCGCTCTTCCAGAATAAACCTTCGGGTTTCCACCATCCTTGTGCTTTGCTTCACTCCCGAGGTCCTCCCGAAGGAACCCGAGGTGCTCAAGCCGGAAATGGGCGCCTAAAAGCTGCGCTCTAAAAGTAAAGAACATTGTAGGTACCTTGATCTAAATCATAAACGAAGGTTGATAAGTACTAGGCGTTTTTCTCAACCCGTATATAAACGTGTTCGCGTGTGTGTATTTCAGATCTGTGCCGTGATTGCTTCAGTTCTTGTAGATAGACGTACTATCTCCTGCAATATACACGAACTCAACTCTGTGACGTCACGGCGCGGTGGTGGCGCGTCGGGCGCACTTCCGTTCTGGGGCTGTGGGCAGAAGTCCCCATGCCAGACTTGTATTCCTGCGTCGTTTTGAAAGGAACCAGACAGAAACCTGCCTTCTCGTCAAAACGCCGCGACTGGGGCCGTACCAAAAGAGTCGAGAAAGGTTTGAAGATCAGTTTTCACGTGCTTGGTTCGTCTGAGAATCTGGACATCTGCCGTGAAAAGGGAAAAGCAGACGCCGTCGGACAACGATTGCTTGGGCGGGAAGCACTTTGGGCTGAATTCACGAATACTTGTGGTCTTCAGATTTATTTGTTTTGTTCCAACATGAACGCCAGAAATCCGTCAAGTTGTGCGGACCACCTGCGGACTACGTTCAATGCGTCTTCAAGTTCAAACGTCCGCCTGATCGTTCGAACTGTCGTCTGCTCTTTCAAACGTTTCTGCTTGTCGTCTGCTCTATTAGACGACGCCGGCCCGTAGACCGAATGTTGGCCCGGTAGTTGCGATAAGAAGTGCAGGCCCCAAAAGACTTAAGTTTGAAGGTCAATAAGCAGGCTGGATGTAAACAGTAGATACAAGGAGATGTTGATCATTGTTACCAGTAGCCATCACCGACTTGTTATGCCTAATTCACTTGGTCCGATTCTGCTTGCGATTTTCAGTATCGACGTTGACCATCTCAGCTGCGGTTCACGCTTTTGCAGCCCGAGCGGCGTCGCGACTGAAAATTGCGAGCGAAATCTCATCATGCGAATCAGGCTTTAGCGTACATACCCTTAGCGAAAAGTCGTTCGAAATTAGTATACTGAATGTATACTAATAGTGAACTTAGAGTATGTACTGAAATCGTACTAGTTTCACACTTTTATGAAGGAAAATAGTATACTTTTAGTACAGCACAAGTGCATATGTAGTATACCATAAGTGCACCTCGAGTGTACATCTAGCATAATATAAGTGTACATTTAGTACACTACATGTATGCTTTTTGTGCACTAAATGTGCACTACTAGTACATATATACGGGGTGTCCCAGATAACTTGCACCAAACTTCAAAAAGAAACCGGGCCTCCTGCCGGAGTGAAACCAACTGTACGCTGTTAGCAAGTCTCTTGCGAAAGTGCACGCAATTTGTTTAGTGCGCCTAGTTATTTCATAAAGACTAACAAGCTAACTTTTGAAATCTTCGTTTAAAAGCCGAGGTGTGCACTGGAAAGTTGTAGAGTGCATTAAGAAACGCCCCATTAAACTATTTTCAACAAGGTGCACTATGCATGCTCCTTTTTCTGTGCGTTCTTTGAAGGCCGGAAAAAAAGGACGAAAGCGTATTATGTTGCTAACACTTTAATTGGGTGTTTCTCAATGCGCCCCGCAACTTTACAATTGACATCTTGGCCCTCAAAAGAATATTTGAAAGGTTAGCTGATTAATCTTAGTTATTTAGATAACCAGGCGCATTAAAAAAATCTGTGCACTTTCGCAAGACACTTGCTAATGACAGTTGATTTCACTCCTGCAGAGCGCTCCGGTGTTTTTTAAGTTTGGTTTAAGTTATCTGGGACGCCGTATATGTCGGGCGTTCTGACTGGAAAGAACGGTCTAAAATTGGCCAGAAAAATCAGCGCCTGCATTTAAAAAGCTTACTTTTCAAAGGTGTTTCTTTGAACGGCTGGATTCCAATTTGTGAAATTTCATGACACATAGCTCCATTCTCGTGAAATGTTAAAAAACACCGTTGACAACACTTAATCGATGATAATGCAGAGGTGCCATTATCGGGAGATGCACCCTTAAAAATGAGTCAGGAAATTTCCGAGGAGTCTTGGCAGCTCCATTTCCAAACATTTCTCGTCAAAATAATGTATAATCATGTTATGAAATTATGTGGGAAAAGTTGTCAAAAAAAAAGAGGCACCGCGTTTTTAAGTTGCGAGTATAGACGTGAAAATGACAATTGAATCATTTTCGAATCTTCCCTCGTGAAAATAATGTACTGCCGTTTTCTAACATTGACTAGGAGAGTTGTCATTTTGATTTGCGGCTATGTACGTAAAAATTACGAGGAAATCTTTGGCAGCTCTATTTCCAGACATTCCTCATAAAAATGACGTACCAGCGTCTTCTGAAACTGTGTGAGAAAGCCATAAAGAAAAGATGCATTGCATTTTTCAACTGCAAGTATGTATGTGTAGCATACAAACATTATGATCAGTGTTCTTCACATAATTGATAAGACAGAAGTTGAAATCCTACTTATCACTTTATTCAAGTTTCCGAGCCTGCCTCACTGTACACTCTCCTTTGTGATGATGGTGTGCCGTTACATCCTGCGTAAAAAGAGAATAGAAAATTACCCTATGCAACCCTATCATATAACACCACATAACTCGCTCAAAGGACCACTATGTGAAGAAGGCAAGATAGTAACCACTTCATCCTGACAGAAGGGTGAGGAAAATCGGACAATAGCATTTTTGAAAGCCTGATATGTCAGACATTGGTGGTGTGACTTCTTTGCATGCCCAGGGCTCTGCTACAGGTAATAGTGCTACATTGCAGGGCACAACATTTATAACCTAAAATCCTAGGCACCATAAAGAAAATGTGTGACAAACAATAGCCTTTTCCAGATTCAATGTTGCAGCTGCTACATTTTAAGCACATATGGATTAATGAAGGCCACAACGAAAACATTCGAGAATGGCCATTTTCAGGGCTGTACTAATATTAACATTTTATTTTAGAAGTTTAGTATGTTACGGTATTCGATATTGGTTTCAAGATTAATTGTACTACTGTAAACTACTAAAGTTTTACGAAGGCTTAGTTTTTGCGAGTTCATCAAAATTGCTTAAAATTGGTCCTATAAAAATAACCCCATGAATACGAATGCATTGAACATTACTCCTGATTGTGAAATTTTGTACCTGCAAAGTGTTCCCAACACTAGCACTTCATAAAATGTATGAAATATTGAGCTCGCGAAAATAAAGTCGTTTATGCCATTCAAACCTTTCAAAGAAGCTCGCAAAGTCACCATTGCGATTGGATTCGCTTTGTTCAGTGCACTTCTCCGCATGTGCCAGTGCGCTGCAGAGATTAGTTCTGGATGAAATCCCAAGAATAAGACATTTGAACGTGGGACATGTGCACTTTTTGATAAAATAGAATCTCAAAATTTTCTCATTGAATGGTTTCCCAGGAGACTTCTTGAGTCCACATGCACTGTTACTCCGGAACAAGCAGGCTCTCTTGGGATGACAAGAAAAAACCCAGCGCCTGAACGTTGTTCGAACCAGCACTCGGGAGAATCGAAAAGCCTGTCAAGCACTCGCTGTCAGGACAGGCCGCTTACTTCCGGTGGCTTCATACCTGTCTGCTCGATGCACCATTCAGCCTCCCATTATAGAGATCAGTGGGCGGATGTCCCTTTTACTCTTGCGATGCAGTTCCCTGCAGGTTTCCATAGGTTGCAACCTGCTAGCCAAACCGAGTCAGGCCTGCAGCCCTGCGGGAAACGTCAATTCCACTCTTTTAGACGTAGACACCCACATTTTGCGTGTACCTGAAAGAAGCTCTAACACAGAGGAAACAAAACGATCGGCCCTTTTTTAATGCATCCTTTTCTTTTGCTGAGAACATACATACAAGTCACATGCAATTACACATTCAGTGGTGAGGCTTAATTTATGATTTGCACATTTTTTTTATAAGTTCGAGCTTTTAGAGAAAAGATTCAATATAATGGGTCGTACATAAATGGTTGCTATGAACTATCCTATCAATTTACACATTACCTGATATCATAAAAGCACTAGAGCAGCGTAGGGCTGTACTGCATCAATTACAAATTTGTAACCACTTAAAAGTTGGCATTTATTTAAATTATTACTATTGGCTATTATTCTTTGACAAAGAATAACTGGGCGAGTTGGAACGTTGGTAGTCTTTAAACTTCATCGAATATTCAGGTCCTTTTCGCATTTCTCACGTTTTTGCTTTCTCTAACTGCTCTGCTTTTTGTAGCTCCTTTCGGCACCACTAAAAAACGTGACATCTAAACTCACTTTATTTACATCACGCAATCGTAAACTTGGAAAGCGTGCCGCTTCGGCATACGCAAAGAGACCGCGCGTCTCTACGGCACAGACATCAGCACAGGCAAGAAATCATGCTGCTCGCTCTTGTAACGTTTTCCTCGCTCCCGCTTTATAAAACAAATCGTTGGCGAGAGGCTGTTAGGACCACACGTCAGAACTAGCATGACCTGTGATTGCTTGATCTGCCGTCAGACTGCACTAGAACGCTCCGCAAAAGCGTCGTCGGGCGAGCGTCGTAGGACGGCGCAACCAACAGGCCCTCGGCTGGCCCACGGTTCAGCCACACGCGAATCTTTCTCACTCTGCGGAGACAGCCATACATTTTGAAGATACGCTCTTTTCAAATGACGAAATAACACCGGGTAGAGCATAGTTAGAATCAAGCATAGCTTAGCAAGCACACGGTAAAACAGCGGCGCACTACGCAGAAACAAACGAAACTTCCTCACCGGTTCTTGCACCAGTCGGCCAGGACTGTCCGCCACTTACTTGCGTTGGTAAGACGCAGCGTCTCCCAGCTCTCAGTAATCGCTTGCTATTCTTAAACACGGTATTCGTAACTAAGAAATCTAAAATATCCGCTAAAACGGATAAAACGTAAAAAGGAAGCGATGCTCTAAGCCTCCGGAGCTCCAACGGCGCCGGCGGCCGAAGGGAAGCTGATTGCAATAGCGATGGTCATGCGCAGTTTTCAAAAGTCTCTTTTTTTGCTCTTTGTTTTTTTTTAAGGCAAAACTAAGCAAATCAATATATATTAAGGATAATAATGTCACTATATCAATTTTGTAAACAATTAACAAAAATTTAGTCAATCTTAGGTTTTATCTAAACTTTAGGCTTTTCTCAGTGCAAAACCGAAACTATATCAAGCAATTTCTCCTTCGTCGCCAAGGCTATTCTGATTCATCTGCGCATGCTCGCACTCCTGGGATTTCGGCTCTTCTGGAAGGCTCGGCTCTCGCGGCAAATAAATAATGAAGGCAACCACGTATTTTGTAAACAATGAGCGTGCCCGATTTTTTTGCCGAGGGAAAGACACGTAAAATTTACGTCGATTTTTTACAGCGTGGAACTCCCCATCCACTGTGTTGGCGTGTTCGTAGTTGCAATTGTCAAGTTCTTTTCACGTGAATTGAGATGTCTTAGAGTTTTGCAAGATAAATCTACACAATGAAACACTTTCGGTGAAATCTTGAGGTTGTCACATGAAGGCGCCGATTTCTCCAGTCAATTTCAGAGCGAGCTTTCATTCATAACAGCACTTCGCTTATGCGGTTCAGATGTTAATTTGCGCTGCATGTGACTATGCAAGGTGGAGCATCCTATGTCCCCGTTATTAGCCGTAGTTTCCTTTGCCTCCTGTACTTTTGCTTGCTGTGGATGCAGATATCTGAAACAGCGTATAGTGAGCTAAGACCTGCATTACAAAAACACTGGATCATCCTGCAAACGTTGTTTGTCTACTAGCCTATGAGGCAGCACGCAAGTGGCGGTGCATTTTGAAAACAGACATGGGCATGCTTTTGCATCAGCAGCATCAAACACTTGGTGCAATTGCCCTCGATCGTCTAGCTTCAGAATAGTGGTGACAGTTTTTTACAGTAAACCTTTATTCTTCAATAAAGGTAACAAATACAGTTCAGGGAAAATAAAAGCTATCTTTGCAATAAAAGTAGACTTTTCAATTGATAAATATAGTAGAAATGACTAGCTAAAATAATTATTGACAAGTTAGATAACGCTACTTTCCGTGGCGTACAATGTAGCTAACTTTTCTATTTGGGCTTTTTCTAGGGCTATAGTCCATGCTGCATTTGCGACGTAAGTATGCTCTGACAGTGCCAGTGCCGGTCGTTTGCCCGGGGAACTTTTGGACCATGTGGTCTGCAGTGAAATGAGAAATGAAGCATCCCTTTGTCACATTTTGTCAGCTGTATACCCGGTGATATTTTTTAATCAACAGGTTTTTAGAAAAAAAGGGGCTTGCTGCCAGGTTGATGCAGTCTTCAGTGTGTCGTGCGACTCAACGGACATTACATGGGTGGATAACCGTGGCAACATTTTTATTAACTAACTGAAATCCGTAAATTAGCTTTTTTTTCTATTGCAGTTTTAGAGGCAGTCATTATTAGAGCGTAACCCAATCAAAACTATTCACGAAACAGAAAGGAACTTTGAGATATTTATTTATCAAATTTTTCACTTTCTCTTCCCAATTCAAGAACCACGCGCGGCAGGGGCGGGGAAAATGGAGAGTGACTTAGCGATTTTGACATGGCATGTCGCTAATGGCATGTGTGTTTGTGTTACTGAGAACTTCTCATATTGAAGTTCCATGCATTATTTATTTTCTAGTGAAGTTACAACCCTTATGAAGTGCTGTCGGATTCAGCATGAACAAACTTGCACACTTTTGACAGCGAGCTTTTAGTGAATGCTCCAGCATCATACTTCAAACGGTGCGTCTGAAGCGACTACGTAAGCATAACATCCTGCGCTCTCTCCAGCGCGCTGTTTTTTGATCAGGCGACGGAAGGCAGGCTTTGAGGTATGAATAACCCAAAACTCGTCGCCTTTTTGCAAATTGTTTCGGTTGGGCGAGAGTTTATTCATAGCCCCTTCAAAATTCAAAATTCATCATGGTCAATTACACTGTCAATTAAAAAAGTTAATTAGACAACGTACTGTGACCCTTGTTTACTCATCTAATGTCCGCCGAGGCTACAAATATCATGTGAAAACGGCATCGGGCTATCTATCGCGTTTTGAATGTGATCTTAAAAAATCGCATATATATATATATATATATATATTCATATATACATATACATATATACATTTATATATATATATATATATATATATATATATATATATATATATATATATAATATATATATATATATATATATATACCCGTTACTATAATTTGAATACGCCCACCGCAAACACTTAAAGTAGACCTTTAGTATACTTTTAGTATACTGATTTTGAACGACTTTTCGCTAAGGGTACTGCGGCGTCCACGCGGAATGAATCGCCACATATCACATTATTCACGCGACGTTTTGCGGTGTAGCGAGCCTCGGTAATTTCGCTGACGCCACTCAAGTAGTCAGGCATTGCCAGAAAGACGTAGAATCAACAATTCGAACGCGAAAAATGGCAGGGGGACTCACATCGACGCCGAAAACATCTCATTTCAATGGTTTGTTTATGGGCGACGGCGAGCTTCTTGCCCACACCGCCATCGCGCATGCGCGACGCCGGTGACGTCCGATAGGGGCGCTCCGGTTTGTTTGTAAACATGAGTTGGTGTATAAGAAAAAAAAACACTGGGAGCACGTGGTCGCCTGCACGCCTGCTCGCTGCAGCACACTTCGTTGGCGTTGGAAACAGGTTATATGGTTGCGAGTTTTGAGTATTTCGTATTAGAGCGAACGCAAGTGCTGTGTGTTTGCATTGCGTGCTCCACACTGCTCATGCGCGGAGCCCGAAATTGCGGCCTTGGATCGTTTTCTGGGTGCGCCACGTCAAGAAGGTGCCACTTGCGCTACTCGTGTTGCTTAGACACTGCTAGGTCACTGAACCTAGTTTCGTGCCCCAGCGGTGTCAAGAGCAGTTCTATGAAGCGTTGAGACAGAGATGGCGCTGGCTCAGTGTTCAAGCCGGCGTCTTTCAAGATAAGATCAGAAGCACCAAACGAAAAGAGCGCGCGCCCCGCTGCCATGGGTAGGACTAGGGTGCCTCAATGTCCTTCTGTTTAGGGTGATGCCACTCTTTGTAGTACCCGATGCCGACAGCACGCGCTCACGGGTAAGATACAAAGAAATCGACGAAAACAAAATGTCGCCACAGCACAGTCAGCGCCACAAACGCGTGCTGGGACACGCGCTTTCACGCGCTTCTGAACAAAAAAGAAAAATAAAAGTGTGGGACAAAATGGCCAGATGTCTCCACCCTAAGCAAAGCGCACATGAAGGCACCCTAGGTAGGACATAATATTGGGGATTTTTGTTTGTTTTGTTTTTCTTTAGTTGTGCCGGCAGAAACGCTGTCGGCTGAAGCATAGCCTATGGCTGAGGTTACTGGGGCGCGCGGCGCAATGGAACTTTGTCTGGTCGGTCGCGCGCAGCGTTCGCCGTGTTGTGTATCCCCACCCGTATATTTTGCAACAAGAAATAAAGTTGGGCTACCCTAGGTGAAAAGTAGTTTAAAATAAGAATCGTACTAGTTTCGCACTTTTATAAAACAAAATAGTATATCTTTATTACACCACAAGTCCACTTGTAGTATACAGTAAGTGCACCTTGAGTAAACTTCTAGCTAAATATAAGTGTACATTTAGTACACTACATGTATGATTTTAGGGTACTAAATGTACACTAACAGAACACATATATACACAGGCTGTCCCAGATAACTTACACCAAACTTTAAAAATAATCGGGGCTTTACGCGAGAGTGAAACCAGATTTACGCTGTTAGCAAGTCTCTTGCGAAAGCTTTTTTTGTCCGCCTAGTTCTTTAATTAAGACTAACAAGCTAACTTTTGAAATCTTCGTTTAAAGGTCAAGGTGTGAATTGGAAAGCTCTAAAGCGCATTAAGAAACACGCAATTAAACTATTTTCAACAAGGTGAACTTTGCACGCTCCTTTTTCCTAGCCTTCAAAAAACACCCGCGAAATACAAGAAATACCGCAATACAACTCGCTTCCCCAATCACGGCGCGCGGGCGCGCCGCAAATGTGCGTTCTTTGAAGGCCGGAAAAAAAAAAAAAAAACACGAAAGTGTATCATGTTGCAAACACTTTAACTATTTGTTTCTCAATGCGCCCTGCAACTTTCCAAGTGACATCTCCGCGCTCTAAAAGAATATTTGAAAGGTTAGCTAATTAATCTTTGTTAATCAGATAATAAGGCGCATAAAAAAAAAAAAATCTGCGCACTTTCGCAAGACGCTTGCTAAAGACGGACAGTTGACTTCACTCTTGCAGAGCGCTCCGGTGTTTCTAAGTATAGTGCAAGTTATCTGGGACGCCGTGTATGTCGGAAGTTCTGAATAGAAAGAACGGTCTAAAATTGGACAGAAAAAACGGCGCCTGCATTCAAAAAGCCGACTTTTTAAAGGTGTTTCTTTGAACGGCTGGATTACAACTTGTGAAAGTTTATGACATATAGCTCCATTCTTGTGAAATGTTAAGAAACGCTGTTGACAATCTAATTGATGATAATGCAGAGGAACCACCTTCGGGAGATGAAACTCTCAATCGACTTTGTTGGCGTGTTCGTTGTTGCAGTTGTCAAGCTCTTTTCACATGAACTGAGATGTCTGAGAGTTTTGCAAGATAACTCTAAGCCATGAAACACTCTCGGTGAAAGGTTGAGGTATTTACATGAAGGCGCCGATTTCTCCAGCCAATTTCAGAGCGAGCTTCCATTCATACCACCACTTCGTTTATGCGGTTCAGAAGTTGATTTGCGCTGCATGTGACTATCTATGCAAAGGGGAGCACCTTATGGCCCCATTTTTAGCCATGGTTTCCTCGGCCTCCTGTCCTTTTGCTTGCTGTGGATGCAAATATCTGAAACAGCGTATAGTGCACTGAGACCTGCATTACATAAACTCTGGATTATAATGCAAACATAATGTGTCTACTAGCCTATGAGGCAGCATGCAAGGGGCGGCGAACTTTGAAAACAAAAACATGTGCACGCTTTTGCATCAGCAGCATCAAACACTTGGTACAATTGCCCCCGATCATCTAGCTTCCGAATAGTGCTAACAGTTTTTGTAGTAAAGGTTTATTATTCAATAAGGGTAACATATACAGTTCAGGGAAATAAAAGCTATCTTTGCAATAAAAGTAGGACTTTACAATTGCTAAATATAGTAAATACGACTAGCTAAAATAGTTAAGGGCACGTTAGATAACCTTAAATTGATGGTGAGCGCGTTGGTGATGATTAAATTATCAGAAAGAATAAACAAAAAGACGGACAAGACGAGACATCTTTCGACTCCCAACAACAAATATTTAATAAGAGGCTGGTGGCGAAAGGACCCGAGGAGGAACAGGAAAGAAGGAGGATGAGGAGGTGGGCGGTGGTGTGTTATCACAACCGGTCCCCACGAAGTGGAAGGGAGGAAAGGAGCGGAAAGGAAAGGGAAATGTGGCCAAACAGGAAGGACAGAGGATGGGGAAAATATGTGGCGGGAGGAAGAGAGCGTGGTCACGTGGCGGAGGCCGCGCGGGTCGTCAAGGGCATCAACTGCGGCCGCAGATACTCGACATCTCCCTCTGAAAGGGAAAGCAAGGGCGCGGAAATATTGTGCGGAGTGACTCGGATCGCGAAGGCCTCGATTACCTCTCGCCAGTAGCGGTCGCGGCTGGAACCCAGAAACCGGGCCGAGAAAAACTGGGCTTGGCAACATGGCCATGCCTTACAATGCGTCGCTATAGGGTGCTGAGAGTCGGGCTTATTCTTGGAACATTCCCTCTCGTGTTCACGCAGCCTGTCGTTCAGGCAACGGCCCGTTTGCCCGATGTACTCCCCACCGCATGTTAGTGGCACGAAATATGGGCGTCCCGTCGCGAAAGCGACAAAGCCTCTCGAGTGGCTCTTTGAGCACTACTCTCTTGGGGTCGGGGGATCATTAACCCGGCAACACATGGCGCACAAGCGGAACCTGCACGTAAACACGACATCGACGTCGTGCCGTCGTGCGGTGGCTTTCAGACGGTGCGAGGTGTTATGGTGGTAGGGCGTGACTGCGAACATTTTTGATCGGGGCGCCTTGGCGCGGTCGGTCGGGGGCTGAGATATTAGAGATATTAGGGTTGTGCTACTCAGGTCGCGCGGGTAGCCTGCTTTTTGAAGCCGTATGAGCTGAGAGTTTAGGCTGGAGTGAGAAAGATGGGAGCATGATTTCGAGCTGGAAGATGAAAGAAGGCTCTTTCCAATATTGGATGTTACAGTTTTTGAATGATGACTGGCGAAAGGCAGCACCGGCCTCTGAGTTCGTTGCTGGAAGCTCCAGCAGACTACAGAAGGGGTTGAGGTCAGTCGGAGGTCAAGGAACTGCAGACCCTCAGTGCACGAGTCATCTCTCGTAAAAACGAGTCCTTGCGAATTTCGCGAGAACACCTACTCTAAGGAAGCAGTCGACACACACGGACCGTGGATAACCAAATAGTCATCGAGGTAGCAGAAGATGTGGACTCACGGGAGCTACAACACCAAGCTTTCTCTGCACAGCGCAGTCCACTGCCGCCATGTAGACCTCGCTAAGGGCTGGGGCCAGGCAAGAGCCGATGCAGACGCCGGGCTTCTGCCCGTAGACCTTGCCGTGATATTCAACTAGGGTTGACTGCAGATACAGTCTGATGAGATAGACGAATACGTCGATGGAGACACCGGAAGAATTTTGGAATTTGACCAGTCTGAATTTGGTCACAGCCTGTTGCCCAGCAAAGTATATGCGGAAAGGGTTCGTCCTATGATTCAACCTCGCTAGCTTTTCCTGCGCAGAAAAGACAACATCAGTATTTATGCAGCTTGCTTTTTCTTTAGTTTTTGCGCTGTGTTGTGCGTATAAGGCACGACTGCAATCTTTTGTTTTCTTCTGGCCTCTTCTGGACAGGAGTTAACATTTGCACGAAGATTTAAGGATCACCTCTGTTACCGAAGCCAGTACAGCCTCCGGGTAACCAGCCATAAACAGACGTTCAGACTGCTACAGGACAATCTAATGTGTCACATGGTGTCATGACTTGCGAAGGGCATTTTTGAAGCACAAATTATCTATCTCTCTCTTAACCAGTTTTGAGTGAGACGAGTTAAAAGGCAGCAGGGGGCTAATAGCTCCTGGGTTGATACATCCAACATGCATGATTCTCTTTGAGAGTAAGCTTCATGTCATGGAAACGAATGGCACGATCTACTGGCACCTCATGTGTAAGTTTAAGAGGAAAGAGGGCATCCATAAAAATAATTAAGAGACTATCCACCACCAAGTGGAAATGTGGTGAGTTATACTTAAGAAATACTAAAAAATGATCAACGCATCTATAACCTTCCTTACGTTAAAAGCGCTCAGGCTGTCTGAAAGGATTCTGTCATAAGCTAAAAATATGTCACTTAAAATCGGCGCTAGATATGCGCCGAGAGAAATACCTCTATTTTGAAGGTATTTGTCTTTGTTCCATTCCGCGAAAGTTGACTTCAGATAAAACGAGAGTTTATCTAAAACGTCTTTCACACTTATGCCCGCAGCGTTTCGGAACGCTACGACCCCATAACTGTGAATACATTCCTGGACGCAACTTCATAGTTTGTCATGTGGCAACGAGTAATATAGGTCCTTTATGTTCAATGAACATGCTAAAAAAACCTACGTCAGTGTACATCTTAAAAACCTCCACCACTTCGTCAGAGATATCTCTAAAAACGGGTCGTCAATGGTAAGGACCTTTAGTTTTTCTTGCAACCATAGGGAAATCGACTTTTCCCAAGTACCATGCTCAGAAACTATGACCCTCAAAGGCCAGTCTTCTTTGTGTGTTTTTAAACTGATCACAATTTTTAAACAACCACTTTTCTTATTTTTAACGCGTTTAGCCAAGCGGGTCAGGTTTAACCTTTTACAAAGAAGCCTCCCTTTTCCCTTCATCTTTTTTTTTCAGAGATACAACCTGTTATAGATTGAATATGGAAGTAATAACATCGAGTGGCTTCCAACCCTATTGAAAATTCTCATTTGTATGAGAAATTTCTGTGTCCAATTAACACATATGAATCATACAAGATGTATAAGCACATAAAAGAAACATTTGAGAACTATATAAGAACTATATAAGATATATAAGAACATACAAGCACCATATAAGAAACCTGTGAGAAGTTTCTTATACGTTTCCTATATGGTTCTTAAATTTCCTATATAGTTCTTATATAGTTCTTATACTGTTCTTATATGGTTCTTATATGTTCTTATATATCTTGTAGGATTCATATGTATTTATTGGACACAAGAAATTTCTCATACAAATGACTTTTTCCACTAGGGAACCAAATTCCCCCTCTGTTAAAACAACGAAACCCCCTTTTTTGTCAGCGGGAAGGACCGATAACTGGCGCTCCCTCAACAAAGAGACGACACGCCTGACAGGCAAACGGGACGATGCCGGTTTGTTATGAGGTAACACATCTACACATTCGGATATGCATCTCTTAACTTCCTCGTCTGAAGCGTACCTAAAGACTTCTCGGACAAGGCCCAGAAGTTCCAGAGACTCATAACCGACTGAACTACAAACTTAGGCCCTAAAGCAAGTACCCGTCTAGCATCCTCAGGGAGCTGCACATCACTTACAGTCCTGACATTGCATGTAGCCACTGGACGTTACTTGGGTATGCTGCCTCTAAGACGTGTCAACGACTGCTGCCAGATGAATTCCGTTCACCGGTACACAATGCCAAAGAACTACAGTAGTCGTCTGCTGTCCGAATCCGGCTTGCTGGTGTCCCGAAGAACAGAGCACAGCAGATCCTTATAGAGACGAACTTGTCGCCACCCTTTAGATCTCAGAATGTTCAGAATTCTTGCTCCATGACTGGCCTACGAAAGGAACCCGCCATAACAGCCGCATTGGCGGGCTAGTTACATTTTTTTTGTTTTAGCATGTTCATTGAACGTAGACTTTTATCATATTCATTGGACATAAAGGATCTATAGTACTTCTTACCAAATGACAAATTACGAAGTTGCGTCGAGGAATGTATTCACAGGTGTGGGGCAGTAGCTTTCCGAAACGTTTTGAGCATGACTGTGGATGACTTTTTAGATCTACTCTCGTTTTATCTTAATGCAACTTTCGCAACATGGAACAAAGACATATACCTTCAAAAGAGAGGTATTTGTATTGGCTCATGTCTTGCGCCGATTTTAAGTGACATATGTTGAGCTTATTATGGCAGAGTACGTTCGAACTGCGTGAGCGCTGTTAACGTAAGGAATGTTTTAAGATTTGTTAATGATTTTTAGTAATTTCTTAACAATGACTCGCCACATTCCCACTCGCTGGTGGATAGTCTCTTAACTATATTTACAAATGACCTTCATCTCCTAAAACTTACACATGAGGTGCCAGTAGATGGTGTGATTTGTTTTCTTCACATCAAGCTTACTTTCTCCAAGAATCATGTATGTTGGAGTATTCAACCTAGAGCTAACATGCCCCTGCTGCCTTTTAACTCGTTCCACTCAAAACTGGTTAATAGAGGGATAGCTAATTCGTGCTTCAAAAACGCCCTTCGTAAGCCATGTCACCATGTGACACATCTGAGTGTCCTCAAGCAGTCTGAACGTGTGTTGTCGGCTGGTTACCCGAAGGCTGTACTGGTTTCGGTAGCGGAGGTGATCCATAAAATGCTTAGTGCAAAGGCTAACTCCTCTTCGGAACAGGCCAGAACAAAGCAAAGGAATGCTGTCGTGCCTTATATGCACAAGACAGCGCATAACCTAAAGAAAATATCAAGCCGCATAAATACTAAGGTTGTATTTTCTGCGCCTGAAAAGTTAGCCAGGTTGAGTAATTTGTCGAACCCTTTCCGGAAAGCCTCGCTGAGCTGTGTGATAAAGCACACAAGTCCGTTTTTTTCGCTTGTGCTGAGGATGTTGTTTACAGATTCCGTTAACATGCGGAAAAAAATACGCAGGACAAACGGGCAGCTGCCTGAACTGTAGGCTCCGAGAACATAACCTAAACGTCAATAACAATCGGGATGGCCACCTATCGGTGCACTGACAGGACCGCGGATGGAGGCCATTGCTCGACACGTACTCAATACTGGCCAAACATAAAAAGAAATCTGTTAGGGAGATAATCGAAGTGGACAAGATAAAGAGAGCTGGTGTACGTTGTGTTAGCGTTGCGAAAACAGACCTGTTTGATAAGAAGTTTCAGTTCATGCGAGCGGCGGCAAGGCCTGGGGTTGGCTGATTGTGATAGGACCGTAGTGTGCATATATGTCCTATTTGCATATGGAATAAACAGTTGCAATCGGCACTTGTGTGTGTCTTGTCTCTTCTTCGTCCTCGTCTAAAAGGACTACCACCCCTTCACAGCCCAATGCCAACTAGCCCAGCATTCAGCATTGATAGGTCTTCCTATTCTAGAACATGGTTTAATACTCTTTGGTGGTATACTGGTAGGTGACAGTCTATCATTTTATAAACGTTGGTGATATAGCAACAGGACTTTTTTTTAATGATCACTGGCGACAGAGAGGAAAACTTGTCATCTTGGCTGATTCGCACAGGGACGACCCGGTCTCCAGATGGAATGATATGAGTTTGTGAGGAGACGTTTGTTACCCATAGGTTTAGGTCACCGTTTGGCAGTGCGACGAGGGAATGAGGCAATACCCTTGTTGGTAAGCAAAGCGGAAGCGGGTTCAATGAGACCAAAAGCTCCAGTGAGCGGCAGGGTAGGCACGATGGTTGGCAACAACAGCGCAGCGCGGCGGCGGAAGAGCGTCGACTTTGGCTAGAATAATGGTGGCTGAACTTTTTTAACAGATTCGGCAACTTCGCAAGTGTTGATGGGAAATTCTTGGCTCACGCGGTCAATAAATCATTGTGCAGAACACAGAAAATCTCTTCCCAACATAATATGGGCGATGCAAGTGGGAAGGTCTATTAGCATTGCAATGTAGCTATTTCAACCGATGCTGTTCGAAAGTATCGGGTCGGTACTGTGTGCAAACGTCGGCGTACGCGATCGGGAATTCCAGACTAGGTGGCTTTTGTGCCTACTAATGCGATGAAGCACTGGTTTCTATTTTTAAAGATATTCGCATTTGGTCCGAAGTGAGGAGGAGCTTTTTTTTAAGTCATGAATATGCAGCATGACCTTCATTTTTAGCTGCAGGCCGCCGTAATTATTTTGGCCGTTGGGAAGGCACAGGGACAGCGGCATTGAAAAGGGATACGGAATGTCGGCGTGACGGGTAAGGTGACGGTGGGCTTGTGCGGCGGAACGGCGGTGCGCCTGTAGGGCTGCGAGAGTGACTGTCACTTGAAGACTGATCCTCGTTGGCTGTGTTGTGTGGATAACGGCCGTAATAAAAGGTATCGACATTGCGGCTGCGATTAGCGTCACGACAGTCAGGAGAGTCGTCGTGGTTTGCGCGGTTGAGTTGGAGAGCTATAGTGTGTTTCCTTGTGCCATTCCATTAATAGCATACGGGGCGTTGCTCCTCTGTTCTCCACACATCCGTCCTTAGCTGTGTCAGGCTTGTCGGAGAATTTCGGCCGACGTACCCGGCAGTGTACGACGACTCATACGCACAAATGGGAGTAGGGGTGGGTGCTGGACGTGCATAGGAGGCGGGGCTCAGATTTACAGATTGAAGAAGGGCGCGCAGCTCATTTTAAATTGCTTCTTTGATTCCGTCTTATTAAGGGTTTGGTTGGGGGATGTCACATAATGACTGTAACTGGGCGACCAGTCCACGCCACTCTTTGCATATGATAGCGCGGATAGGCGTAGCGAGACTGGTGTCAGAGGTCACTACTTGGGAAAACTATGGAAGTCGCTCAAATGGTTTCTGGGAGACTGGAACGCTGGTAGATTCTTCATATTGGCCACACCCTGGGATAAACCGCGCAACAGTGGTCGGCGCTTTCGCGGTGACGATCAAAAATGACTCTTGGGAAGCTTTGTTTTTTTAAAGAGGGCAAATGTTTTCGCCTTTTGACATTTCAGGATCTATACGGCGCATAGGTGAAGAATGTCTTCGATGTACGCAATTGAGGTTTCAAATGAACCTTGGTAGCGGCACAAAAGCTGGTTATGTACGTGTTGCTTGCGGTGGTGGGGCTCTAAAATATATATGTGAAGGCAGTCTTCGCAGTACCCGCCTTCGAATTGGTGGTACCCTCGTCATTATGAAACCAGAGAAGCGCGGTGTCTTTGAGGACGAATAAAACGTCGGTCAGCTTAAACTAGTCGTTCCAAGGATTGTATTCGATCACCCTTTCGTAGTTTGTGATCCGGTCGTCAACATTCGTCCATGGGAAATTCGTTGAAAAACTCGTTGACTCGGGCTGATGTTTTACAACGGACGCCGGAACGTTTGGAGGCCGAGAAATGTTGTCTGCATTGTCGAGCATGGCGCCTTTCGTTGTTCGCCCTCTACGTAGCTCCAGGCTGCGCTATGGAAAATGTGCGAGAAGCGACTAATAAACACACCTCCACCAACCTATAAGAGGATGTCAAGTCGATTTAATGGGATGATTATGAGGATGTAGCACTTGTGGTCAGTCAGCAGCCAGTTCGGTAGGCGTGCGCACCAGATTCAAAGAGTGCGGGCTTGACTAGCTAGACCATCGGAGCACCTACTTCCTCTTCTTTTTTCAAAACTGTCTTCAGACACGTGCTGTTATTTATAGTTAGCTAACGAACAATTCATGATGGCGCAAATTGCGCACACATGGCTCGTAATTTTTATTCTAGTCGGTGACAAATAACCGGAGTTTCTTTCTTTTATTAGCGGCCCTGAACATCAATAAGAAGTTATTTGTGCGCTCCGTGACCCCATTTACAACATAAGAGCCACTGTGAGCAATACCTAGGACGTTGTATAATCATTCCGCGTTTTGATTTAAACTTTTTTTATGCCTCCCCCAAAACAGTGGGTTTCGTTCTTCGGCATTGTGCAAGGACCTTCTCGAGAGGACAGATCAACCTACGCTGTTCAACACGCTCCTTCGCCAACAAGAGCCATGAGAACAGCTCAAAACCTCAAAGCTACTGGATCCCTCAACTTGAGCGAAACCGACCGACCTACGTCACCTCGGGAGCTCGGAAAACGTAAGTCATCGGCCCTTTCAAACACCCTCCGGCCATAGAAGCCTTGGATTTCGACTCCATTTCACTCGGACACAACATCGGAATATGTGTTAAGTCCTGGCTTTGCTTGCTGGTGTAAGTTGTACTAAGTGCACGACACTCGGGAGTTTGTTTTACACACTTTGATATTTTCAGGTTCAGGTAGACAATCGCATGTGCGATGCCCAGAACTGCGGGCGAGGCAGTTGCTTTGTTTTGCAAGTTGAAACAAAGCAGCTAAAGCACGACATGCATTATAACCAAATGAATGAACGGCGCATCAATGGAGATAAATACTGTATGGAAGCTACTGCATTGACAAACGCTACGATCTAGATCGATCGCTACGATCTCCTTGCACAGCGTGCAAGGAGATGCTGTGATTTCTCACATTTTTAAATATCGAAATTTTACTTGTGCAATTTTACACGTGATCTGACACGTGACGAAACCCGGGTGTGGAAAGCGAAAACAACTCTGACCGATTTTGGCAACCAGTCTTGACGAAGGCCTGTCTCAGGCAGAAACGTCGACCTACTTTACAAATAATATGTTTTAAAAACCCCAACAACCGTCTCAGGTGCATTTTCTTCCGTATATACTTTTCGTCATCCTGCGCTACGTTTTTCTCTCTCTCTGTCTCTCTCTCTCTCTCTCTCTCTCTATATATATATATATATATATATATATATATATATATATACATACAGGGTGCTTTCTTTTATAATTACTGATTTGTTTAAAGATTACCATGAAAGCTACACTAATGCTGTTTGTGCGAGCAAGGTATACGGCCAGGAGGACAATATTTTGTTTGCTAATCTTTGCGATAAGTCGGCTAATTAAATAAAATTCGTTAATTAACTTTTAAACCATGAAAACATACATACGGTTCAATTTAGACACTTGCTGAGCGTCATCAAAAGCCACCAAATCAGTCATTTTCAGAAAAACTTTCAGCTCGTGAGAAGCATAGTAGTGCACTAAAGTTAGCGCTCGTGGAGCAGGTACAAGGCTAGCGGTTCCGGTAAGGCGCCCGCGCGATTTTTCCGTCTCTTATCTAACCCCAGTCCTTGTACCTGCACCACGAGTGGTAACTTCAGTACACTACTACGCTTCTCACGCGCTCAAAGTCTTTTTGAAAATTACTGTTTTGGTAATTTTCGATGACGCTGAGCAAGTTTCTATTTTGAACCATATGTCTATTTTCATTAAATAAAAAGTTAATTGACAAATTGTAATTAATTACCGACTGATCGCTACGATTATCCCGTATACGACGTCCCCCTGGCCGTATAACTCACTCACACAAACCGCATAAGTATAGCTTTTATGTCGTTTATTAAACAAATTTGTAAAAATGAAAAAAAAAACCTATATATATATATATATATATATATATATATATATATATATATATATATATATATATATATATGTGTGTGTGGTAAAAACGAGTGAAAGGCTTTATACCGTATTTAGTGGACGACGTTCCGAGCGGGGACCGTTCTTCATCAGGTCCTATATATAGATATACAGGGTGTCACAAAAACAAAAAAAATTACAGGTTGTTTTTTACCGGAAAAATAAACTAGGCATCGTCGAACGCTCATTCTCCGCCCAAAGGTAGCGCTGCAGGTCACAACCAGATGCCAAAGTTTCAGCCCGATATGATAACTTCATCAAAAGTTATAAGTAATTTTCTGAAAATTTCAATGGGAAAATGGAGCCCATTTTTGCCCGTTTTCGATTTCTGGTGCCATAGAGCCCCATGTATTTGAAAACTCCGTCGGCCGCCATTTTCCCACTGAAATTTTCAGAAAATAACTTATAACTTTTGATTAATTTATCGGATCGGGCTGAAACTTTGGCATCTGGTTGTGACCTCTAGCGCTACCTTTGGGTGGAGAATGAGCGTTCCACGATTCCTAGTTTATTTTTGCGGTAAAAAGGACCGTGTAAATTTTCTTTTGTGACACCCTGTAGATATATATATATTTTTTGCGTATGGTAAATAATATTTTATTTAAAATTTACACGTTTGTTGGCTTCGTTGTCCGAGAACCTTTTGTTTTCGCTTTTAAAAGTGAATATTTTGCAATATTTTTAATGTTGTTCATTTATATAAAAAAACTATTAGTAACAAATATTCTATTCAAGCAATTACTGTACTACTAAGCCAGATAAAGTGTAAGTCCTCGTATGCTAGAGTGTTTTTAAATATGTAAGGTAAATATCAGCTTTTGAGATATATTTAACGCATCAGAACCCTCTTAAACACTCGGAAATGCGTCACAAAACATTCATTATCATTTTGGAGAATATATTGCTGAACTAAAAACTGCGGTTATCTCCGCAGACTCTTTTCAATATTTTTTAATCGTGTTCTTTACCTTTCGGGGACTTTTTCCCTCAAAATTCAAGGTGTTGTAAAAGTTAATTAAAAAACAAACGGTTAGGGTAAAAACTTGAAGGACACTTAAGCTTCGCCTTTAAGAGTGGAACGCGATAGCGAAACATATAAACTATACAAACTCTCGCTTGTTCCCAAGACGTGCATTGTCAGGTAGCGTGACTGGCTCGCAACCGAAGGGTCGTGGGCTCGAATCCCGCCTCAAGTTCTTTAAATTTGTCTTTAAAACAGATACATTACTTTATAAAGTGACATTATTGAGACATGCGGCACCTTTAACTCGCGTGACATGTCATGTTTCGAATCCCTTTCATTCCACCCGTGACGTCACATTTCACGTGAGCGTTGTGGGTTGTTTAAAATGTCCGCGCGAGGTCATGTGGCTGTGACGTCATGACCCTATCGGGCAATTCAGAATTTTAGCACAGGCCATCGACGCCGGCTTTTCTGCGACACAAGCTCCCTAACGCTGTCGCGCTAAAATATATTTCACGAAGAACCGAACCCCTGGGCTCCGAACTTAAGTCTATAGTCGATGACAGGTCAAGAACGAAGTGGAAACTCCTCCCACCCCTTTCCACTTCAGCGGAGCGAACAGTGGAGAGGAGGTCGCCTCCTCTCCAGCGCTCGCTCTATTAAAGTGGAAAGAGGTGGGAGGAGCATCCACCTTGTACTTGACCTGTCACCGACTATAGATCGATGTTTTTTTTTTTTTTTGCGTGGTGCGATTTTATTATGTTGGTTTATTGCGCAACCGGCTGTTTTTAGAAACCTATAAACACGATGACGTTAAATGTTTTTACGAATGGTAAGTTACAAGATTCCGCTAGAACTTCAACTGAAGTAACTATACAGGCGTCATCAATTATGTGCTCCAACGTTGTCAAAGCTACTTGCGCGAGAAAAGGCTTTGTTTGGCGTCTCCGGCTGCAGCATAGTGGAAGCTATGCTAGGCTTGACAACGTGGCACAAAATAGTTGACGACGAGTTTAGTAATGAATAGAAAACTAGATTAGTTGGATTCGTTCATGGCTTGTGTCTTGTGAGCAGCAAGCGCTGCCAACTCGGCTATGCACGCGCCGGTGTATGTAGCGCTGTTTGACCAAGCGTGGATTCCGTGATGTTCACAAAAATTGCATTTAAAACCTTCTTTACAAGTCCAAAAGAAAATCCAGAAAGTTTACAGCAGATTACTTTGTAGGGCTCGTCTCGAGGAGTCGAGCTTTTCGAAACGCCCTAATAAAAACATGACATCCTGACCAGTTTCAATCAAAACACAATAAGTCTCTAAAAAAAAACAAAAACTACTTTTTTTAAAAGAAAAAATGAGAGACGTTTACAACTCCTTCTAATGCTGATTTAGAGCGCAGCTCTTGAGGATTAGGAGGGGAGGATATGCCCCTCCTCTCCTGCCCTCTACACTTCCCAAAATATTTAGTGGAAAAATTGTGTCGCTAAAAAAGCGGAGAATTTTTCGCGCCAAATTTAGTGGGAACAGTTTCCCGCTAAATTTAGCGGGGAAATTTTTCTGCCAAACTTAGTGGGGCAGTTTTTCCGCTAAATTTAGCGGATAAACTTTTCCGTTAAATGGAGCGGGAAATGTTTCCGGAAAATTTAGCGGGAAAAATTTCCTTCTCCTGCTCCTCCTTCCTCGTTACCCTCGTGACGTCACTCGGGACACTCCAGACGTCACATATAACGCCGTTATAGGAAACGTCCCATAATTCAACACTCGGTTACGCCGACGGCGACGGCGACGTCGACAGCGATGGCGACGCCCCTCAAGCCGGAAACGGTCGTCTATGAGCTGCGCTCTAAAAATAACATATGGCCACTTTACGTGTGCGGTCCGGCGGTAGAGTTCTGCGATGAGTGTTGTTTTACACTTGCTATGTACTATCGTGAGCGCAGCTGGCTATAACATCGGCAAGCGCGTGCGCTTCGCGCCTATACTTCGTTTCAAAGTAACTTGGCAAGGAGCGAACGGCACGGCTTTTTTGAGCCAATCAGAACGACGGTGCGATGCACGTGACAGAGCCCAAAAAGGCGGAAGCGCAACCGAAGCAGTTGAATAAGAGGGAAAGGAGAAACTCCCCTCTCACCCAGACCTTGTTTTTTGTGTCTCAGATGTCGATTTTGTCTTCCTCGAAGATTAGCCAGTCACGCAAAATTCGTCCAAAAGCAGCTTTCTTCCCTCACCCGCTCCCGCCTTTCACAGCACTACGCGCAACTATAGTCCATTCCAACTCATGAAGATAGGGCGAGGAAACGGAAGGTTGGGGAGGAGGAAGCAGACGGAACGCTGCAAAAAAAAGGGGCAAAACCTCCTTTATTTCTGACGTTTCGTCTGCTTCCTCTTCCCCGGTCTTCCTTTCCCTCGCCCTACCGTCTTGAGTTGCAACCAACAAGGTAGATAGCCTTAGAGCGATAAACTGGCAGCTGGAAGTGATGCCCAATTGGCTGCCGCCACGTTGCACCTGTTTGCCCACTAGACACATGACCTTTAAGTTTAGGCGTCTAGATTTTATCGAAGTACCGCGCACAAATAATTGCTTATTGATCTTTTATAACAGCACCGACGAGATAAGTTATGTTTCGTTTGTTTTAAGTCCAGAATGTGCTTTTACGACAATAACTCGGGCAGCTTCGCAATGCGTCCGCAAGATGCCATCAGCCGCGGTGCTGTATTTTGGGTTTTTGTCGGAGCTAGACACTGATCTTTGGAGATAACAGTATTGAAAAAAATAGTTTATCATGTTTTTTTACAGCGATCGCAGTACAAATGTCTACTCAGCTTTGGGTAAAAGCCTCAGGATTCGGTACGTCACGTGTCTAGTGGTCAAAATTGTACAACATGGCGGCAGCCAAGTGGGGGTCACTTTTGCCTGGTGAACGGGATACCAGTTTATCGCTCTAAGCCCCTCTACCTCGTCGGTTCCTACGGACTGTAGCCAGTTAGAGCAGAGTCGCGTGTCTCTTTCCGACGCACTGATTGGCTCACTGAGGCCGTCGCTTTCGACTTTTTGCCGACTTGCGGTAAGACGGAGTATAGCAGACGACCGAGTCGCTCTAGGCTTCCAAACTGGGGCCTTAATCTGGACTCTTGGCGAAAAATTCGGCAAGAAATCTGACGGCTACGATTGGCCGGCGCCAAGGTCAAGGACGCCATTGGATAATTACGGCCATGGGATTTCTCCAAATGTCCAGATTAGGGCCCCTCGAAGAACAATGCCTCTCGGAGAGCGTGTGGAGAAGATGCCTCTCGGAGAGACTGTGGCTATAGCAGAACGAAAGGGCCGCCACTAACATGGTATAGACAGCAGTTTTCAGGATAGTAGTGGTGTTGTCACAGACCATTTGTCGCCTTAATGTTGGGAGGGCCTACGCGATGCTTCTTGATTCATCACTATCTAAAATATGATTATGTGTACGATATTACCTGACCACTATCGGTTTTAAGAGATTCACCAGAGTAATGTAATCACGTGACGTCAGAGTAACATAATAACGTCATATGACTCTACGTAACCTTTCTATTTAATGGGAACAATTTACAACTTACCTTGAATCAGAGTAAGTAAGTAATATTTCTTTTCAGCAATATTCAACCGAGGGCACCAGACAAAAAGCTTCATTGAGGTAGCTTGTCCGGGTCTGGTGCCCCTTCACTCACAGGGCATGGTAAAAACAACAACTACACTACACTACACTTTGTCTAAATAAAACAAACGCGTTCATCCTTCTTTGTTAAACAGTGAATATTATTGTGGTCTATAATGAAGTTGTTAAGTAATGTAGGCAGGTCATGCGCAATACATTGCAGTGCATAATTTGTACAAAAATGAGGCACATTCCAGAACTCTCTGCGTCTGACAAGAATGGAAGATTCACGTTTTGTCAGGTGGGATACATTAGACAAAAAAGAAATAAAGTCATCGGTCGAAAATAAATAAAAACATAGCAAACGGTACTCGTATAGACTGGCAATCCTCATGACATTGAATTTAAGAAATAATGGTTCCGTATGAGTGTCGTAAGGCACGTTTGCAATATAACGCAGCATTTGCTTTTGTAGGATCGTAAGTTTTTAATATTATATTTCATTGTTGTGCTCCAAACCATATGACAATAGTTAATTTGTGAGCTAAACGGAGCATAATAAGTTTGCATTTTATTATTTACAGGCAACAAGGAGCGGCAGTGACATACTATTCCAACAACTTTTGACAGTTTCTTAACTAAGTATTCCATGTGATTATCCCATAGCATATGTTCTGAAAAAAAGACACCTAGCGTTTTGTGCTGTTTAACTATTTCAATCTGGTCGGTGCCAATCTCTAGAACATAATTACTAATAACGTGCTTACTTACAGGTCTAAACAAAATTGCCTTAGACTTTACAGTCTTTATTTTAAGACCATTTATTGTTGACCACGAAAGAAACTTTCGCAGACCTAAGTTTCCCATGGGTATAGGTTCGTCCATATTCGATACAGATAGAAATATACTCGTGTCGTCTGCATACATTATAAAACGTGCTTGGTTGCAAATATTGACTGTATCGTTTATATACACATTATACAGCAGTGGGCTAAGTATGCTGCCTTGGGGCACACCAAACTTCAAGATTCGCAATGAGGAAACATGATCATTCACTGAGACGCATTGCTTACGATGTTCTGAATATTAATCAATACGTATCAAAGGCGTACCACGAGTGCCATAAGACGAAAGTTTATCAAGGAGCGCTGAATGGTTAAGACAATGAAATGCTTTACTAAGATCAATAAGTATTCCGAGTGTCAACCGTTTGCATTCTATATTGTGTAATATTATTTTTTTCTGCGATATCAAAGCGCTTTCCGTGGATTTTCCCTTGCAAAATCCAAACTGGGAGTCAGTTAGCGCTGATTTCTGCTTAAAAAATTCGTCTGAACGATATAATTTGTTTCCAGCCCTTTGGAAAATATAGGAAGAACCGAGATAGGTCTGTAATTTGTAACTAAATTTTTGTCTCGACATTTATGCAAAACTGAAACTTTGGCAAGTTTCATGTTATTCGGAAACTGGCCACTCGACAATGCTAAGTTAAATATATATACCAAGAGTTTGCCCACCACATCGATTACGAATTTAACGGGTTTTAGTTGTATATCGTCTACGTCATGGCTTTTACTGTTATTCAATCCCATAAATACACGAATCACTTCCAATTCGTCTGTCGGTTGTAGGAAAATGGTGTCTGCTGCACGGTGCGAGATAAACAAGGAAGCATGCTTATTGTGCGCGCTAGAAGGCAAGTTAATAAATGGCTATTAGAGAGCTCCGATAGTTGTGTTCCGGACGCGCTTTCACCAGAAAGTGAAAGTTCATCTATTGAATTATTCTGCGTGCTGCGTTTAAGCACTTCGTTTATCGACTGCCAAACAATCGCAGGACGCTTCTTGTGAGCGTCATGAAAAAGACGTTTTGCGATATTTTGTTTTTGATATTTTTAGTACAGATTTGAGTTCATAGCGATACTTCTTGAAAACTGCACGGTCACCGTCATCTTTTGAACAGAGGTACGCCTGATATAAGCGATTCCTTTTTCTTATCATTGCTAAGATAGGTGGCGTGACCCATGGTTTTCTTATTCGTTTTTTTTTAGCAGTAATCGTTTTATATGGAAACGATGCGATGCATATCGTCATAAAAATATTTATGAAATCATCATATGCTTCGTTCACGAACTGCTTTGAA
The DNA here is from genome assembly GCA_013358835.2 of Ixodes persulcatus. Lineage (NCBI taxonomy): Eukaryota > Metazoa > Arthropoda > Arachnida > Ixodida > Ixodidae > Ixodes > Ixodes persulcatus. The sequence goes on along the minus strand of JABSTQ010010578.1, from coordinate 310,485 downwards.
AAGACAGAAGTCCAGTCTGTTTTCATGACTGTGCTTCGAAAGGACCGCAATTGGCAGTCGGTTATTGTTTGGAACGTTAAGACTCTATTGACGCTCCCCCTATAAATCACGGGTTTGAAAACAAAAACAAATTGGTAAATGATCGCTTATGTCACTGCTAATAGTACCTGCACTGCGAACTATAGTATTTATATTGGTAATAAAAACGTCGATACAACTTGCCGTAGAATGGGTAATTCCGGTGGGGGACACAATCACATTACAAAAAACCGCTACTACTGAGTGTACTACTTAGTCGTGACGAAAGAGAAGAGTTTTCCGAAATATTCACATTTAAGTCACGGCCCAGAACAAGTGATTAGTCATTCAAGGATATGAAATCAAGATACCTCTCAAGAAATGACAGTAAATTATTGAAGTTACCAGCTGGCGGTCGATATATAACAGAAAGCAACTTACGTCCGTGCTTCACAGTTACAATTTCATAGTTGTCTGTCATTTCGGTAAAGGCATCCAGCATTTCGCACCTAATATCCTGTCAAACATAAATACAAACACCTCCCCCTCGTTTTCCGCTTCGATTAAAAATAAGTGATTGTACCCCGGCACGATAAGGACATCGTCATCTGTTGCGTACCATGTTTCGGAAAGAATCTCCGCTTGAAACGAAACACATAGTTGATCTAAAAGAGTAATAAAATTATAACTTTTACATTTCAAAGAGCGTAAATTTAAATGTACTATTGTGGTCGAGTCTTTGATTCCTGCATATCGCTTTAGTTTAACGGGCAATATAAGTTCATGGTATTCGGCCATGAGGATAGAGGTTAAAAATGCAAAGAAAAATCATGCATTACGTTGTAGCAGCACCAGCCTCAACGTTGCTTTCTCCACTATCGAAGTGGCGCGACGCAGGAAGGAGTCCAAATATTGCGTGAAGATGCAGCCTTCTGGCCGGACAGACACACTCTTTATCGCTTCAAATACTTTTTTGTCACCGAGAATGTGAAAAGACGCACAGAAAGGAAGTTTGGTTTTCAATTTCGTGCATACAAAAGTTTTACCTTGCAAAACAACAGCGACCAAATCCTCAACGCCTTTCGTACTTGTTTCCGGGGACAGTATTGACACAAACAAGGCACTTTTTTTTTAGCACGTTGAATCACACCTGTCTTTGATGTTTTCGAAGTTCCGACAGAGGGCTTTACGGGCTAACGGCGGGTGACAAGGGTGAAGCCGTCACCATCCACGGTGCTTTGCGGAACGGACTCTCATTGGGCTGTAGACGCTGCAGGTGGAAGGGGCCGAGTTGGTCCGACGTATTCATCGAAGTGTCAGCTGGCAGCAAATTTTGAGGTCTCGGTAGGCTCTGCTGTCGGGAACTCAAGGCGGGAAACTCTGCAGTGGCAGAGGCGTAGGACAACGAATGAGAACCGTCAGTTCTGTCTGAAATATTCATGGAGCGTTGACTCACGAACAAAGAAACGGTGTCGTTGAGACGACGAACTTCTTGGCGTAGCGAGATGTTTTCCGCTTTTTAGTCGTGCGACGTTGTCGACGAGCTCTTCCAGTACCGTTTGAATGTCTTTCTTTGATGTCGAAGAACCTGCAGTACACGGAACGTCATCGGTGTCCGCTGCCGCGTCCACCGTAGATTCCGTGGTTCAAAGTCTTGGTGCGGGAACTTCGTCGTCGCTAGTTGTTTTTTTCGCTTGACACATTTTGCAAACTTGTACTGGCTCACCCCATCTTGCATGCGTAGGTCGTAGTCATCATTGACGATATTCTCGCACTTGCAGTGAAAGCGAGTTAAACACACACAGCAAACAATCTGTTGCTGATTGTGGTCAAATCCCGGGGAGCAGCTGACACGCGTGTCCTTCTGCTTCGCCATTCGCGCAGCAAATGGCGAAGCAGTATAGAATTGAGCGACGTATATGCGTTATGTCTGTTATTCGCTTTCAAAAACAAAACAAAAATATTCGCCAAAACGTAAAAATAAATATGAAAGACGTCTAAGATTGCTATATATCAAAAACAGTGATATACAACGTAGTCTAAAAAACACCGTCAACGCATTGTACATATCAAAATGATTCGAAGGATGAAGGAAATTCTGCTTGGACTTAATTTGAACAAAACCGATTGGAGACATTTTCATTTCCGATATACCTTTCGAGAAAATTGATGTCGCTAAAGTAGCAAACTTCATTTGGGACATTTAAAGGACAAAAAAGAAAACACTAAAATTTCAGAGCAGGTTGTTTTTAGCCTGAGCTGCACCATTGCATGTTGCGGATAGAAGATACAACGCTAAAGTAAAACCGTCTAGTGTTTATAATTGTTTAGTTAATGTCGTGGGCATCAGTGTTCTTACTGAGACATTGCACGCTATTAATAGTTTTTAGCGGAGTCTTTTTTTCTGAAGTCGCCGTGTCCCTCTGTTTCCAGACTCTCCAGGGTTACAATTATGTATTTGATTCATGCTTTCGTAACTATTTTTCACGCGTATGGACTTGAAGGTAATTAATATATATTTAGTTCTTGACTCTTTAAACAAGCATGTTGTACTTGCCAAAGAGCTACACGTCGTCGCACTTATTCCCCGGAGTTTTAAGGACACCAACCCGTACAAATATATTGAACTTTTTGTATTTCTGCCTTTGCGTTTCCATTTGACGTAATATCAGTAAGTTTCTTTATGATAGGGATCTAAATTTTTCTGCTTTATTTGTGTCGCGATTTCGCAAAAGCTTTCAGATAACTTTGTAACATTATTAAATGAGAATCCAGAGTGAATAATTCCCATGCTTGAGCCCACTTTTTCCAAATGTTCCATCTCCAATTAGATGCCGCCATTCCTCATAGGTGAATAGAGGCAAGTTGATTTCTTATTTATGGTGGAACATTGATCTCTTGTATTAACTCGATAGCGAAGCCTCCTTGCGTTTCAGAGCATGTAACTGACTTCAAGTCACACGAATTCTGCCAACAAATTAGGATCATACGGTAACTACGGAACATTGTGTTCTTGCGTGCTGTTTCAGTGGCCGAAGAAGCGGGATATTCGAAGGTGCAGAACTTTTATCAAGACGAAGTAATCTTCATCACAGGTTCCACTGGATTTCTTGGCAAAGTGCGTAGGTACCTTCTAAGCAAGTGTTTCACATGCACACTTAAAAAAACAACGTAATTTAATAGACAGTGTGTTCTAATTGCCAGGTAATTTTCAGACTCCCAAAACACGTTTGCTCATAAACAATAACTCTTTGACAAAATTTGAAAACTTAAATGTTTATAGAGTCATTTTGATCACCATCTGCTCTAGTAAATATCTTACTACGAGAAACGATATATATGCTCTGTCATTAAGCAATTGTAGCTTACTACCAAGACCATCACATCTCTGTAATATTCTGAGATGCAGTTAAATGGAATTTTCATTATATATGAAGACTTTCTCGAGGAAAATTAAAGACCTTTGATTGAAAACGCGGTCTGAATCCATGCAATATTCAAAGTAGTGATAGCATATGTTTTGATTTTGGAATATGTTTTCAATGAGCTTACGTGGTAAAATATTAGATGTGTTGCTAGCCCAGCTATAATTTTGCATGATACGGTTAATAAATCCGGATATTCATTGATTGAATTGAAGCGTCCTTCATGTGAAAAAAATGTCTAACAAACGGGAGAATTCTTAGTAATGACTCCAGTGCAAATAAATAGGTGTTCACTCAAGGTCCCTCTGTTCAACGGTAGCAAAACTATCATGCATGTATTGTGAAGTATTCTAATCTGCAGTGGTCCTTATAAACATAAAACTGTTTGTTAACTAAAAGCTTCTTATTTTTCAGAAAGGCTGCCTAAAACAGCTTGATCTGTAAGGTTCATAAAATGCAGATTTGACAGAAAATGAGCCTGTATATAAGAAGTCCCTGAACCAATTCTTGACCATGGTCAATATTTGTTCCATGGATCTTTTATATAAACGCTTAACACGCTTATATACACGCTCTTATATACCTTTTATATGTAGACTTATATACACTTTCTGAGCTTGTGAAATCAATCCCGCACCCGGGATTTATTTGACTAGATCTGAAAGCGATTAGTGCAATTATTGTGCAGCACAAAAATTAAATGCAAAAATATCTTTATAAATTATCTAAGCATAATGAATGCACCTTTATATAGAAAGAGTTTCCTTCGCATTATCTTTTTTTCTGAACTGCTTTGTAGCTCCATTTCTTTATTATCAAAAGTATATAAGCATTGTATAAGGTATATAAGTACATGTATAGAACCATATAAGGCACTTATAACGCACTTCTTACAAGTTTCTTATCTGGTTCTTATCTGTTCTTGTATATCTTGTATGATTCATATATGTTTATGGGACACAAAAATTTCTTATAAAAATTTGATTTGTCAATAGGGTAGCTTGAACCTTAATGGCGGGCACATTGTTTTATCGTAATTTGAACCAATCGGTAAATAAAAAAACTGACCGGTAGATAGAGACCATGGTTTGGAAACAAATGTACCGGACGACAACCGCCAGGACCAGTAGTATAATCACCTAAAGTGTGATAAAAATTGTATTTATTTATTTTTATTTACGGTTAGGTGTGTTATGTTGTGCTTGCATTTTGACGACCATTAGCATGAGAGGTGACACAAATTTATAAAAACAACGAAGAGCAACGCGTTTTGATATATGAATTTGATCAGTTTGTATTGTTTCTCTCACCAAATTTCAAAAAACCTTAAAGGATTTAACAATTTTTTTAACGCCGGATTAGAGCGCAGCTCTTGAGGAGGAGGAGAGGAGGGTACGGAGGCGAGAGTATGCCCCTTTCACTTACCTACTAAATTTAGCGGGGAAATTTTTCCGCTAAATTTTGGCCGGACACTTTTTTCTCGTGACATCACACGTGACATCACGTACGACGTCACACGTTTTGTGACACGTGACGTCACGAAGGTAAATTCAGCGGAATTATTCGTGATGTTAGATGCGTGTGACGTCACGTGACGTCACACGCATACAAAACGTGACGTCATAGGCACGTTTTTTCTATTATAATGTCACACGTGGCCAACGTTATTAGATTAACTCAGTTACGGAACTGTTCATAGACGCTGCATGCACGAACAGTACCCCCCCTCACTCACCACGACTCGCCCAGATTCGCTCGACGCGCCGCCGGAAGGCTGCTTTGGTAACTGAATCGGGATACGTTCGTTTCAACGTCACTAGAAACGTAAAAAACAACGAAAAAAACTCTTTTTGTAGAAACTTTTATTGGAGATTAGTACAAAATGGGGGCGGGTGATGTTTTCTAAAATTTGTAGTTTTCAAGGTTTTGCAGCACATTTAATATTGTTTTTATACAACCATGCCTCAGCGGGGATTTCAGGTAGCGCGTCCCGACCTAGGCGCATTTTAACTGTGGTGGTATTTCGCGGTGCGTCCGCAAGGGAGACGGGGGTGGAACCCCTGTAACCCGATTGAAGCCAAAAATAGATGTCACGTGCAGTTCCTCGAGTGACCGCTGCGGGAGAAAAGGCGGCGTTGTAATCGCCATTTGGCGCTTCAGCTGTGCTCTTTAGAATGCACAGTTATGAAACGAAAATATAGATAGCGCTTCGAACGACTCTAGGCGGATTGAGGTGAGTGAGGGGGGGTACCCCCCTCCGCGGGAGTTCCACAACTGAGGTAATCTAGTAACGTTGCACGTGGCTTCACGTGTGACGTCACGAGGTAACGTCATGACGTTACCCTCGTAACCCTCGTGAGGGTAACCATCGTGACCCTCGTGTGGGTAACCCTCGTGAGGAAAACCCTCGTGACCATCGTGAGGGCAACTCTCGTGACCCTCGTGAGGGTAACCCTCGTAACCCTCGTGAGGGAAACCCTCGCGACCATCGTGGCGGTAACTTTCATGACCCTCGTGAGGTTAACCCTGGTAACCCTCGTGAGGAAAACCCTCGTGACCATCGTGAGTGCAACTCTCGTGACCCTCGTGAGGATAACCCTCGTAACCCTCGTGAGGGAAACCCTCGCGACCATCGTGACGGTAACTTTCATGACCCTCGTGAGGGTAACCCTGGTAACCCTCGTGAGGAAAACCCTCGTGACCATCGTGAGGGCAACTCTCGTGACCCTCGTGAGGGTAACCCTCGTAACCCTCGTGAGGGAAACCCTCGCGACCATCGTGACGGTAACTTTCATGACCCTCGTGAGGATAACCCTCGTAACCCTCAAGAAAGTTACCCTCGTAACGTCACACGTGACGTCACGTGCAACGTAATTATGGGAAACGTTTCATAATGCAACGAGCGGTTACGCCGACGGTGACGGGGACGGCGCTCGAGCCGGAAACGGGAGCTTAAGAGCTGCGCTTTAAAAACCACCACGAGCCTATTCCAAAATTACGCCCCGACGAGGGACCGCCCGTTCCTGGCGTCTTGTTGCTATCTCGGCAGTGTGTCGTCGTCAAATCAACCAAAGACACACTTCTGGGATAGTGACGACGTGATTGAAACGACTGCGACCCTCTTCTAAGTGTTATTATGGGCATGACTTCGATAGTTCTTTCTGCGTCCACTTTTGAAACTGGGGAAGAAAAACCAAAAACGAATCGTGAAGAATCTGAGAATCTTTTGCATCTTGGCGAGTGATTTTAATTGTATAAAACTTTGGTAGGGTCTAGTTGTTTCATATCATTGAAAACGTTAAAAACACGAACTGAAACAAAGGCGAAAGAAGAAACACGAACGACAATGACAGACGCCATTTACAACAGATTTTCTTGAAGAAACTTTCACTCAGCTAGTCTGTCGTTCGCCATATAGATAAAAACCCACAAACCGATAACACGTCGGAAGTCGTCTATGACGCCAGCTAAAAATTAGTTTCTTTAGTTAGCAGAAATATAGACGGCATGTCCACACACTTCTCACCGGCGTACTACATTAAGAAGGCGTCAACAATTTCTCTCCCCTTCTTTTCGTTGGCTCTTTTTACAAACTTCGTTGAGTCTAAAAGCGGTTCGCAACCCCCCCGCTTACAATGCTTCTCGAGATCCCCCTAGCCCTAGCGTTAAAAAAAGACCCTTCTGTCCGACATAAACACGGCCACAACTACGTGATTGTCGTACATGTTTCGTATTGCGTCTGTGTTTCAGCTCGCGCTTTCGACATTTTAAATGTTCTATTCATTCATCCTTTCTTAATGACTGTCTTTCAAAAACTGATATGGCAGCATGGCCCATCCAGTCGTTCCGGTTTTTTTTCTACTCCACGTGACGGTCCTCGTCCCATCTGTCATCCGCCGAGGCTAGTATACCTGCACCGGTCATCCCCTTATTCCGTTGACGATAAAGTGAAACTTCTTTTGCACGTGGGGTTAAATATTTGAGGGAACCAAATTACAGTCTTATTAGGCGAAGAAAAAAAATAGTGGTAATATTTAATAACATCCTGAACACGCGGTGCTCTACCAATATCAGGTAGAAGACAAGGCCTGCGCGTTTCCTCCTCTAAACGTCATCACTAGTAGATCCCCTCAGCGCCCCCTAGGTAGCCCGGATGAGCAACATTGTCGGCTCCATCGTCTGCTTTAATGGCCTATTCATGTGAGCTCAAAATGAGTTCACATTGATAGGCTGCTAAGACCGGAAATCTTGATGGTGTCTCATGCACGGTGCAAATGATCTGTCGAAGCTCGCTATCAGCTCGCGCTTGGCTCGCACTCAGCAGTCGAGGCCGCATGCGGCCCATATTCTCGTCAAGCTTCGGGGTGTTTGCCGCTTGGGGCGGCTCGGGGATCTGCTAACGATGACGTCATGCGCAGGCCTTGTTGTCTAGGTGGTAATGGCTCTACCATTTATGAACATACCTTGAACAGAGTAAACAATAGAAGTCTCCAACATGGTTAGGTAAAAAGGCTACTATCGCAACTCCAAACGACGAAAACTGTAAACTAGTATACGTATGTATTGAATAAAAGAGATAAACCTAACCTAGCATGGAGTTATCAAAACCCTCGACTGCGAATAACATCAAATGTTACTATATAAACCAGACCTTGTTCTATATTGAGATATTTTAGTTGCTTGAAAGGCATTTCACTCTAACGCAGTTCATGTAAATTTCTACTGCTTGCTCTGGCACAATACGATTAGCATATATCCTACAAAAACGGTTATCAGTTCTTTTAACCTAATCATTTGCCATGTGGAATTGCAGTTTAGATAAAATTGTTCACGGATTCCGTTATGTGTAATAAAATAATAGGTTCCGCAAACGGTGGAGTGCTAGAATTGAAGAGAGGCAAACCTTAAATATACATGGCCGGTAAATCTCACAAATGATACCTAACCCGGTATATGGCAATTACATAAAGCCATATGTTAGTTGTGTTTCAGCCGAAGGTAGCTGAGGTGCGGCATCTACGATACCAAGTTATTATTTTATCAAAATGGGGTCCGATCAATGCTAGTATATGGAAAAACAAGTTGAAAATTGCACACACCATGTTTTATTTCAATACTTTAAAAATGTGAAGACTAAGAAAGCGCTCTGTATAATATAGTAAACATTCGTGAATTTGTCCCCAACAAAACCTTGCATCAGGCAAGGCTTGTAAACCTTGCAAGAATTAAGGATAATAAAGGACATGAAATCGCTTTCTCTAATCGTCAATCAGGAGTTTAGGTTAAACAAAGGTTAAGTTTTCTCTGCTCTTGATAAACTAGTCATTTTTTGCCACCATAAAAGAAATCCATATACTTAAAAAAATACTCATTTTGGTTCTCGTTTACTAGAGAAAATACAAATTTTAATTGCTTGCCACCTGATGTTAGAAAAATTACTTCTTTATCGGGGTTGTCTTTTGTTTTACGCTGTTTCCTGCGCTCTGTGTTTGGAAGTATTTTAAATGCACCACTCCTAGGATAATGTCGAAGCAGATTAACCATATCAATTGCGTAAGGCACAAAACCATATCATGTTATAACAAAATCAATGATTCAAATTCTACTTGACACATGACGATGATTGGGTACACGATATGAAAACGCTAGATTTTACTGCACCAACGGGGATATTAGGTAAACCAGGTTTATCGCTCAAAATTGTATAACGCAAGAAAACTTAGAATGAACGAGAATCTGCACGACACAGATTACTCAGCGCTGCGTTTCTTGTCCACGTCCTTGCAAATTTCGAAGCCGTCGGAAGTTTAATTTCGTTCAAATCAGTAGTTTTTTTGCTTTTTTTTTTTACTCGAAGTGTCAGATTACTTGTATCTGCCGTTTTTCGAGTAAGACGGGACCTTATATGTCAGCAGCGTAATACATATTATGTGTTACTTGAGCTCTGGTTCATGCTGTATTCGAATAGCGTAATATTAAAAACAAAAACAACTATTAAGAAAGGCAGTGTTTGTGACTCATATTTCTGGCAGTCATATTGTATATCGTTCAGTTCGGACGGGGCAATATACATTCTCGAGTATTCAACATTGCACTGTGTTACGTGCATGAGACCAATTAATATTTCACTTTCTTTTGAAATCGGAGCATATTTTCATGAGCGAGTAATTCTTGTCTCCTCACGCAGTGTCTTATCTCCTCATGCAGTGTTTCAAACGGTTGCATCAAGAATGTCCAAGTAGCTTGAACAAGCTACAAGTCGTCCAAGGTAACCTCACGGATGATAAAATGGGCTTGAAATCCAGTGACTACGAATCCCTGGCTGCAGAGGTGTCCGTGGTATTTCACAGCGCAGCAACCATCAGATTCAACGACACCTTAAGGTTCAGAGCTACATTTAGTGCCTCCTAGCAATAGCGCGTATGAAAGTCAAGAACGCGTTGCTGTCTCAGTACCATCGTCTCAAATATTATATACAACAACAACCATATGTGTGAATCATCATGAAAGAGTTAAAAACGCATCTCTGCATCCTCGAATGTTGACTGTAGACAATACCGTAAATACCGGAATCGATACTTTTGTAGTGACACAGAAATACAATGACCCATAGGTTTAATCAAGATTGACGGAATAAGCGGTGTGCTCCATTTTTAAATAGTCCTATATTTCAAACTAAACAGAAGTGTCCTCTTATGAAGATCGTTGATCCTGCGCTCTCATGCAATTTATTAGAAAATTCATACCTCTTTTTTTGCTTTTTAATGTGCCCTCGGGACATCAAAATTTTAAGCTTTTTTGGACAAATCCGAATTGACAAAAAGTTTAGTTGCGAATGTCCTTCCTAGTTTTTCGGAAACTGAACCCTTCTTATAATACACCACACGATGCTTCCAGCCTAACGGCGTTCAGCCGGTTCGGGATTCCCCCAAGAACACCACATCCGAGTGAACGGCGGGTTGTAGTTTATTTTCCGTGTCTTCGGGGTTTAGGTTTCTTCGAATGTGGGAGCTGTTTAGGCGGGCGTTTATTTTTTTGTATTATCTTTGCTGTTTTTTTAGTGTCGGGTTTTCATGCTGCAAAATATATAGGGTATTTGTCAGGGAATATGCTGAGTAAAAGAGGACATGGGGATATGATTCCCTGGGCCCAAAGAAGCATGAATGTGTCCCGAATACTTGGAGAAACTAAAAAAACTGATAAGGTTATACTATCTAATGGGTGTTATTCCAGAAAAAGAAACAACCTTCTGGTTAGTTCAACGAAGGTTTCTTTACGAGTGAAAGGATTAATTCGGGTGATAAAGATTTCCTTTCTTGAAGCGTGAGCTCGTACATTTACTTATTTTAATTTTCATATTTTGATCAAACCGGCTTGAACGTGAGTTTTTGGTGTCTATCAACATACCCGTGTATTGAGAACACGAATCCTTAGCAAAGTCCTCGAACGAGCGGCTCCCTCTGTGCTACTGGAGATATGTCATTTCCCCGAGCTAACGAACTAAAATCTGTCGCACCACACACCCATAATTTTGCTGACCACTATAACAACTGTCTTTTTAAAACGCCTACACTCAAAAAGATAATTGTGAAAGGAACAAATGAAGAAATGGACAAAGGTATGCCCCAGACTAAACAGCTAATATGTATCTTCCCGTCCCGAACGCTAACATTGCCGTACAAAATCTTTCTAGTGTCGGCTATAAGAAATAATTTGTATGACAGACGGTAACAAAATGCACAATTATCTACAACCGCTTTTATTGCTGTTTTTAGCTTTTTCTATGGTTTCCTCTATGGGTGTCTACCATTTCTATGGCCTATCATCTGTTACCTAAGCAGTCTGTACCTGTTTAATGGTCAGCTATATAATGTCGTAGGTAAACCTATAGCTCATGGGTAAACCATAAGCTATAGGCGCCAGCCTTCTATAGCTGCCTATAGCTTTTACTTTTTTTAGCCGTCTATAGATCCATGTATGGACTGCTCTAAATATTTTTATGGCTTTGACTATAGGTCTCTTTAGCCAACTTTCTGTAGTTGCCTATGGCTTTCCCTATGGTTTCCTAAGTTATCTATAACTACTTGCATGAACTGCTGTAATATTTGCATGGCTTTCCTTATGGGCCTCTTTAAACAGATTTTTATGGCTTCCTATATATTTTCCTTTTGTTTTTTAGCCAAATATAGCTTAGTTTATGGTCGTTTATGGTCCTCTATGAAGAGTTCTATGGCTTGCTCTAAGGGTCTTTGTAGCCAGCGTGCTATATCCACCTACGGATTTTCCTATGGTGTCTCTAGCTGCCTATTACCCTATGTATGGTCGGCTATAGCTTCCTCGACAGCACTCCCTATGGTTTTCTTTACCCAACGTGCATATATTCGCGACTCCAGCGTCCTATAGGGGGCGCCATCACCAAACAAACATGGCGGCTGGGTCCAGGTTGCGTCGGCTCGGCCGGGCAGCCTGAACGGGTGGCGCATTCAATTTAACAGACTTTATTTTGTTTAATGCCCAGTTCATAGGTATTTGAACTGCAACGGTTAAGTGTAGCCGGTGCACATAAACTTGCAGAGCATAGCTTTGTTCTCTCGGTGTTTTTTGTTCTTTTCATGCCAAACTTTTGTTTCGGATATTTCGTTTAAAATCGAAAGTTCGGGCTCCGGAGAGACTGCAATAGACCCTAATCAGTTTTGATCAGCTAATGACAGCGGCGATGACTACAGAATTGTTCCACCGAGAGTAATTTTCAACTAACTCGCATTCCTCGACCATGCGACGTATCTGTCCGCGAAATCGAGCTTTTGTGCGTGTCCGCGTTTAAGAAACAGCTCTAGTCGTCTGCTTGGTCAAGGAGAAGAAGAAGTGGGCGGTATTCGATGGCCTTTTTTCAAGGCTCAACATTTTAACTAATATTATCTCCTCAGTCTACAATGTCAGTCCTGGCTTGCCCGATTGAGCTCCTAAGAAGGCCCTGACGACAGCATTGCAACTCCCACTCTCTGCAACTCGACATCCATCCTTGCCGCTTCAACGGATCACTGCATGACCAACGGCCAAGGCTCAACCTCCATCTTGGATCTATCGCCTGACATGATTTACGAAACGCTTTCGCCCATCACGCAAAAACGACCAGCAACCATCACATTGGTTCTTGGAACCCGCCGTTCCGCCGCCCTACAAGTACCCCGTTCGGCACCGCTACATCGGTTCTACTACGGCTTCATCTAAGCTAACATCTGCGACCCCTCTGGAAGCCATTGGATCCGTTGTCCAGGTTCTTCAGACGCACACGCCGGTGTTATTTCAACTCCGCAGCCAGTCCCGCACTCTGGAATAACTGTCGTTTTATTTTGCGGCAATCTGTTGGTACGGGTTGGCTGTCATGCCGTCAGCCGGTCGCAGATCAGGGCAGCTGCGCTGGTCTTCTGCTCTTTTCACCATGTTGTGCTTTTTTGTCGTTCTCTGTCAAAGCCAAAGAATGAATGTCTCCGAAGTGATTGCTGCGGAACAGCAAGTCTCGCCCGGATCAACAGTCCGGGACGGTAAAGGCCTGCTTCCTCGGCCCACTAGGCCTAAAACCAGCCACTCCGTCAGTACCGTCAATACCACGAAAACTATGCTACTTGGACTACTGATACTCTCCGGCGACATCCACTGCAACCCCGGGCCCTTCCGCGTGCAGTGCTGCAACGCAAGAAGTCTCCTGAACAAGGTACCTGAACTCAAATCCGACCTGGCCTGTAATTCACCCGATGCATTGTGCGTGTGCGAAACGTGGCTCGGTGACTCTGTTCCAGACCATGAAATATTCGGCCCCGAGTTCGCCGTGTTCAGGAGAGACCGAAGTGGACGCGGAGGCGGCGTCCTGATCGCTGTAAAACGTAAATTCTCCCCTGTGCGCCGTGCGGACTTAGAGGCTCCCAAATCCGAGCTGGTTTGGGCCGAACTCAACTGCCGAGGCGGAAAACTGCTTCTCGGTTCACTGTACAGGGCCCCCAATACAGGTCATGGTGTCTTCGCTGAGCTGTGCGCAGTTTTCGATCGGATCAGCTCCCGTAAAGAAGGCCACATGAACATTTCTGTTAACTGGGGACTTCAACCTTCACATCAACTGGAATTCTGCTGATCCGATGCCAACAAACGAGACAGAGGCCAAGTTCCTGGACTGGATGCAGTATGCGAACCTCACACAGATCGTCCGCTTCCCAACGCACGTTCGTGGCAATGTTTTGGGTCATACCCTAGACCTATTTCTCTGCCAGAACCCTGCCCAATTACTATCTGTGTCTGACACTCCCCCGCTATCTAACTCTGACCACATTGGAATCTCCTCCTCCTGGAACTTCAGCTGCACAAGAAAACGAATAATCTCAAAGCAGGCAATCTTGTTTAACAAGGACGGACGTGACTCACTGGAACGCTCTGTTGTCCTGGCTCCTTGGTTTCTCTGCATGGACTTTCTGACGGACTATAACCCATGGGACCTATTCTATGATATGTTCTGGGCTGCATGCAGAGACTCTACGCATACTATGATCTCTTCCAAACATAAGAAAAGCAAACCATGGATAACTGGACTCATCAAGCAGCTATCAAGCAAGACTAGGCGCTTCTTCAAAAGGGCCTCAAAAACACAGGATGCAACTCATTGGGCGGCATACAAGGATCTCTTGAGACAGCTGAAAAGGGAGATAAGAGTATCCTATCGGAATTACCTCTGCGACATGGCAAGCCAGGCAAGGACGTGCCCCAGACGTTTCTGGCAGTTCTACGGATCATTACGACGTAACAGTGCTGCTACCCAGTTTCAAATAGAAGGCACATACACTGGCAACGCTCAGGTCATCGCCAACTCCTTTGGTCAACACTTCAGCGACGCGGTGCCCGCGTTTAACAACTCCTGCCCTCCTCCCCAAGCTGAAAGTCCCCCTGCTGAGAAGCACAACCGCACAGAGTCAATTCCTGTGTTCGTCCCTCCACCCGTTACCACCGAGGACGTTGCGGCTGCCATCTCCCAGCTGAAACCTGGCGCCTCCCCTGGCCCAGATGGCATTCCCCCCTTCCTGCTAAAGGCCTGTGCTGCGGCACTCTCGTCCCCATTGGCAGACCTGTACAACTACTCCTTTTCCAGGGCACTCATCCCTGATGTCTGGAAGCTAGCGCATGTGACCCCTGTCCACAAAGGAACGGGGAAACCATTGAACTCTCTCGAAAGTTACCGGCCAATAAGCCTCACCTGCATCCTCTGCAAAATATTTGAAACCTTAATTTGCAGTAAAATCTCCACGCACCTTGAAGTCAACAACCTTTTCTGCAGCTCTCAACATGGCTTCAGGAAGGGGAGGAGTTGCGAAACTCTGCTCTCTCTCCTGCATTACGACCTGAGCAGTGCCCTGGACAGCTCGAAGGAAGCAGACGTGCTGTCCATAGACTTCTCGAAGGCCTTCGACAGTGTGAACCATGACCACATCCTTACCAAGCTCCCAGGCTTTGGGATCTCCGGAGCAACCCTTAAATGGATATCGAACTTCCTGGGTAATCGCCGTCAGCGAGTTAAAGGGGCGGTGCAACGATATTTGTTTCGAGCGTTTTTCACTTTGTATGAGCTTACTGGCACTAGTGGGACCCAAGTACGCTCGCCTGCAACGCCACAGACCAAGAAACTTCTTTGTTGCGGTGTAATTTCAAGGAGAAAAGCGAGCGTTTTCTTTCAATCTCTCCTTCGCAAATTTTGATGACGTACCCTGGTGGTAGCAGCATCCTCCAGGGACGATATTTGAATGCGGCTCATAGATTGGACCCGAGCATTGCGTGAGCACTCGATTTGGGCTCGTGATAATTGATAGCTCGAGAAGCATTCGGGTAGTGGCCGTGTCCAATCACTGCGATGACGACAATAGCCGAGGCATACAATGTCTGGAACTCAGCGCGTGTCCTGTGGCTTGCCAACCCTAGCGCGTGGCTACGATTAACATTGGCGGCATATAATCGGCTCCAGATCACATGGCCGCTTGTTCTGACTGCGAGTTGAGGGGGTGAACGCTGCTCGTTTTTCTTTAATTTTTTACTTGGACTTCTATTGCGTGGGGTGAAAAGCGAACGCGTGATTTATAGGTCATTAACGTCAGGGATTCGTTCTAAGCGGTATTTGCGCAAAGTACAAAAATTGTTGCATCACCCCTTTAACTTCCACGGTGCCTTTAGCCAATGGCACAATGTCAGAGTGGGTGTGCCTCAGGGCTCTGTTATAGGGCCACTCCTCTTCAACCTCTACATCAACGACCTTGCGGTCGACATACAATCTAACATTCTTCGGTATGCAGATGATCACATACTGTACCGCACAATCCACTCCTCTCACGACCGCCAAATCCTGCAGTCCGATCTGCACAGGATCTGCAGGTGGTCAGAAGTCAACGGACTGCTCCTCAACCCAGACAAAACTGTGTACCTTAAAATATCAAGAAAAAGGAAACCCGTCGACGTCGTCTACAATGCACAAGGGAAGCGCATACAAGAGGTCACAAACACTAAGATTCTTGGTGTTTGGTTTGACAAGACCCTGTCCTTTAGAAGGCACGTTGACTACGTCTGTAAAAGGGCAAGCAAACTGAGAGGCTTCATAACTAGGACAACAAGAGAGATGCCAAGCCATGCCTTTTGTACACTGTACACGGCTCTTGTACTGCCGGTTTTGGAGTATTGCTCCTCTGTCTGGAGCCCCCACCAAGTTGACCTACAGAGGAGACTAGAGTCGACGCAAAGAAAGGCCACAAAGAGAGCACTCTACTTGCAGGACAAGAGGGCGAGCAAGCTACCCTATGAGAGGCGGCTGCAATCCCTCCGGTGGTCCAGACTTGATAAACGTCGACTGTTCTTCAGACGGGTCCTCCTCTACAGGTACCTACATGGTGTCTGTCCCATCCCCGATGGCTACTTGAGGAGGTCTAGGCGAGACCCCTCGAAACTTGAACAGCGCTTTGCCCGCACCCTTAGTGCCTCTACCTCCCTCTTTGTCCAAGCGCCTATCCTGTGGAATCACTTACCAGATGCTGCTCGCCAGGCCCCAAGCGTAGACGAATTTAAAGATCTGGTGCGGAATCACCACGAAACCTACTCTCTTCATTAGACTAAGTATTCTCACCCTTGTGTAAATTTCATTCCACCATCTCCATTTCATCTGTTAACGTATGGCCGAGGAGGAAATCAGCATCTGTATGCACGGGCTTCTGCCTTTTGATTGCCTCAGGCTCTTGGTCGTATGGTTGTTTTAGCAATAAACACCTTTGAACCTTTGAACCTTAGAACACAGGCTGCAGGAAAATTACAAAAATTAAGCAAGCGCTTCTTGAGCCAGGAGCATGTTAACCCGCTGGCACTCCACTAAGCTGCTGATACTCGTATTTTAATTCAGGTTTTAGTAGCAATCGAGAGGCCATTTCGACGAGCGGGTTATGTATTATATCACGTACTATGTCTCAATAAAGCGATATTAGTATATACTTCGGGTTGAAATATCAGCTTGGTTGACTAGCTATTAGGTGAACTGCTGAATAAAAGTATATTTGACAGATAAAGAGATACTACGTAAACTCAGCCAAATGGTTCTAGCCGGTAGCACGGAGACGAATGCGGACAAACTGAAGAGAGTCTTCATCGGAGATTCACGCAGAACCTCTCTGCATTGAACTCGACTTCGTATCCTGAACAGAGAAAATGAGTATTTTTGTGTCCGGTCAACCTAAGCAATGTAGACGTATATTGCTGCTGGCTTTGACGAGGGTATAATATAAATATTGGAGGCGCGATAGATCATAATGCCGTGACAGCTTCTAACTTTGAGAGACGCGTCCCCCACCTTTTTAAAGCAGATAATTGCCCCCATTAATCGTACGCAGCGAGCAGGTTTTCGGGAATCAAGTAATTGCGAAATCAGCCCAACTCCTTCGGTGTGGTCCAAAGGCTTTTCGGCGAAAAGCAGCCAAGACGAATAGCCAACGCACCGACCCGCGTGGGTGGCTCAATCTTGAAGCTAATGGAACACAACCAAACTCAAGAGAAGCAGCTATCGAACCTTCCCATTCACTTGACTGCAACATTGGTGTTCCCTCCAGTGAAACACCTGGTCTGTCGTCCTCACTCCACTGTTTACATCTTTATAAAGAAACCACTTATCAGTTACCATGTAGCCGTCACTTTGAATGTAATCGAGACAGACAAGAAATCAAAACGTTTTTCCGTGATTCCTGCCTATCCGAAAAATCGAAAGCACGTGACTGTGTGTTGTGGAGTAAGCGGGCTTTCAAACACATGATGGATAAAACAATATACTGAGAATTCACCACGCTAATGAACACTGAAGCAAACTTAAGAAATTTTCGGACCTTCGTCAAATTACATTGTTCGCACCGCACCGACAACACGTGTCCGCGAAAGCCGTCAGAGACGCGCGGAGGGGCGCGAAGCGACCAGTTCCGGCTGGTTCCCGGTTTTTCGGCTTGGTGGCGTCCGTTTTGCAGGAGTCGCAAATAGCTGCTTATAAATATTCCTAAGGTTTTCTTAGCCGTCTATTACCTTCCGTATGGTCTGCTTTAGTCTATTTTATAGCCCTTCCTGATGTTCTCTTTAGCCATTATGCTATGGCCGATCATATTTTTCCTTTACTTTCTTTTTAGCCGTATATTGGCCTCCGTATGGTATGAAATAGCTTATTATATAGCTCGTCCTAAAGTTGTCTTTACCCATTGTGCTATTGCTGCCTATAACGTTTTCTATGGTAAGCTCAGCTCTCTATGTGGAGCACAAGTTCGTATGCTTCTTGCACAGGGGAGGCGTTGCGACGATGTCAGAGCGCCTAAGTCTTATTGACTCATTAAAAAATAGTGGGTAGACTTCGACGCATCTAGCATTAAGGTCTACCCACTATCCTTTCAATGAAAGCCAATCAGAGCTCGGCGTCTTTCTGAAGTCGCAGCAACTCCTGCACAAATGGCAGACGACTTGCTCTCTGCATTGCCTTCTGTGTGGTCTGTTATAAGTTATTCTACTGCTCGTCCTATGGTTGTCTTTACCATTATGCATAGCTCTCTATAATTGTTCCCCATTTACCGCAATCCTGTGAAATATGAAACAAATCATTGGTTGTCACTGTACATTGTAATAAAAAAGCGCCGACCTATGTATCTTGATATAAAAAAGAGGTTGGATATCTTAAACGTATTTCAGACGTCTAGAACTTGATAAACCTATTTAAAACACGGAGGAAACCCTTATAAAAATATACTAGCCCCGGTGTTTGCAAATAGGCAGGTAAACAGGCACGAGGGGTTGTTCTCAAATCTCCCAGAAGTTTATTACACACAGAATATACCGTAGGCAACTACAAACGTGCTAGCAATCTGTGAAATGTGAAGATATACTACTACGATGTTATACTACAACTGAGGAAATTGCAAAGCAATAAAGAACCGGGGTAATTCTTGGTATTGTCTATTCTCCCGGCAGACTTCAGAAAAATTTCCCCGCATCTCCATCGGCAGTCGCCTCTCATGGGCGGCGGCAATCAATTCATCGAGCGACGTTTTATCGACGTATCGCTTTTACGGCTCGCGATGTTTCATCGACAAATCAATTAATCGACAAATCGTTTCATAAACAGCTCAGATTAGCTTTCTTTCTGAAATGAGCCGCCCCATACAGTCGCTGCGAAGCGGCACGTGCGGGTGGGCCAGGTGGGTTAACATTTTGTAATGAGCCGGCGGAGGCTGTCGCCACGAACCGGTTATCACACCCGCAACGATACCAACGCGAAGAAATTTACCTGTATCAACGAGGGCTGCTCCTCGCGTGAGCCGTTAGCACCAGAGGGACTTGGCTGGTAGGAGACAGGGACAGGTGTAATTTACGACGCGTGACCTCTTAAAGCGCAGACCGCATGGCGCGTTTTTCTGCACGCGAAAACGCGACGCGCTATGAACGCTCGCGCGGAAGCTGACGCGGGGGCACCCGCATGCAGAGAAAGCCAACCCTTACGAAATGGCAGATCTGGACTTATATAAAAAAACAGATAGGGTTATATAAACAAATTGGGCAGATCTAGCCATATCAGGCACATCAGTTTATATAAGGGTTATCTAGCCAGATCTGCCCAATTTTTATATATCCATATCTGGGTCAGCCAGATAGGGGTATATCTGCCTCCCATATCAGGGCAGATATGTCCTAATCCAATGAAGCAACCTATATATACAGGGTGTTTTTTATTTTTCAAGATTTGTTTTTAAAAAAGCCATGAAAGCTACACGTATGCGGTTTGTGCGAGTGAGTTATACGCCCAGGGCGACATAATGCGTGTGGCTAATCTTTGCGATAAGTCGGCTAATTAATTGAAATTCACTATTTAACTTTTCAATCGGTGAAAATAGACATACGATCCCAATTAGAAACTTGCTGAGCGTCGTCCAAAACCCCTAAAATAGTCATTTTCAGAACGACTTTCAGCGCGTGAGAAGCCTAGTAAGGCACTAAATTTACCACTCGTGGAGCAGGTACACAGCTGGCGGTTTCGGTAAGGCGCCCGCGCAATTTTTCCGTCTCTTATGTAGCCCCAGCCTTGTACCTGCTCCACGAGTGGTAACTTCAGCGCACTACTGCCCTTCACACGCGCTCAAACTCTTTCTAAAGATTACTGATTTAGGGGTTTCGGACGGCGCTCAGCAAGTTTCTAATTGAAACCATACGGCTATTTTTACTAACTAAGAGTTAATTAGTGAATTTAAATTAATTAGCCGACCTATCGCAAAGATTAGCAAACCACATAATGTCCCCCTGGGCGTATAACTCATTCGCACAAACCGCATAAGTGTAGCTTTCACGGCTTCTTTTAAAAAAAAACTGCAAGAATAGGTGGTGTTCACTGAGCCTGCAAGTTCGATTTTGCCAGGGAGCCCCACCGTCGATCCGTTATCTTCGAGGTCGCGGTTTGACTGGCTTGGGTACGCGGTCGTCCGTAGCTATACTCTGTTTCACCTTGTGTTGTACCGCAGGAAAGGCTACAAGCGCGAGCTCTTTGCTCTATGGTACACCTCAGCGGCACAAGCTCTCGTGCACCAAGGGCAGCTGCCAACGCTATGAGCTCGCGCTTCTAGCCTTCGCTGCGGTACACCATAAGGTGAAACGGAGTATAGTGTGTGCTAATTTCATATCCTTGAAGAAGCTTCGTTGAACAGAAGAGAGAAGAAACGTTAATCTCGGGGGCGGGCCGTTTTCCTTGTTGCCGCCGAGTACCGTGTGTAAAGGCTGAACCGCATGTAAGCAATTTAGCGAGCGACGGGACAAGACGAGCGATGGCGACAGCGACGAGACAAGCGACGACGACCCCGCTTCTCTGTCGCTCGGTCGCTCCCCGCGACGAGGCAAACCGCATAAAAGCGACGGGAGCGAGCGACCAAGGAGATAAGCGACGTTTTCTAGAAATTCAAAAACCGAGCGACGCGACGTGCGACCGTGAGAAATCTCCGTCACTCGTCGCCGACTCCAGTAGCTCGCTAAATCGCTTACACGCGGTTCACCCGCTGCCTGTCGCGTAGCTCGGTTTCGGGATTTCTAGAAAACTTAGCGTTCATTGCCTTGGTCGTTTGCTCTTGTCGCTTTCATGCGGTTTGCCTCGTCGTGCGAGTGACCGAGCGGCAGCGAAGCGAGTCGCCATCGCTCGTCTCGCCGCTCGCCAAATCGCGTACATGCGGTTTTTAAATCGCTTGGGCCAATGAATAATGCGCCGCAATTTTCATAAGCTGCGCACTCGGTGAGCCGTACGGTATGTTCCTGCACAGGAACGAACACCGAAGGCACTACGTACGACATAAAGGCGATGGAGCAACACGGTTACACGGCCGTAGTGCAGAAAATCCGCTAAAGAAAAATAATAAATAAACTAGCAAAACAAAACAAAGAGTAATCACACCGTGCTACAAAAGCACCAAAGTAAAAAAATGAGTTTCTTGCAAAAGAGCTACCGCCGTGGGCACGGCGCGCGAGAAAGAGCGCTGCATGGAGCCGAGCGAGCAACACGGCCGCGGTGAACGAGTGCGATAGCAACAAAAACGAACTAAAACACACACAAAACTTATTCCTACGGCTCTTCAAAGGCACCAAAGTATAAGAATAACCCATAGTTTCGGTCGAAAAGACGTGATTTTAGAATTTCGGAGAAATTATTCTTCCGGCTGCCAGGAGATAGACACGGCCTAATTCTAGATAAATCAGGAAAAAGTACCTTTAGGAAAACGATCAATTGTCGCGAAGTAGGTTGCAGCGCACTTACGTTGACGGGACGGGACTTGGAACGTGCAATCAGAGATAGATGTCGACACGGCCACGGCAGAACCACGACAGAAACACAAAATCAAGAAGGAAGGTGTCGATGAAGATTCAACACGAAGTAGCACAAGCTGTAACTTGTAGAACCGAACACTAAACTCATCACAAAAAAATGCTTGGGCTTCATTGAAGAAATCGCTTGCAGAAGCAGAAATCCGCGGGAGCCACGCAGGGCGAACACACGCCAAAATAGATACCGCGAAACGCATTCCTAGATCGCAAACGTCTAATGCGTCATCCGTCAAACCACGTGACCACGCACCTTTTTCCACGCTTTCGGCTTAGGGAGAGAGAGAAAAGGAGAGAAGGAAAGGCCAAAATCGGAGTGTACACACAAAAGGCTTATCTTCTAAAGGCATCCTAACCAGGACCTGGTCCTGATCCCAATAATGACCACAAAAAGAGGATTTGTCCCTTGTACCCAAGGTTGATAGTGCAGTGAATGCTACGTGTGGCCTTGGGCTCGAGGCAGGTGCCGTGGTTCTGGCCTTATCACCAGCTTCTAGACTGCAGGCACGTGACCCTAACCGGAGACACGATTGGCCTAAAACACGGATAGCGTCTACCCTGCTGTCAATACCGAGTGAACATACAGCTCTATGAAGTCCAGCTTTTGAACTTCCAAAGATGCTGTCCAGCTCAAAAGCGACCCAAAACGATGCGAGTTTGAAGATTCTGTGCTTTAGGCCGTATAACCCACATTATATTTTTAAATGAAAAAATAAGCACGGCTATTTTTTGCGCACGATGTCCACAAATAAATAAATAATATATATAAATATATATATTTTTATCAATAAATTTAAAATTATTTGTACACTGTTAGATTCGCGTTTTTAAACTTCAAATTTTTCACGAACGAGTTACACATAAAGACACCATGGACAGCACATCGGCCGACTTTCAACACACGATGAATCGCCGACGCTCGCAGACAGAAGGTTGTGATGCTGCGCGAATGGTTTCTGAAAGACGCTGCGTTGGGTATACGCCGGGCAGAAGGGCTTCGCGACCGTTCGAAGGGCAAAGGATTCGCGACGAGAAAGTAGCGTCTTGCAACTTCAGTAAGCTAACGGTTTGTGTTTCCCCGCTCAATTTAGCAGGGAAACATGAACAAAATTAGTTTCACTGCTAGATTTAGCGGGAAAATTGACGTCACGTGAGATACGTACCAATTCAATTTCTCGCTAAATTTAACGGGGCGGTTACACCGATGGCGACGCCGACACTACTGAACTCGGAAACGGGCGTTAAAGAGCTGCGATCTAAAGTCCATTATTTGATTAACTCGCTTTCCGATCTTATGCACTTCGTCATATTGGCACACGTCAAACATACAACCAAAATTCATTTGTCGTTCAATCTTCAAAATGCGCGATTGATTAATTGGTCCAAATACCTGGAATAACTTCACTTAAGGATGTTAGCAATAGTTAACCGATTACATGAGACTCATGCAATATAGATCAATCAAACTAGTGTCTTGGCGAGTACATAGGACTTATTGCTTGCACGACCGAAACAGGCCTATATATCATTATCAGGGGCTAAATTTACACGCGTATATGGCGCTATATGGCCGTATTTACGCACTTATATGGCCACATCTGGCAGTATTTGCCCACTTATTAGCCAAGATAAGGCCGTATTTGCTCCCATATATGACGGGATATGGCCATATTTAACTCCTTATATTATCATATATGGCCGTATATAAAATATATCAGGGCCATATCAGACATTTTCGTACGGGAAGCGCTGACGGCCGCGCGTTATCAGCGTTGCCAGATAACAGATTTCTCACGTGCGATGTAATTGCTCACGAAAATACTACAAAATAAGATTTAAAGGAACAAATAAGTAAATAAAACGGAATTTTGTGTCAAAAAGAACACTTTTTAATTTTTATTAGGCAAAAAAAATGTTTTTGAACACTTTGAATTGCGCTAAACACGAAACAGCGGTGTCATGAAAAAGACTGTCTAGATCCGTAGAAACATTATCGTGTTCAATGGCAATGTATAATCTGCGCACCATAGTGACAAAGCACAAAAATATTCCCGCTTAGTAAAACACCATACGATAGAATTATACGATGTCATAGCATAATGTCGCTGACAGCTAAATTCCCTACGCAAGAAGCATGCACATTGTGCTTGTAAAACAAAAGCAGAAAGGGCACAGAAAACACATACCTTCCACTCCCAGAATAGCACCTATGGTATTCCAGACGTGTTTCCTCTTGTCATTATTTTTATACTCCTTACATGATAGGTCCCAAAGAGTGGGGCGCTTCTCAACCTCGTCAATGAGCATTTCATTGAATAAACGTTTGTCAATCATCGCACGTGCAATCGGCAAACAAAAAGAAGCGCAGTCAAACCGCCAAAACCAGAAGCAGTTTTCTGTGCAGAATCATGTGATGGTTCGAGCGACTCTCATTGCGCGAGAGCCGCTTCGACGCCTCGGCGCGCGCGTCTTGTTCTGGGTTGGTTAGAAACTAATGCTTCCGCGAAAACGCGCGGCTGCGCGCAGGAAATGACGTCAATTTGACGCCGACGCGCCTGAAACGCGAGCAGAAACGCTCCATGCGGTCTGCGCTTAAGAGAGGCGTAATTTATAAAAGCGTGATTGGGAACGCGCGTTTTCTGCCGAAATAATCGGAACATGAGTTTTGTGCGGGGAGAACGCGGTTGTTCTGGCTGGCACTGCTTACATCGGTGTAGGCTTTCTCACCCGCGTGTTAGAGGGCACGGTAGAACGGCAAGGTCAGACCCCGTCTCGCGGAATTAATGAAGCGGTAGCCAAGTCGGCGCTATCTATATCGAGGTCGGCTCTCTTTATCGCCTTGCGAGTTCTACATATAGTTTCCTTGCATTCGAACCCGTTTGACCTTTGGCCGTGAGGTATACGCAGATTGCGGGGTCTGACATAGGAATGTAAGCAATTGCCCCGTACTGAGAAAGTTAGCCCATTGTTTGCGGCGGCCAGTAGAGACGCCTATATGACGATTCGTCGAGGATTCGCCGATCCGAAGAAAAGTGGATGTGCCAACGAGCGGCGTTGAGTGTAAACACCGCAGGTGATTATAGTTTGCGCTGGAGCTCGGTAGCCAACGCCCCGGAATCAAGCCCCGTCGAGGGACTCCGAGGGACAATGTCCCCGTAATCGGAACTTAATCTCATGAGCCAGGCAACTCTCGAGCATCGATAAGCTAACACCCGGACACCTCTTTCCCAACCCCGTACATGGAAGTCTAACTGAGTTAGTCGTCGATGGCCAAGGGAAGCTACTTCGTCTTCGACAAGAAACACCGGGCTTCCCACAACAAATTTCGTCACCCCATCCGGATGTGATAATCCGGACGGCTCATGCTGACCCACCGAACCAGTACTGTACCTACACAGTGCAATTGGTGTACAGAGTGTCGATTAAACGTTAGTGTCGACGAGAATCATGTTACTGAGACGTTTATATGTACGAAACCTTGTCCATGAAACCTGTTTCCACAAACTTCCGAGACAATAAAAAAAAATAAAAACGCAGCGTTCTATTGGCAGTTGTCACATGATTTCAGATAGCCAGTGGGAGACGACTGCCGGAAGAACTTAGAAAAAAATATTCTCCCGGCTGTCGATAGAATAGATACAGCATAATTCTAGAGCTAATGCGGAGGGCAAGTTCGTCTGCTTCTCGCGCAGGGGGTACCGGTGACGTCAGAACGCCGTGCCCTGATTGGCTGATCGCGGCCCCCTATCTGAGCGTCGTCTGCTCCTTTGCAACGTCGTCTGCGTCTGTCTTACCTTTCCTGCGACTTTCGGAAGTGCAGAGGCCAGATTCACAAAACCATGTTACGCCGAAAGAGTGCGTAAGACAAAACGTGAGAACAAATTCGTATTCACGAAACGAAATTATCGTAAGTTTTGCTCAGGTTACGACGGAATCCTACGACGATCAACTCAGCATGGCCGACAGCGTCGCTTAGTTACTTGGTCGCGACGACAAACGGACGTTTATTTTTGTACGTGCTCTTCTCACGCGTCACGACTACAAGCAGCAAGAAGAAAAGTAAAAAGTACTTGAAATAAACCACGACAAACAAGAACGCTGGATCCACAAACACCCGGGAAATGCTCCAACAGCCACGATTCCACTGACCCCGTCCAAGCGAGCTCGGCAGATAGGCCTAGCAGCGGCGCAGCGGTGCTCCGACGGTCCTTGGCCAAGACCGTCTGCCCACGACCGGCTGGCGTGCTGAATGGAATATGCCCGCGCGACCCTTGTGAACCCTTCAATCTCTTCCTCTTGTCATCGCCTCGTTTTTCGAGGCAGCGGCGACTCTCGCCGGTGAAAAAGCGGTGAATCTCCGACAGACGCAGGAAAGGTAAAGCAGCCATCGCTTTGACTAGCAGACGTAATGCAGACGACGTAACTGCACCAACCCGCCGACGCCGTTTAAGAGTGAGGAGTCTCGCCGCACACGCAAGGAGGGAAAAAGTATTTGGGATGGAACTTGCGGACACTCTCGCTTCTTAGCAGACAAACCTCGGCGCCTCGGGACACCTCGCCAGCGAGTCCCTTGACTTCCCTCCTTGATGCGCGTCTGCTAGTTGTTCGACAAAAACAAAGTACCGCTCGAGTTATTTCGTCTCCCCTCTCTGAAAGGCGAAGTCGAGCTCGCTCGTAAAGACCGGCACTTCCGAAAGTCGCAGGAAAGGTAAGACAGACGCAGACGACGTTGCGAGCAGACGACGTTGCAAAGGAGCAGACGACGCTCAGATAGGGGGGTCGCGATCAGCCAATCAGGGCTGGGCGTTCTGACGTCACCGCTACCTCCTTTCTCATGCGCAGAAGACGAAAATGAGCCCACTTGCGAGGCGTATACGGACGAGCACCCGTAGAAAAATGGTAAATTGTCTACAAGAAGTAGGGTGCCGCGCACTTACGATGAAAATACCAGACATGAAATATGAACTCCGAGACATACATCGATGAGGGCTCTACAGAACAGTCACACAAACAAGAAGACGAGAAGGAAGGGCTCCGTGAAGAGTCAAAGCGTTGTGGCACAAGCTGTCATATGCCGAACCGAGCACTAAACACATCACAATAATTTATTAGGTTTCTTTGAAGAAATCACATGTTGCTGATTTCCGCGTATGACTCTTTGGACCTTGATAGCTTTGGACTTTGCAACTCTCATGGCCTATAGGGGCCGCTCCATTTTCTACCTGAAGGGTTTTATTCTTCATCATCGCTGCAGAACTGCTAAACGAGGTTCGGTCTGTGAGGCGTAAATATTTTTTAATACGAGCGATATCAGATTCTTACTTCATACTTTCGCGTCAGGAAGGTGTAACAAAGCACTTTTATTTTGAAGTCGATCGCCCAAGAGCTAGGGAGTGCGGTTCTCGCACCGCTGTAGAAGCATCGCTGAAAGTTGCGAATAACTCAAATATGTTGTCGCCGATGATTTACCATTTAACGCCGACATTTAAGGCAGGCCGCAGTCCACAGCGCACACAAAACTGGGTCCGCAGGAAAAGCATTTCTGGATTGGGAACCGCTACTGCGTCATCCGTCAATCTTTTACCACACGTGATCACGCTCCTGTCGTTACCAGCACGCAGAGAGCAGAGTCAAGTGATAAAGAGAAGACGGCTAATTGGTCCGACGTGCGATCACCTTCTACCATGCTTTCAGCTTAGAAAGAAAAAGAGAAAGAGATGGAGTAGAAAAACCGGAGCTCCTTCAGGGTCAGAACGGGGGTGCGCTGACAAAAGGCTAATCTACATGTGGCATTCCCACAATGAACACAACGAGAGTATTTGTAAGTTCATCCCAAAGTTTATAGTGCAATGGATACTACGTGCGTGGCCTTCGAGCAGTTGCGGTGCTTTGTCTTATCACCAGGATGAAGGGTGTAGTCACGTGACCCTAACCGGAGACACGATTGACCTAGAGCAGATATAGCGTTTTCTCTGCTGTGAACACCGAGTGTACAGGGCAGCAGCATGTAGGCTACTTTTTGGAGTTCCAAAAAATTCTGCGCAACCCAAAAGTTATCTAAAAACGGAAAGTGTGAAGATCCTATGTTTTGCGCCGTGTAACCCACATTTCAGATAGATATGCAGAGTTAATTGAGAGCTTCTTGATGCACACAATGTCCATAAATAAATATGTCTAATCAAGCTTTGGGCGTAGATGGTTGAGCGCGCTGGTTTTCAATTTACGAAAACAAAAGGGGGACAGGGAAGACAAACAGACAACAGGGGCTGCATCCGCATCTGCATATTTGGGAATTTTTTTTTATTACGTGGTTTCAGAAATTGCACAGTTTTTGTTACATGTTCACGGTCCTTGCGAAATACAAACACAAATCGTCTTTGCTCTTATCTGCGAACAGCGAAATCTACGTCGATGCTTATTTCTGGGCAATATTTTATTAATTCGTAAGTACATTTTATATCACTGTCATCAGTAAACAATCTCTGCGCACCACAATTACGACAGATGGTGGGGTTCGGGGCTCGAAGAAACTAAAACGATTGGAATATATCTTGTTTGTTTTCATACCAACTTCGAATTTTAACTTAGAATCTTTAGTTTTAATTAAAAAATATGTTTTGGCAGCATTCTTATAATAAAAGAAAGCGTAGACGTTAAGCTTTTCGGCATTTTTTCTTTTCAAGATATTGATCATTCAAGCGGCCGAGGCGAAAACTAACGTCTCTGCAGCCTGCAGGAGATGGCATGTTTGACCAATCGCTATATTGTCTCTTATCACACTATGGCACTAGGACTCTTTGGTGACAATTTGAAAATAGTATTCATTGTGCCTATTGTAAGCAAGTTTGTTTTATACGTTGTAATACGTTTTTTTTTAAATGCCGATCTGATTTTTTAGAATCATTTTAGGCAAAGTCTGGCAATTTTTTACGTTCAACCTAAAAAAATATCTTAATGAACTTGATATCGTAATAAAGATTAAACGTAGATCCTTTTATTCATTTTAAATTCAATATTGTATGTGAAAGCAAACCTTTGCTACACACATTTAAATTGACCAATGTTTCGAAAATGTTGCGAATTGGGGATCCATTTTCATAAAAAACATTTTTAATTTCCTTAATTCTAGTTGTAGTAAAGTATGAGAGTTGTTTATTCTAAAATGAAAATCGAATGTGTAGTAAATTGCTTGCATGTCCACAATTACAGTTTTAATCTCGTAAGATGTGCGTTGTGAAGTCGCCTTCTCATGGGTGCTTCTATGGCCGGTATTGTGGCATTGATATGACTAATGACCTAATATTAATTCTCGCTTAAACATGTAGCGTATAATTATAGGGAATTGTGCCTAATTGGGAGTACAAAATGGGGTATTTGTAAATTTGCTTGGCCTACACCTAAACTCTATATGCATAATTCATGGCGCCTTTCCTTCGAGGTAGACACACCTTCCTCTGAGTTTTTAATTTCCAGCTTTGAGTTACAGCTGGTATAAGTTAGACAGCAACCTAGTGAATCACGCCATCAAACATGCGCCTCTCTTCAGTCAGTGTGTGCAGCGGGCTTAAAAGGTCTCTTTGGGAAACGGCAAACACGGATTATCCCAAAAACGGACATTTGTAGGTCAGCTTTGTCGTCGGCGCTCCTCCTCTCCCCTTCCTCCTGCTCCCGTGCACCTTATCTGACCTGTTCTACATAAAAGAAGATAGTGGGGACTTATACGGTTCCCGTCTAGCTCAAGTAATCTCGACGCGGTAGTGTTTAACTCCGTTCTAAACTCGATGTACTTCAAAAGTGCATGGTGTCGTTTCACAAAAGTCAGGAACGTTCGTTTGTGCTATGGTTTGCAAGTTCAGTACAGAGCGGCAGGCGTGTGCTGATTACTCAGAAGGCAGAAGTCAATCGTTTATTACGGTCGCCATTTCGGTAAAGTTTCAGAGCTTGCCCTCAGTTTCCTTAAGCAAGTTCTACCGGCCGAGGGCACCGAGCGCGTTAACCGCAATGATGTGTGACAGAAGTGCTACAAAATATTCTACAGCCAGATCGAAGAACATTAGCGAGAGCAGAAATCATCGTTATTGAGCTTATCGTCACTATCCGTGGATTCAGCGGACACATCATTCATTGACGAGGAAAATCTGTTTCGAGGGATGGCGGAAGCAATCGAACGCTGTCGAAATAAGAGGGACACCACAGAAACACCCTTCTAGCGTAAGCGCACGCAGACGTGTCGGCTATGTTAAACTGCAACGATCCGAAGGAGCCAAACAGTTCCAGAAGAAAATTGGTAGTAAACTGAACCTTGTGTACGGAGCACCTGTGGCTCTGGACAATTAAGGGTCATGTTCTTGATGCGCAGAGGGGGTCAGCCATTTGCGTGCTGCCTATCGCAAAAGTCGTCGCAAAGAGAACACTACCACCCGTTAAATTTGTTGACCTACGATCTCGAAAAGCAATGTAATTTGAAAACAATGCCTGAAGCCACAACGTACGCTGGACAGGTCAAGAAAACTACGAAGAAAAATGGTGATCTGGGGGAAAGACGACCCATGCGAAGGACAGTCAATTGACGAAATGATGTGGCTCTTGCTCTTAGCCTATCACACGTCAGATGTTACGGACTCTAGACTTCCTTCCACTTGACGGAAAGGAAGTCTACGTAACATAGAAGTTAATGACAAGGTAAGTAAGGGACGCCTGCGAAAAATTCAAGGCAGCCCATCCCAAGTCAGAAATAGGCCTAGCCAAATTTTGCTTTCTTCGATCTAAATGGGTTAAAAAAAGCCCTCTCCACGAAAAATGTGTGGGCGTGTCTTGTGC
This sequence comes from Ixodes persulcatus, assembly GCA_013358835.2. Taxonomy (NCBI): domain Eukaryota; kingdom Metazoa; phylum Arthropoda; class Arachnida; order Ixodida; family Ixodidae; genus Ixodes; species Ixodes persulcatus. The sequence continues at coordinate 279,832 of JABSTQ010010578.1, read as the reverse complement.
CAAACTCTCACTTTCCCTCACATCTCCTTCAAATGCCACAGAGAAGATCACAACGTATAAAGATATTCAGGAATTGTTTCAACAATCCTTTAGAAAACTGCTTCCCCTTAACTTGTGAACCATATGTTCGAAGAGAAAATGTCTCTCTCTTGAGAAGGTAGGCATTGTACCTGAAAATGAGCTAGGGTTGGAATCGTGGGAGCAAGGTAGGGTGATAATAAGAACAGATTTGGAGGCATAAGCTTTAATAATGAGTTCAAGCCGTGCACGCCAAAATGCATATTCTGCTCTTTCATCAGACACACTAAACTAAGTTCCATATGACTGATAAACGAAAAAGGACAGCCACGTGCCGTGATCTTACACTTTGATTTTGCCGAAACGTGGAGTGTTATTATCCAATGTGCCCTCCAAGGTTACCACTGAAAGAACAAGATGGAGACGGTATTCAAGTACGTAGCCACGATGACAAAGGGAACGCTAATCTTTGGAGTGGTGAGTGACGACATTTGCCCCCACTCTGCTCACGCGAACTTTGCACTCGCATTGTTCGAAGAAATATTTAAGGAGTGGCCGCCAGTATTTTCTTATGTAATTTATATTTCTGACGGGGCTCCAAGCCACCTCAAATATTGTTTTCAGTTATGCAAATTTCAAAGGAAGACGAATGTCACAAAGCGGATCTATTAAGCGTCAGGGCACGCAAAACGCGCTTGCACATAAGTGGGTGGTGGTCTCAAGCATCACACATCAAAGCATAATTTGAAACATCAAAGTTTAATTTTATAACCGACGCGCGCACCTTTGCTGAGAAACTTACTCATAAATTATTGGGATAGTGCTTCTTGAGAAGCTGAGCCATAAAATCAATAGGATATAGTACTTGTTTCAATCGTCTGAGAGGACATAACCTGTTTTTGGGAGTCGAAGGGCTTTGAGAGGGTTGGGGTGTCAAAAGGGCATTCAGTCCTCTCACATGTGGAGCAAAGGAATGACGGAGGGGACAATACCGTACTATTATAAGGAGTCTGTAAAACTCCAGAGTAGCAGGACACGTACGCTGGCACCCTGAAGCGAACAGAGAAGCATGTTTCAACAGTGAATTCATTTCGGCCCTCTGGGATTGGGATATCGACAGTGAGACGGCTGCGTTCAAGTCTTCATTAGTGAAGTGCCGGAATTTTGACCTGTGCGAACGTTCAATCAGTATCGCAGTGAACTAGTATCTAAAAACGTGCTTCCTTCTTTGCATTTCTTTGTTTTTGCTTTGTATTTCTGACTGTTTCGTTACTTACTTTTTCGTGTTAGAGACAAGCGCCTGTCCCATGTTATGTACCGCTTGCGTTCTGTCTCATGTATGGTCTATCAAAAACGCACTTAAACAGAAACTTAGGTACACCCTGAGAACTTGAAGGGACACTAAACTTGTTTTTTGTGGATGTTATGCGTGCTTCAAAACCATTTTGACACAGCTGTACAATGGACCTTTTTCACATACCGACGGCACCAGGCGGTGGCTGCACGAACTAAAAATTGAGGAAGTGACCCACCTTCGCTACCAATCGATAATGGGAGCTACGCTACCAGTTTCTTCGCTCTCCGAGCAGCGGCGCGTGCCCAACGCGACTCTAAAGAGGGGGATCTGTGGCGTCCACCCAAACGTCATGTTTTTCTTTCCGTCCACTTTCTTTTTTTGTGTAACACAATTATATGTTGCAATTACGTGTTCTACTCGCTGATCAACAGCCTCCTTCCGAATTTCCTCTATTTCTAGTACCGACTTCCGCCGCTTGGCATCGAGTGCTCGCGCGTGCGCAGAACGCTCCTCGGAAAAGGTCCATTCTGTATTCTTTGTAGGATGAGTCAAGCTTTTCAATTCACTCGTTGAAGGTTCACCGGCGCTTTTTCGTACAGGAAAATTTTAAGTGTGTTTTTTGTCAACCAAAGGCAAATTAGTCGGCCAGAATCTCTTCCAACCGGTGGTTTCTTGAACTTGACTATGTATCAAGTTTTGATGAAACTTTATATATATCTTGTACCTTACTTTCGAGATTTTTTTGTGTTTATTGGATGTGAACGAAACATTAGTCAACTATCTTCGATGTGTGTTTTATACACTGAATAAGTAATATTGGTCCACTTCTCTGGTAATAAGTCGAACACACGTTAACCTTGATCTTGGGAACTAAATGTACCACATGTAAGGCAAATCCAATAGCTTGATCGTCTAAAAGGCAGTCGCCAGAGTGCAAACAATTACTTAGTAGCTGTAAGTCTTGGGAACATTCGTAATGTGTGACTTACAAACATATTTGTTTTACCTATTCTAGTTGTGTTTTACTGTAACTTCTTTCGTCAGGTTATATTTAATTTTACCCATTTGTATGTCCTTTTATTTGTAGAGCATTTTATGTAACATCTTTTTTTGTTTTTACAAAATGTAGTATTGTAAAAACCTCATATAAAATGCTGTTATACTATACGTAATATTCCAGTCCTATATAGGATTCAATCGGATGGTAAGTATTATTATTAGGTCGTTAATCTTAGCCATGCAACAGTATTGGCCATAATAGTGCCCATGCGAAGCTGCATTCACAGCGCACATTTGACAAGATTCAATCTTTTATTCCGGACATACAAACAATATACTACACTTTATATTTATATTTTCTAGTAAACCACTGTCCTACTTTACTACTACTGAAAACATGAAGGGAATTGAAAATGAATTTGTTTTTAGAAATCGAATCCAAATTGGCAAGATCTTTCGAACATGTCTTTATCAAATGTATGCAGCAAATGTTTTCTTTCACATGAAATATTAAATTTATAGTGAATGAAATTAACTAAGTTTAGGCTTTGTTACAATATCAAGTTTATTCATATATCTTTAATACATAACGTGTAAACAATTGCCGAACTTGTTCAAAAATGATCATAGAGACACAGTTCGAGATACGTTTTAAAACATATTCCAAATTATAAACTTTTTGTTATTTCAATAGGCACAATGAACACTATTTTGAAATTGTCACCAGAGAGACCTAGCGCGATAGTTTGTTACGTGACAAAAAAGCGAGTGCTCCAGCATGACATGTCCGACCGGCTAAAGAAACGTCGGTTTTCGCCTCGGCAGCTTCAATGGCCAATAACTTGGAAACAAACAAAAAAAAAACAAAAAACATCAAGCTTGCCGTTTACGCTGCCTTTTATTTCAAGAATGCTGCCGAAACTTTTTTTTAATCAAAATTAAATTGAGAAAAAAATAAGCAACCGCGCATGCTGATTTGTGGAATGCGGAATAAGAGAGGTGATATGACGACCCTAAGGTGGCGCGTACCTAACGAAAAAGTTATTATATTTTGGGGGGATGTTTAAAAGTCCCTAAAGCATGCCGGCATAGACGTCCTAGCCTATAGCATTGAAGTCATACACTATTATTAGTCGGTACAGACGACTGAATGATCGCCCGTCTATAGCTTTGGAAAGACACTTTTTTTCAAAGCCGGTTGCAAACAACTAAAGTTTAGCGCGTCTATAGCATTGGAGTAAACACTGTCTTGTGTAGCTGGCTACACACAACCGAATGGCCGCGCGTCTATAGCATTGGATACATGCACTTTTCTAAAGCCGGTTCCGGACAACTAAGTCTTCGCACGTCTATAGCATTGATGTGACGCTACTCTATAGCCTGCTACAGAAAACGGAAATGGTCACACGTCTATAGCTTTGGGGACACAATTTTCTTTTGCAAAGCTTCCTACAGACAAATTAATGGTCGAATGTCTATAGCTTTGTAGGCATTAATAGGTGGGCATAGAAAATTGAATGGTTGCACATCTTTAGCTTTCGCGACATACGCTTTTTTATAGGTGCGTACATAGAATTAAATGGCCGTGCGTCTATAGTTTTGAAGCCATATAGATATCCATAACTGACTACAGGACAATTGGAAGGAGGTCGCGCTTATATAGCTTTGGAGACGTAAGCCTATCTATTGCTTACTATAGAAAAGTGAGTGGTTGTATGTCTATCCTTAAGTACAACAAAGCCTCTTCTATAGCTGACTTTAGACAATTGAACGGTCTCGCTTCTATAGCTTCGAAGACATAAGCCTTACTATAGCCGGCTATAGGAAATCGAATGGTTGCATATCTATAGCTTTGGATAAGTACAGGATTCTAGAGGCAGCTGAAGGAAATGTTATGAGTACTAGTATTTAACCTAAGCGCCATAAAATACTATAGAGATGGCTATAGCTAGTCCTAGAGGTATTTATTGCCGACTATAGGAAGCCATAGATGGTAATAGCTATCTATAGGTTTGTCTATATATGCCCATAGACCATTTGTCTATGGCTTAGACCATCTAATTTATTACTGTGCTCATTCAAAATTGGAAACAAAAACCTTCAACACACTTTGTTGAAATTGATCCTTATTTTACAAAACAAGCAGGGTGGAGAAGCGTGGACGTGGAGTGAGGAAGGGGCAAAGCTAACAAAAATATCGGCGATACGCAAATCTACGTATACGAATGGAAGAGTCGTCAAGGCAATACTTTTATTTAATAAAGTCTGGGTTACAAGGTATTTTAATAGTTTTCTAAAATAAATCAGCGCCGCTATTTGGAAACGTTACTCCCGTTACAATTTAAACGGTGTACTTTCGAACGGACGCAGATGCGGCATTTAGGAGAAACTTTCCTTTCTCAAGTTTAGAGGCTAGGGGTCTTTTTATTACTTTTATATGTTTGTTCATGTGCTAATCAAATAAGCGGTTTTATAAGAGCTGAAGCACTGAACTCTGGACCTTCTGCGATTTGGCACCGAAGATGACTTTAACCTATTCTTGGCATTCGATGGTGCGTCGACCTGTACACGAGCTTGCACAGACACAGCGTACTTTATTTAGTCTCAGCAGTGTTTCCCGGCTTACACGTTTGAATCCGAGTCAGCACTAAGCAAAACTTTTTTCGAGGAGCGTTGGAAAAGTTTTGACAAACTTTGCAAGTAACGTAATAGAGAGTAACGTTTTTTTTTTGTTTTTTTCACATGATACCGCCGTCAGCTTGGAAGAGTAATTACGAAGGTAAATGGGTTCAACAACTATGCAACTGTTATATTGACAATGAATACTATTTGCCCTCAGACTCACATTCACGGCCACCGAATTATTAAATGTATATTTATACCTATCTTTATACATTTTATTTCAATAAATAACCAATACCGTAAAGGACTGTGCTATTTCTTGTCCTGATTGTGTTGCGTCTTTTTGGTAAACGTCTTTCTAGGCATATACGAGCTGGCGAAAAAAAGCTAACGACTTCAGTGTTTCATGTCGGTGACATGAAATGCATTATTGTTCGCATACTTCTCAAGTTACAATTATCGGGCTCTTCAAAGGTGTAGGTAATAATGTGACGAAGTTCTTCTTTCATCAAATGCTTGTTTACTTTACGTGTGAGTATACTGTTTTCAGAAACGCTGTGAAGATAAACATGGAAGGCACAAAAAGAGTGCTGGACCTTTGCCATAGCACCAAAAGGATGAAGGTGAGTGGAGTGTGTACTTTATGTAGAGAAATATATTAGTGGAGCATTTTATGCAGAAAATATATACTGGAAATCTGAGTAGTGCCCTAAACTCTGCATTTTAAACACGACCAATCGACGACCCAATGAAGCTGAATAATGTACTATTTGTATTGAGGAGTTTCAGCGACGGTGTCACCGCCCTGGGGGCCGGTCGCCGAAAGAGAAATTGGGGGATAGGTTTGCTGGGTGTTGGCGTTGTGTAAAGTGTGTTGGCGGCGAACGTAGGCTTATAAACTTCGGCAGCAAGAATATTACGCGGCTCTGGTGGGCCGGTACGATCAACAGAGGTGACCCGATCTGCTACGACTAGCCATGACCGCCCACCGCAGCGATGCAAGCGTCAAAGGAGCGCAACCTGTGTACTACGCACTCAGTCACCGTCACCCGACGCTACTCGTTTGGCATTCAGGACTTTCCGCCCCGGGTTCTTCGTTTGCACTTGGAACCGAGTGTTAATTCCTGTGCTTGTGTGTGTGCTCAGTGGCTGTATATGGGCCTTATAGAGCAGTTCTTCAGGCTCAAGAGCGACTCAAAGTTGACGGCGGAGGGACTTGCAGCAACGCTTTCGTTTAGTGGGTGGGACGACTACACGGATGCATTTTGAGATTGCTGCTGACAAGGTGGGCCATAGTCGCTTTATGTTAACGCGCTTGTAAGTGTAAGTACTCCGTGGAAATGCAAATCTATCGCGTTTCTAATCCACCTTTGTTTTTGTTGTTTTATATCACGCACGACCGACTACTAAGAAATGCTTCTGTACCGATCACAGAGTGAATGTCTTCGGCCTTACATTGCTTAACGTCGAATAAAAAGTCGTATGATCAGCGAAAAAACTTCCCTTTCGAGTGACCTCGTTTTTATTGAAAATTTCTCCCGTATCTAGGTCCTTTATCAACAGGATCAATTAGGTTTGCTTCCCTAGTTAAGACATTTTTCTGCCACATGCGGCACTAATGATTGGCACGATGGATGCCACTAGTGGTATTGTTAATTGGTTTGCTCCCAAAGCTAAAAGTGTAACTGGTGGGACCATTCAATTTGCTAAAAATGTGCCGATATGGGAATTTCGTTGCATAACTAGCGTTTTATGTTTAAGATTGATAACAAACATGTTCATGTAATGATGCATGTCGACAACATAAACTTTGCAGATCCATAATGTGGGTGCTATAGGCTACAGCCTCAAGGTTTTGAATAGGCCAAATTTGTGATTACACGGCAATAAATAGTGTGGTGGAAAACTGACCACTGACTCGGTGGGTTTTGATCGTGCCCATTGGTATGCTGTTGGCAAATTAGGTGATGACACTCCTTTTTCCTGACCATGTGGCTTCAAGGGATATTGCATCTAGATGTGCTTAAATATATTTATTTCAAGGTTCAGTTGACCCCTCTGCATTATTACAGGAAGGCAGTCTAAAGCCACAACAAACAGCAGTGAATATACAATGCATAATAACAGGCATCAGTGTCCAGGCGTCTAGTCCGCAAAAACCAATCTGAGCCTAAAAACGTTTTTTTTTTTGCTTAGATAGTGCATTTGGTGTATAGTCCGCTGGGCCCGATTTCCGCACCCAGTGCATAGTCCGCCAAGCTAGTGCATTGTGTCCTCGTGCTTTTTTTTCTGGGTGACATTTTCTTTAGACATTTTCGGCGACGCTGTTGAGCGTGAAGAACTGCTCAATGGGGCCCATATATAGCCACTGAACACACACACAACCAGAGGAAAAAAATGACCGCATCTCCACATGGTGAATGATGTTGTTTGGGGCGAAGCTCTGGTGGTGCTGATGATCCTGATTTTATTGTTCATAGGTAGTGCTGATGGTGCTGATTTTTTTATAGCTCATAGGTAGTGCTGAGTTCCGGGTTGCGTTTCGACTTCATTATTACTGCTTTATGATCGGTGAAATGCAGAGCCTTGCATGCAAAGTTTAACGCGATGATATACGCATTTGACCGCTGCGCACCCTCCTATATAGACGTTGAGCGGCTACATGCAACGTTTCATTCATGACATCCCCAACTCTTGAGTTACTAACACATCTCAGAGCCCCCTACTCGTCCCGCAGTCGTGGCCGAGTGGTTAAGGCGATGGACTAGAAATTCATTGGGGTCTCCCCGCACTGGTTCGAATCCTGTCGACTGCGCAAACATTTTTTTCTTTTTTTTGTGAGCACGGACGCCAGACGGACGGACGGACGGACGGACGAACAAGGCTAGACCCTAAGGAGCTTCGCCCCTAACAGCACTCGATGCCAAGTACAGACGAAGAAACTGGGCAGAAAGCTCTGAATGCCAAACGAGCAGCGACGGGTGACGGCGACTGACTGCGTAGTACACCGGCTTGCGCTCCTTCGACGCCTGCATCGCTGCAGTGGGTTGTCGTAGTTACAGTCGTAGCGAGATGATCATCGATTCAAGCAAGACCTACCGTGATGCTACAAACTAAGTGTTGAAGCCAGTCGAAGGCAAGAAATCTTGCCATAGTGAAGATATGTGTGCAAGTGTTCGACGTGGGCTTTCTCACGCTGGTGCAGCTGTCATCAAGAAAGGTACATATCAACAATGTTTGCGCGTTGAGGCTAAAACTATGACGCATACTTTATCTAAACCTAAATTGATCGGTCTGCGGCCACAAACATTTTTGTTGACATTGCTAAGATGTTGTAACCATTGAGGCCTCGCATTAAACGGTGTTGCAAGCTCTTCGGTTGTTCTGGTTAATTGTGCTGAAAAGCAGTTGGACGGTAAGTATGACAGCTACAGCATACAAGGGGCGATTCAGGTCTTTATCCTGCGTTTTGTGTGCATGGACACTGGTGCCTGTTTTCGATGACGTAATGACAGTTGCAGCAGGTGAGCGTCACTTCGGCATCCCGCTCTGCGACCGCGACTCGGCTGCCTCGCTGAGAAAATGGCTTCGAAAGACTTGCCCCGCTTCAGTCTCACCCGAGAACTTCTAGGAGGAAGAATGGAGCTTTTTGCCGGTCTACATTAAATCGAGGATGACCAAGATAAAGGAGAACTATGATTTTCTCCTACGAATGGCTGAGCGAAGCAGAGTCGCCGAAACCAGCACGTCTGCGAATTTAGAGAAAGGAATGTTTATAATCTACCACCCATACAAAGCAACATTTTGCCAAAATAAAAAGGTCGGGAAGTAAAGGGATAACCCCGGTGCAAATGCTGTGGTGGACTTCCCTGACCCCGCGACTCTGTCAAACTTGTCTAGAAGTTACATTTACCCTTCATATAACTAGATGTGTATTCACTCTGTAAACAACAGCATACATTTGAATAACAGAAACCTAAAATCCTTAAACCAATACTATCTGCCTTTTCTAATACTTGGCGTTTGTGTTTGTGTATGAAAACCTATTTTTGCCCTAATAAAAGATATGTTTAAAAGAACACGTGTCTTCTGCTGATACATATATGTTCCAATTAAAAGGCAGAGGCAAAAAGAAAACCAACTGTGTACATCTACCACTAAGCGTTACCACCTTTTGCCATTCATTTTTGTGCACACTCAAATATAAGCTTTATTTGCTCTTGTTTTAGAAGCTTTGCTCTGTTTTGTAAAAAGAAAAAAAAAACGTTTAAAGAACTTCCCCTTTGTTCTCCTTCTGGCATTTAATACACACTTGTTTGTCAGCAGAGCACACACAGCAGATATCACCGTGGCACATACAACTCGAACGAACGATGAGACTATTGCTATTACAATAAAGCTTCCCACGAGAGCTAAAAGGAGGCTTGCAGGGGTGCACAAGCACATGAAAATGAGATTGGCGCTTCCGGGGCTTGTTTACATTATGCGTAAAAACAGGACGGTCGGCAACCAGCTGATCGCCTTATAACACCAAGGATACCGATGTCTGGATACGTAGAACGCAGGATAAAGACCTCGATTGTTCCTTGTATGCTGTAGCAGTCATACGTTCCATCCAACCGCCTTTTCAGCGCAACTAACCACAACAGCCCTAGAGTTCGTAACACCGTTTAATACGAGGCCTGAATGGTTACATCATCTAAGCAATGTAAACAAACATGTTTGTAGCCGCAGGCCGATAAGTTTAGGTTTAAATAAAGTAGGCGTCATAGTTTCAACGCGCAAAAATTGTCGATATGTACCTTTCTTTGGACCCGCGTACCTTCAGTTCAACTCGAAGACGGCTGCACCAGCGTGAGAGAGACCACGTCGAACACTTGCACACATATCTTGACTATGGCAAGATTTCTTGCCTTCGACTGGCTTGAACACTTCATTTTTAGCATCACGGTAGGTCTTGCTTGAAGTGATGATCACCTCGCACACGGCAACAAACAGAGAACAACACGCTTTGTTGAATTTATACGCTACCGGTCGACGCGCGTCGAAAATCTATCCCCCTCTTTTCCGCCATGTTGGATCGATCGGAGCGCCCCCTATATTCGCTGAAACTCCTCAATAGTACCACATATTAGCGTAACCTGCCAAGACTGCTAACTTGAAAAAAGCGTAAATCGCATCAGAACGATGATGCAGGCCTCTTGGTTTATGCTTAGACGTTAGCGATACAGCACGCTATATGCAAGTATAATTTACTGCCTATATTTCTCTTCTCTTTTTGTGTGCTGTATTATCAATTTGTAACTTGTATTATATAATGAATAAACAAAGTGAGAGCCACTCTAAAAGTTTTAAATGTTTAAAATTAGGTTTGACGAACATTCAGTTTCTTTTTATATTTTTTTGTGGTCATAACATTAATACTTCAAATATTACGGACCTCATTTTGTGAAACAATTATATCTTGGGCGTAATTTTAGGCTGAAGTGATCTGTTTTAAAGAACGGTGTGAAACTACACTACTGCTTGTCGGTGCTGTTGAGTTTTACGGCCAGGGAAACATAATAAAGTGGAATAATCATCACGTTACAGAAAGTTTTTTTTTTATTGTCGGCTATATAAAATCTTTTGAATGGCCGGCTATAAACAATTGGCCCAGTTATCCATAGCGACTTCTATGGCTGTCTGTATCATTTTCTATGATCTCCCCCATTTGTGTTTTTAGCTTTCTCTAGAGACTAAAACGGGTTAGCTGCAGCATTCTATAGCTATATAAATGGTTAGCTCTAGCTTTGTGTGGTTTCTTTTAATGCGCTCTTTAGCCAGCGTGCTATTGCTGCCTATATCTTTCCTTTGGTTTTTTTAGCCCTCTATAGCCCTTTGTGTTGTCTTCTATAAATGTGTTTATTGCTTACTACGTAGGTCTCTTTAACCAACAATTTATAGCCGATTATGGATGTTCTTAAAGTGTTTTAGCCATCTCTAGCTCCGTGTATGATTTGTTATAGAGCTTTTTATGGCTTTATCTATCGCTATCTTCAGCCGAGGAGATATATATAACTGGTTTTTCCTATAGTTTTTTTTTTTAGTTATTTATAACTTCTTGCATGATCTGCTATACTGATGCCTATAGCTTACACTTTGGGAATCTTTCGCCAGCATGCTATAGCCATCTATAGCATTTCTTACGGTATTGTTAGCCACCTAGATCGGGATATGGTCTGCAGTGGAGATGTATACGCCTTACGCTATGCGTCTCTTTAACCGTCGTGCTATAGCTGCCCATGGCTTTTCCTATGGTTTGATTAGACATCTATGTCTTCATGTATGATCTGCTACATATATTTCTATTGCTTACCCTACGGGTGTTTTGAACCATCATGCTATAGCCGGCTATGGCTCCTGTTGTGCCTTTTTAAGCCATTTATAACTCCTTTAATTTTTGTTATAGAAATTTCTATGGCTTACGATATGGGTCTTTCTAGCCAGCGTGATATAGCTGCGTATGGTTTTTCAAGTGGTTTCCTAAGTCATCTATAGCTTCCTGGATGGTCTGCTATATAAATGTCTAAGGCTTACTTTCTGGGCATCTTTACCCAGCGTTCTGTAGCTGTCTATAGCTCTTCCTTTGGTTTAGTCAGCCATCGTTAGCTTCTTGCACTTTCTGCTGTAGAGATTTATATGGTTTACTCTATGGGGCTTTCTGGCCAGCATGAAATAGCCGCCTATGGCATTTGGTATGGTTTCCTTAGCCGCCTATTATTATCTGTGTGGTCTGCTATCATTTTTTCTATAGCTCGTCGGATACTTCTCTTTGCACATTGTGCTATAGCTGCTTACAGCTTTCGCTGTGGTATCCTTGGTTGTCTATTGCATTCTGTGTGCCTGCTATAGGGTATACTATAGCTCTTCCTGTGATTCTTCTTTCCTCCGTGCTAGAGCTGCCTAATATTCTTCCTATTTACCGCCTCCATATGAAATGTGAAGCAACTTCTTTGTCCTCACTGCGCATCTTAATAAATATAAGCGCCGATATTGAACTTTAGATGAAAAAAATTGAAAGATCTCAAACGTACTTAAAAGGCCACTGAAATTTTATTTAATAGTTTGGTGGGGACACACGTATCAAAAAAGTTAATTTCACGCAAAGAAAATTAAAGCAATTTTAATGGCACGAGTGTCATTTCCAAATCTGCGTGCAACGTTCATGACGTGACGGAACGGTCATTCGTTCAGCGAGATGGTAATTCGCTCTTTCAACCTCAACGTGAAGGCGAAGCCGATCCACCTCTCCTCCACGCGCCTGAAATGCTGAGAGAGAAAACAACTGGAAACGAGGTGACTACCGACTGAATCGCGTCTCGCGCCGCCAATATTGCTCTAAATATTGCGTGTAAAATTCATTTGTCGACACGCGTGTCCCAACCAGACTGTCTAAAATGACTATTTTGTTTCTTTTCAGTGGTCGTTTAAGACGTCCATAACTTGATAAGCCTATTTAAAACATAGTGAACACCCTTTAAAAATGTAGTCGCCCAAGTGTTTGTAAACGTGCAGGGAAACAGACACAAGAGATTGTTTTAAAATATCCTTGAAGTCTATTGCCTATAGCTCATGCCGCAGACAAGCAAAAACGCTCAAGCAATCGGTGAAATGTGAAGAGGTGCTATTAAGCTGTTACTCAACTGAGAAGATCGCAAAGCAATCAGGAACTGGGGTAATTCTAGTGTAGTGCCTAATCTATCGGCAGCCGAATCATAATTTCGCGAAAATCTACCGGCAGCCGGCTCTAATGGTTGGTGGCAATCAGTTCATCGAACGACATCTCATGGCCAGATCCTTTCATCGACACGCGATATTTTTTATCGACAGATATTTTTATCTGCAGATCGTTTCATTGGCAGCTCAGATTAGATTTGATTTAAGGAGCCGGTTGGTTCAGGTGGGTTAACATTTTTGTAATGAGTCGCCGCAGACTGTCGCTACAAAGCGGCGTGAACAGGTGGGCTGGGTCGCGTATAAGCAAACCATATACCGTACAGCGCCTGGCCACGTCCCCTTGTCACGTGACCTGACATTACTTCTGCCAAAATAATTTGGTATGTCACGTGACATGACGTCACTTCAGCTCCAAAACGAAACCAGTTGTTTTATTGGTTTACGAAATGTCACGTGACATTACGTCACTCGCGCCGCTGTGGTAATGCAGACATGGCACCCGCCACCTGAAACCCTGAAACACGAAGCCTACGCGGTCGATGCAGTCGCGGCTGAAGCCTGAAACGCTAGAAACGGGAAGCCTACACGGTTGACGCAGTCGCGGCAGAGACGCTGTGAACGCTGTGCCGCGAGCGACTGAACACTTGGTGACGCAGCTATTGGACGTCTCGCATAATGCTTCTGCAGGAGTGAGTAAAAGGCCCAAGTACTTAGTGTTCCCAACTTCTCGCTTGACATGAGCGAAGCAGGTATACTATCAAGGCCTACCGCTGGTTTCCAAAGTCGAGCCTTCTCTAGATGTCGCCGCTGGTGTAGACGTCGTTCTTGCTGATCAGTTTCGTCGCCGACGCGGTGGATGTGAACCATGTCATGCATGCACACTTCCCTTTTTCGATACGAAAATATGCTCTGCCGTCACGAACGCTTACGCTGACCCACAAGCTAAATTTGAAGTATTGCCAGCATATTTATTTCGCCTGTACGTTGTCATCGCATCACCGTTACTCGCGGCGACGCAGATCTTCGTGCTTGCCTTTTAGCGGTGCCGCGGCTCTCCCGACCCAAAATAAATGCGGCTATGTCTGCAACTGCTCGACGCTCGAACCACAAAATCGGGAAGTGGTAAAGGGATTAGGTTAGTACCGTCAGAAACACTCGTGCCATTAGAGAACCTTTCACGGTGGAGGTACACAGACTGCGATAGGCATGCCCAGTGGAACTATGAAGAAAAAAAAACTAAAGTGCATACTTCGAACTCGGGAAGTTTTGATTTCACCACATTAAATATATCATTGCAAAGCAGTGCTGCTTTCAAAGAATGCTATTTCCTCAGTTCCTTCGAAAAAACCCAGGCCTTTATATGATGAACATGCATGCAAAAATCAACAGTGTGAAGACGTGGGAACGATTTGGCTATGAGCTGTAAAGCAAAATGGAAAGTTCACACTGAAAAGCAACAGTTCAAATAAACATTAAAAGAAGTTGACGACTGGAAATATTAGTTTCTCTCGAGAATTAGGGTAAAGCAAACGGGCATGTCGCCTCAAACGTATAAGGCACATGAAAGTTGTCGTAACTTTGGAAGCTACTATATCTTATTGATGTAAAAGTGCCTTCACACACTTGCAACAGCTTATGACCAGAGTGGCCGACCAGTCAGCTACAAGAGACTTAAAACCGGTTTCAAGGCATTCCTGTCGTAAGCAGTTGCAGATGTGTGAAACAGCCTTAACTTGTGACGCCTTCTGCTGTAAACACCAATTGTAAACAATGAATAAACCTCCTCTGTTCTTACATAATTTGCACCATGTCGGAGTTTCACATCACAATTATGTGCAAAAGCCCGAAACTAACACGACAGCAAAATAAGCCGAGACTTAAAAACTTGTGTCGGATTCGAAATCGCACCCTACATTCCTGGAGACGGAGCAGACGTTATATTGTATCTGTTCGAATGAGCAGCTGTGTTTTTCCTTTCATTAATCTAGACAGTTTGAATGGAGGTAACCTCTGCTTTTGTACAAAACATATGGCAATGAGCATAAACAAGACGGGAGGCACCCAGCATTAACATCAGAAGAATGAAAACATGATAGAGAGCATCTCAGCTGGGCAATTCTACGTGCTGGCTGATGAGTTTGTGAACAACGACATGAAGCGTGCAGTCTTCTGCTGCGCATGTGAACCCTCTGTGCACGCCCCTCTTTTGATCTCTTTCTTTCTCCGCTTTTGAAGAGACTTAGGGCTAAGGAGATTGGTAACTTGTCACCGGTTCATGCTCAACAATTGCTGCCGGCGAGTCTGTGCCCCACTACAGTACGGTGCTGCGTCGTGTCGCTCAACACTGCGAGTAGACATCATTTCGTACACGTTTTGCGACCGGTTAGTTTGTAAGGTATGCGAGGAAGCCATTCAGCAACACCTTCTCGCCACGCCAGATCTCACTTTTGCTAGGGCTCCACAACTTGTGATTGCTGCGGAGTATGCCACAAACAAGAAACCGCACATTTCCGTGCTCCAGAGACGGCAGAGGTTCGCCACATTGACAAACACGACCCACACAAGGCATTAAAACGGTTCAATGCCAAGCCACAACTTGCCGCAGGGAAGACATCTCTGAGTATTGCTAGAAAATGTTTCGCACGACGGAAGTAGCTATAATTTTGAACATGCCATTTCTGTGGTGGAAAGGGACATATCGTACATGCATGCCGTCAGTTGTGGGCCAAATTCAAGCCCCACGCTCCGGAAGCGGGATCCAGTCATCGTCTGGAATAAGAGAGGTCAAAGGCAGAGCCTTAACTTCAATGAACCGGGGCAGAAATCGTCAAAGTTCTCCTAAATAAAATTCCCATCTGCACAGAAATTGACACTAGAACTGCCTGGTCCACAATTGTTCTAAAGAGAATGTGTCGTGTTGGAACGGCAGCATAGACTTAAACTTAAACCGCTCTCCGTACGTATTCACAACGTAAGTTGGTGGTTCTAGGAACCGTAAATTTTTTCACGCAGTTCAAGGGAAAGGAGCATGAGCCACCGTTGCTGATCGTGAAAAGACGTGGAGAAAGCCTGCTTGAAAGGAACCGGTTTTAAGTGTTCAATAAGCTACGTGATGCGTGAGCAACAGACCTTTCCGGAAATATGTGGTGCCCCCAGCGTCTACTTTATGCACTGCGACGTTCAGATGTACAGCACGAGGAATTATCCAAGAAGCGAAAACGAAATTGACGTCGGTTTAAGTTTGTGATTTCAGTACGCGGAGAATGCAAAAGGAAAGCAAAACAGAGGGTGTGATGACCTTTTTTTTACCGCTCACTTGATGTTGTTACGTGCTCTGAGCTTCTAATAATAAGAAAAAGTTAATCGCACTACTACCACGATATACGAAGCGTTCGAGCCGGCACAAGCATACATCCGAGGAGCCCCACAATTCTTCTTGTTGCCAGGTCACTAGGGATTTTCTGGAAAGGACTATTGTGCTCTCCGAAAGAGAGAGAGAGAAAGGGCGAGGGGGGCTCTAAGATGACGACAAATTGAAACACTCTTTGTCTAGGCTTGAGAAAGGACGGTTTTTCTCTTGTCCACTGTCTAGCATAAAACAGAGACTACTATTCAAGGTGTCCTTCAATTAGCCGAGTCACTCCCACAGACTCAAGGACTGTCAAAATAATTTCCAAGGATCTTCGAATAAGGACTTGGCGGACCCACATACACTTTCGCACTACATTCAAACTTCAAACCCAAGTTCCACAAGCCTCAATTTGTTCCTTTGGCACTTGAGCCAAAGGTGTACGACACCATCACGCAACTCGTGCAACAAAGAATTTTGCCCCCGGTTTTGGAACTCTGCATGGCGCCTACGCCAGTTGTACTTGTGGGGAGGTCAAACGGCGTGAGACGGCTTTGTGGAGGTGTTAAACGCATCATTAATCCAGTCTTGAAACGGAAGAACGGCGCAGCGAATAGGATGCTGCGAAGTTCGTTGAGAGAGTCCGATCTATGTTTGCGGCTTCCTGGCGCTGACAATACTTTATCCGAGCGAGGGGGGCAGCGGGAGCGCCGTCACTTGGACTCTGCACGGTGTTCTTATAAGTGTCGCCGCCTAATATAACATTTACGCTGTTTACAATTGGCACCTGCAATGAAGGTTTCAAAAGTTTGATCAGTTGACTCAGCGTACAGAGCCAAAGACACTTAGACCTTGCGAGAAATGCTGTCAGTGCGGCAATGCATCACCTTGATCTAAAGGTGGCTCATTCAGAGTGGGTTCGAAATTGCAATAGCACTTACTGGATGCCCAGTTCCCAGTGGTGCTGGCTATATTGACAGCTTTCTGGCTCCTTGTCAACCCCAGCGCCGCACGTGGTCGCACAGCAAACCGTTCTATAGCGTTACGGCAAAGTTTCGTGACCAAGAGCGTATTTATTTATTTATTTATTTATTTATTTATTTTACCCTCAGGGCGTGAGCATTACAGAGGGGGAAGTGGTTGCATGAGATATTGAAAAAACACAGACACAGATACACAGGAAATAAAATCAGTGTAAATTAGAAAAAAAAAATACATTCCAAGGCTTTTTTAAAAAGGTCGTGATCTATGATCGAGACTACGGGTGCAGCCAGGTGGTTCCAGTCAAAGGATGTAGACGGTATGAAGGAATGGTGAAAGACGTTGGTGCGAGCATATGGGATGCCAACTTTGTGTTGATGGTCAAGTCTAGGTGAAACGTAAAGAGGAGGTATAATTAGATTATTACGCAGCGTCTCATTAGTGAAATAAATTTTATGAAACAAACTTAGACGGGCTACTTTTCTAGGAGTTGATAATTCAGAGAGAGAAAGATTAGACTTCATAGTGCTTACGCTGGCTCTCCGATGGTAATTTGAAAATATAAATCTAACAGAACGATTTTGGACGGCTTCAATCAAATCAATTAGTACAGACTGACCAGGGTCCCAAACAGAAGATGCATATTCAAGCTTTGATCGTACAAGGGTTTTATAAAGAATTAGCTTCAAAGACTGGGGTGCTAAAAAAAAAAATTCCTTTTAAGAAAACCAAGCATGCGATTAGCGGTGTTAATGATGTAGTTAATATGAGTCCTCCATGATAAATCAGATGTGATATGAACTCCTAAATACTTATACGCCGTAACAAATTCAAGGGGATGGTTATTTAGCGTATAATGGGGCTGAGATGAAGTACAACGGGACACTTTCATAACCTTACATTTGCTAGAATTTAGTGCCATGGACCACGAGTCGCACCAGTTAGAAACAGAGTTAATATCGTTTTTTAGTAGGTTAGAATCGGAATCATGAGTAATTTCTCGATACATAACGCAGTCATAAGCAAATAAATACATTTTTGAGGATACATGAGAGGGTAGATCGTTAATGTATATAAGGAATAATAACGGACCGAGCACAGAACCTTGAGGAACGCCTGATGTTACTGATACCATAGCAGAGCTTGTGTCATTCACGTTGACAAATTGTTTACGGTTCGTTAGAAATGAATGTATCCACGTGAGTACCGCCGGATCAATATTTAGTTTACTAAGCTTGGACAAGAGTAAGGTATGGGGCACTTTATCAAAGGCCTTAGAGAAGTCTAAAAATACGCAATCTATTTTGGAGCAAACGTCAACGATAGAATGATGGTCATGCGTGAATGACACAAGCTGTGTTTGGCATGAGGATTTCTTTCGAAAGCCGTGTTGAAAGGGACAAAAAAACTTATTTGATTTTAGAAAATTTACTATGTTAGAGTAAATAATATGCTCTAAAAGTTTGCTTGGGACACTGGTCAATGAAATTGGGCGAAAGTTTCGAGGGTTGAATTTATCACCTCCTTTGTGAACTGGGACCACCTTGGCTACCCTCCAGTCGTCTGGCAAGATACCTTGTTCTAAAGATTGAGAAAATATGCCCGCAAGAAAAATGGAGGAGTACATTCTAGTATTCTTCAAAAACTTGGAGTTTATACAGGATAGTTTAAGGGAATCGATTATGTTCACAATGCCTTCAGGACTAATTGATATGGGGTACATGGGGAGGTAGTCATAGGGCATGTATGTTTGATCATTACTTATAGGGAGCTCAGAAAAACAGCTGACAAAAATAGCATTGAGTTCATTGGCACACTCTTCACAAGAAATAGGGCTACCATCATCGGCTCTGAGCTCTACAACTGTATTACTTTTCTCTTTCGTGGTGTTCCAGAACTGGTGGGGGTTATTAATTAGCATAGATGGTAATGTAGAATTAAAGTAAGTACTTTTCGCACAACACACAGCTGTCATGTACAAATCAGCAGAGACATGGTATGCGTCCCATCGGTGAACTGTGGGATCACGCTTAGCGGCACGGAAAAAACGCTTTTTCTTGTTCCTAAGTCTCCCGATTGTTCTAGTAAACCATGGTGCATTTGAGTTCGAGTAAATTCTTTTTAGTGGGATGTGCGACTCAAGGAGCTCATTTACTTTTAAGTTGAATATATTCCAATTTTCGTTAACAGAACGCATGAAAAAAAACACTTAGAAAAGTGTCTACAAACAATGCCAATTCACTGTTAATAGCATTGAAGTCTGCTTTACTATAATCCCGAATTATTTTAATAGTATTGGAAGTCAACAAAAGTTATATTTAAATCAATATGTAGCAAGCAGTGGTCGCTCAAACCAGGCAGGTACAAAATAGATGATACTAAGTCTGGACATGTCGTCAACACAAGATCTAACATATTTGCGGAGGAAGAAGTAATTCGTGTAGGTTGATCAACTAGTTGAGAAAGATTGAACTCAGAACATAAATTAATGAAGTCATTCCCTTCTGATGAAAATGGGTGTACAGTAGGCGGCGTAGTAGACCACGTAATGCTAGGAAAATTGAAATCACCGAGGAGAACAATTTGTGTCGTAGGAAACCGACTAACGATTGCATTAACCGAATCATGCAAATGTTCACAAAAGGAAGACGAAGCGTTGGGCGGCCGATAGCACACACCCAAAATTAATTGCTTGTAGTTCACAGTTACGCTGACCCAAAGCATTTCTAAGTCAGTTAAAACATCGACAACGTTTGAGACTATACCATCGACCACAGCAATAAGAACTCCACCACCCGTTCTTTCACCTCGATCCTGCCAATATACGTTAAATATTTTACCGCACGTAAATATTTCACTGCTCTAAACTTTACTAGACAGTCATGTTTCAGTTAACACAATAATTTCGCAATCAGAGGACTCAATAATTGAACTAAGATTATCCCGGCAACGCATGACGCTTCGAATGTTGCAAAAAAGTAAAGGAACATTATGTGCCTTGAGGCAGCGCCTTGAACCAATCCCCCCAAAATCCTATCTGGACGTCGCCCCGGTCGATGCCGAAGCCCCGCTGTTTTCAGATTCGTCATTAACTGGGCCGCACGGCGCCAGTGGTAACGACCTCGTAAACGCTGTCCTTAGTGAAGTCGTATGCGTATATCTTTTTGTTGATGTGCAATTTGTTATATTTTAGTTTGAACGCAGCATTTCTTGATTTTCCAAAATCGATTAGTTTAGTAGCATAAACAAGACGGGAGGCGCCCAGCATTAACATCAGAAGAATGAAAACATGTTAGAGAGCATCTCAGCTGGGCAATTCTACTTGCTGGCTGATGAGTTTGGGGACAACGACATGAAGCGTGCAGTCTTCTGCTGCGCATGTGAACCTTCTGTGCACGCCCCTCTTTCAATCTCTTTCTTCCTCCGCTTCTGAAGAGACTTAGGGCTAAGGACATTGGTAACTGGTCACCGGTTCATGCTCAACAATTGCTGCCGGCGAGTCTGTGCCCCACTACAGTACTGTGCTGCGTCGTGTCGCTCAACACTGCGAGTAGACATCATTTCGTAAACGTTTTGCGACCGGTTAGTTTGTAAGGTATGCAAGGAGGCCATTCAGCAACACCTTCTCGCCACGCCAGATCTCACTTTTGCTAGGGCTCAACAACTTGTGATTGCTGCGGAGTATGCCACAAACAAGAAACCCCACATTTCCGGGCTCCAGAGACGGCAGAGGTTTGCCACATTGACAAACACGACCCACACAAGGCATTAAAACGGTTCAATGCCAAGCCACAACTTGCCGCAGGGAAGACATCCCTGCGGAAAATCTTGACTGTGGGCCGCAGGGAAGACTTTTTTCTTATTATTAGGAGCTCTGAGCACGTGACAAAATCAAGTGAGTGGTAAAAAAAAAAGGTCATCACACCCTATGTTTTGCTTTCCTTTTGCATTCTCCGCGTACTGAAATCAAAAACTTAAACCGACATCAATTTCGTTTTCGCTTCTTGGATAATTCCTCGTGCTGTACATCTGAACGTCGTAGTGCATAAAGTAGACGCTGAGGGCACCACATATTTCCAGAAAGGTATGTTGCTCACGCATCACGTAACTTATTGAACACTTAAAACCGATTCCTTTCAAGCAGGCTTTCTCCACGTCTTTTCACGATCAGCAACGGTGGCTCATGCTCCTTTCCCTTGAACTGCGTGGAAAAATTGACCGTTCCTAGAACCACCAACTTAAGTTGTGAATACGTCCGGAGAGCCGTTTAAGTTTAAGTCTATGCTGCCATTCCAAGACGACACATTATCTTTAGAACAATTGTGGACCAGGCAGTTCTAGTGTCCATTTCTGTGCAGATGGGAATTTTATCTAGGAAACCTTTGACGATTTCTGCCCCGGTTCAAAGAAGTTAAGGCTCTGCCTTTGACCTCTCCTATTCTAGACGATGACTGGATCCCGCTTCCGGAGCGTGGTGATTGAATTTGGCCAACTACTGACGGCATGCATGTACGATATGTCCCTTTCCACCACAGAAATGGCACGTTCAAAATTATAGCTACTTCCGTCGTGCGAAACATTTTCTAGCTATACTCAGAGATGTCTTCCCTGTGGCAGGGCTGCGGCTTGGCATTGAACCGTCTTAATGCCTTGTGTGGGTCGTGTTTGTCAATGTGGCGAACCTCTGCCGTCTCTGGAGCCCGGAAATGTGGGGTTTCTCGTTTGTGGCATACTCCGCAGCAATCACAAGTTGTTGAGCCCTAGCTGAAGTCACATCTGGCGTGGCGAGAAGGTGTTGCTGAATGGCTTCCTCGCATACCTTACAAACTAACCGGTCGCAAAACTTGTACGAAAATTATGTCTTCTCGTAGTGCTTAGCACACGACGCAGCACAGCAATGCAGTGGGGCACAGACTCGCCGGCAGCACTTGTTGAGGATTAACCGGAGACCAGTTACCAATGTCCTTAGCCCTAAGTCTCTTCAGAAGCGGAGGAAGAAAGAGATTGAAAGAGGGGGCGTGCACGGAGGGTTCACATGCGCAGCAGAAGACTCCACGCTTCATGGCGTCGTCCACAAACTCAACAGCCAGCAAGTGGAATTTCCCAGCTGAGCTGCTTTCTAACGTGTTTTCATTCTCCTGATGTTAGGGCTGGGTGCCTCCCCTGTTGTTCATGGTCATTGCCATGTGTTATGTACAAACGCATAAGTTACGTCCATTCAAACTGTCTAGATTAATGAAAGGAAAAAAAACAGCTGCTCTTTCGAACAGATACAATCGAACGTCTCTCCGTGTCCAGGATTGTTGGGTGCGATTTCGAATCCGACACGAGTTTTTAACTCTCGGCTTATTTTGCAGCCGTGTTAGTTTCGGGCTCTTGCACACAAGTGTGATGTGAACTTCCGACATGGTGCAAATTAAGTAAGAACAGAAGAGGTTTATTTATTGTTTACAATTCGATTTTACAGCACAGGGCGTCAAAAGTTAAGGCTGTTTCGCACACCTGCAACTGCTTACGACTGGAATGGCTTGAAACCGGTTTTAACTCTCTTGTGACTGACTGGTCGGCCGCTCTGGTCATAAGCTGTTGCAAGTGTGTCAAGCCGCTTTTACAGGAATAAGCTATAGTAGCTTCCGATGTTAGGTCAACTTTCATGTGCCTTATACGTTTGAAGCGACATGCCCGTTTGCTTTACCCTGGTTCTCAAGAGAAACTGTTCTTTACTGTCGTCAACTTCTTTTAATGTTTATTTGAACTGTTGCTTTTAAGTGTGAACTTGCCATTTTGCTTCACAGCTCATAGCCATATCGTTCCCACGTCTTCACACTGTTGGTATTTGCAGGTTTGTGCATCCTATAAAGGCCTCGGTTGTTTTGAAGGGGCTGAAGAAATAGCATTCTTTGAAAGCAGCACTGCTTTGCAATGATATATTTAATGTGATGAAATAAAAACTTCCCAAGTTCGAAGAATGCACTCTTGTTTTTTCTCTTCTGAGTTTCACTGGGCATGCGTATCGTCGTCTGCGTACCTCCACCATGAAAGGTTCTTCAATGGCACGAATGTTTCTGACGGTAGTAAGCTATTCCTTTACCTCTTCCCGAACTTGCCGTTCGAGCCTCTAGCATTTATAGACATAACCGAATTTTTTTTGGGTCGGGAGAGCCGCGGCACCGCTAAAAGGCAAGCACGAAGATCTGCGGTCGCGGCGAGTAACAGTGATGCGATGACAACGTACGGCGAAATCAAAATGCTGGCAATACTTCAAATTGAGCTTGTGGGTCAGCGTAAGCGTTCGTGAAGGCAGAGCATAATTTCGTATCGAAAAAGGCAAGATGTCATGCATGACATGGTTCACATCCACCGCGTCGGCGTCGAACCTGCTCAGCAAGAACAACGTCTACACCACTGGCAACATCGAGAGAAGGCTCGACTTCGGAAACCAGCGGTAGGCGTTGGTAGTATACCTGCTTCGCTCTTATCAAGTGACGAGTTGGGAACGCGAAGTACTTGCGCTTTTTACGCACTCCTGCAGAAGCACGATCCAAGACGTCGCATATTGCGGGTGGCCCATAGCTGCATCACCAAGTGTTCAGTCTCTCGCGGTACCGCGTTCACAGCGTCTCTGCCGCGACTGCGTCGACCACGTAGGCTTCCCGTTTCTAGCGTTTCAGGCTTCAGCCGCGACTGCATCGACCGTGTAGGCTTCGTGTTTCAGGGTTTTAGGCGTCGGGCGCTCATTTTGCCTTACCACAGCGGCGCGAGTAACGTCAGTGACATTTCGTAAACCAATGAAACAACTGGTTTCGTATTGGAGCGGAAGTGACGTCATGTGACATGACATACTAAATTACCTTGGCGGAAGGGACGTCAGGTCACGGGACAAGGGGGCGAGGCCAGGTGCTGTTCGGGATATGGTTTGCTTACACGCGACCGGGTCGGCTAACACGCGGCCCTGCGATACACGCGCGACGAAATTTCCCTAGAGCGTACAATCCCCGTAACGAATGTGGATGAAACTGTGACGACGACACGTATGCCCATGAAACATCTATCCGCGAAGAGTTATCCATGAAACATATATCTGTGAAAAGTTGTCTATGAAGCGTGTTTCCACGAAATGCCGGGAGAATAAGCAAGTCAGGATGCTGCTGGCAGTTTTCTTATAATTTGAGATAGCCAACGGGAAGCGACTGCATGTAGAACTTTGGGGCATTTATCCTCCCGGCGGCCGCGAGAATATGCGGTACCTAATTCTTTAGAAAATCAAGAAAGTGCCCATAGAAGAACTGTCAATCGTCTCCTAGATGTAGGATGCAGTGCACTTACAATGAAAATAGCGGAGTTGGAAGATCTAATCTGAGCTATATGTCGACGCGGGCACTGCAGAACACCCACATAAACACAAAAACGAGAAGGAAGGGCTCCGTGAAGATTTAACACGATGTGCCACAAGTTGTCATTTATCACACCGAACACTAAACGCATCACAATAATTTTAGGGCTTTTTTGGTGCAATCGCTTGTTGTCGATATGCATGTAGAACTTGCTGGACCCTGATAGCTTTGGTGTTCTTCGAATACTTTGTCGTGCACGATATACTATTTACCCCCGAAATCCACGGCAGCCCCGCAGGTCGCAGCACACACGAAACTAGATCAGCAGACAGTCATTCCGGAATTCGGAACCGATACTGCGCTTCAGTCAATCCTTTACCACCTGATCATGCTCCTGCCATTACCCGCGCGCAGAGAGCGGAGTCAAGTGAAAAAAGCAGACAGTTTATTGGTCCGGCGAGCATGCTACGTCTACCACGCTTTCGGCTTAGAGACTCCAGTAAAGAATTATTTTATCTATAAGAAACATTTTGGTCCAATAAACACGCATGATCAAATAAGATCGTATAAAAAACATACAAGAAACCTTAAAACAACATGTATGATCGACAAAGATTATAAAAACATTGTTAGAAACTGACAAAAAAAATTGTGACTCCTTTTATAAACTTATATTGCTCTTAGAGCTTCTTATAAGGTTCTTGTATGCTCTTTTATAATATTATTTTATGCGTTTATTGGACCAAGACATTTTTTATACATATAAGGTGTTTCCCTATGGGAGAGAGAGAGAGAGAGAGGAGGAGGAGCAGGAAAGCAGGAGTTCCTTCAAGGTCAGAACAGGGGTGCGCTGACAAAAGGCTAATTTCAGGGGGCATCCCAAGAATGAACGCAACGACAGGGTCTGCCATTTGTATCCTCTTGTAAGCTCATCCTAAAGTTGATAATGAAGTGAATGCTGTGTGCGTGACTTATCAACCAGTGGCCTTCAGACAGGTGCCGTGAATGCGGTGTCGGAAGACTAACCAAGTAATAGTTTGCAAAAATCACGTATATTTTTAATAAATCCCCCCAAAAAACGCAACTGCTCGACACCGAAACCTAAACCTGCGCACTGAGGTCGGAGAAGCGTAGGGGAGAGAGGGAGTGGTGGAAGTCACGTGGCTAAACCCGACCGTGCATTTTTTTTGTTTTCCCCTCCATTTTTTATTTTTTTTTCTGCGCGCAGCAGAAGACATGTGTGGCGGGGAACCGTTTGCCGTGCGATTCGTTTGCAGTTATGTTTGTTCCTCTCGCTGTTCTGCACTTCAAGATAAGTTGCTTTTTAGATTCAAGAGTTGGAGATGAGTAGTGAGTGTCCGGGGTGAATTTCCCTGATCAGCTCCGAAAAAAATACTTCCCAGATGTTGCGTAAAGAGCTACCTCACATGTCCTGCGTCAGAAAAAAATGGCGTTGTTCGACAGGGTCTGCACATGTTTCCGAACGATCAACGCGATCGGGACCAATGGCTGGCTGCAATTCCTGTAGAACATTTACTGGCACCTCGGAAAGCGGACGCTACGAGATTTAAATGCCACATGCATTTTGTGGAAAGTGGTTACATTCAATTCAATTCAGCGAAAGTGGTTACATACCATTCAATTCAGCGACGTTTTGTATACATTTGTTTTTTTCAGTGATAATTGTAAAAAAAGGAAATGTAAAAATCGCAAGGTGTCGAAAAAAAAAAAAAAAAAACGACACTAACTCGGGATCGAACCTGCTTCCGTCGCGCGTAACGCGGGCATCTTTCCACTGAGCTACTGGGGAAACTCGTTCGGCAGTAAGAATGCAGCCAGTAAACTGTAGGTTGGAAAGATTGTTGCCTATTGTCCTTTAGCAAAAACACTCCCGGGTCGAAATTGAGCAGCACCACGCATTTGCCACATTCGCACCCAGTAAGAAATCGTAAGCGTGCGTATTCCACTCCAAGTACGCACTCCGTGCTTGACGCTCGCGCCAGCGATGTCTTCAGCCACGAGAAGGGGGTGACGGATCGGCGACGTCTTCGTGCAAATTGGATTGGTGGTCGGGCGTGTCGTACGGGATGAATACCAATTCTTTTGATCGGTCTAAAATTTCTCTTTCAAAGGAAGACAGAATTCGCCGGTATCGCAAACGGCAGTTCTGAAGTAGAGGTTCCTTGCCCGTCGTC
Organism: Ixodes persulcatus; assembly: GCA_013358835.2. Lineage (NCBI taxonomy): Eukaryota > Metazoa > Arthropoda > Arachnida > Ixodida > Ixodidae > Ixodes > Ixodes persulcatus. Next base: position 253,318 of record JABSTQ010010578.1, on the reverse strand, counting down.
CGCTGCCATCGCCGTCCCCGCGAGTCCCACGATACGCGAAACGACGCCATGTTGAGAATTACGCAGTGGACGCACCGAATGCTTCCGGTTCTCTTGTGCAACCTTTATTTTTTCAATCAAAGTATCTACAGCTTTTTAGAAGCCACAAAAAAATTGGTTTATTTTTTTTTTCTATTTTTAATATTAAGTGTGTGCCTTGAATGACGAACGACTCAGATTGAATTTGGTGGTTCTGTCTAAACTTTAGAAAACGGCGCGTGACCTCGGAAAAGAAATCTCGCGCGACTCAAACCGGCCAGTTTTTGATCGGCGTTTTTCGGGCGGAAAGAAAACGAATTTCGAGCCGCAAACTACGTTCTGACTGGTTGGGCTCTCATATGTCACGTACAACTAAAAACCTCAGGCGAACATAAATACCCTGTCAGTGTCCCTTTGAAAGGTCCCTAAAACGTCTAAGCATGCCGGTATATGCGCCCTAGTCCATAGCCGGCTACAGACAAGTGAATGGCCTCGCGTCTATACCATTGGAGACTTACACTTTTCTATAACCTGTTAGACTGCAGAGTTTTTGCACGTCCTTGATTTTGGAGCAACACTTTTTTATAGTCGCCTACAGAAAACTGAATGGTCGCACGATGAAAGCTTTGGGGGCCTATACTTTCCCATAGGTGGCTAACGATGATTGAATAGTGGCGCGACTATAGCTTTGAAGACATACCCATCTATTGCTGGCTATAGAAAATGAAATGGCTGCCTTTCTTTAGCTTTAGGGAGATACCATTTTCTATAGATGGCTACGGACGATTCAATGAACGCACGTCCACAGCTTCGAATGCATACTTTTTTAGGGCTGGCTACAGACAATAGACCGGTTGCGAAACGTACAGCGCCATGACGGCAGGTAATTTCGGGAACCCTCAGTACGGATCACGCGCTTTCTCGTTGCAAATCCGCAAGTACGCGCGAGTCGTGGAAGCTACAGTCTGCAGCCGTTGCAGCCATCCGGCCATCCGCCATCCCACCCAACTGCCGGAAACGTCGTACGTCGTTGGCGGCGTACCGTATCTGTGGCGGTGGAAACGCATCGCGACAAGTGAATCTATTCACTCATTTAAATACGTTATTCGTCGTAACTTACCTTCGCGTCCCTCAGTGTCCCCGAATCCACTGATTTTGCAACGCAATCGTAGCTGGGTTCGACCAGGTTCGACAAAGGGTTGGTACAGCAGACGACCGAGCCGGTTCAAAGGAGAGGGATGGAAAAGGGGCAGCCTGCAAGACAGCAAACACGTTATCCTAGACGTAGGACACAAAAAGAGAAAGAGAAAATGGGACAACACATCCTCTCGCCCATTTCCATGCGCTCGTCGTCTTGTCGCTCGTCCGAACAGACTTGTTCCAAAACCGACGCGCCACACCGCGACTAAATACCACGCAGTGCACTCTGGGAACTAGTTGGCCACTCAGTTTTGGTTTCGACTGAGCAGTTTCTTCTCATGCTATCACGCCGCGAGCGAACGCGCTGCTTGCGTTTTCGATTATCTGACTTTTTACGACTGTACAATACACTCATTCTCGAGCGATACAAAACGAAGACCGGGGCGCTTTCCTTGGTTCCCGAAACACCGGATATTGTGCGTGCGTATGCAAACGTAGTAAGACGTGGCTTAGTCACCTCACCCCACAAGTGCATATTTGAGCTCAATGTCAGTACTCCCGTCTAGTACCAGTGAACTACAACTGAAATTTGGTCACCTTGAGCCCTACACGTATTCTGTCACGCCAAACGTCCCCTTCTTGTTACTTCATTGGGCGAAAAGCAAGCCGCATCCTCACAGGGGCGGATTTAGGGGGGGGGGGGGGGCGGGGGGGCGACCGCCCCCCCTGAGCTCCCCAAGGTCAACTTTTTTAAAAATAAACTCATTGATATACACCAGCCAGAAGTTTAGTTTTTGGCGACATAGCAAATATTTGGTCAACAAAATAGACCTGGGCAACGTTTGGACCGTGTCATATCTCAACAGACTCCCGACTCCCCCCCCCCCCCCCCCCGCCGAAGGCCTACCGCCCCCCCCAGGCCTGACCCATAAATCCGCCCCTGCATCCTCACAGGATTATCAAAGTTGAGCCCAGCGTTGGCTCATAAACTTTTAAGGAAACGCAATAAATTCGACCTCGCTACTGCACAAAAGTTACTACACACTAAACATTGTAACACCCATAATCGTGTAAAAAGGGTGTAAGAAGGGTGCAAGTTAGGAAGAACACCCTTTTTACAACCTTTTTACACGATTTCTGAATATCAGTGGGTGTAAAAAGGGTGTGTTGACGTCTTACACCCCTTACACGCCCTTTTTACGCCCCACTTGTAGCGATGGTTTCTGAAATCGTGTAAAAAGGGTGTATGGGCGAATTTTACGCCCTTCATTCACACGGTGTGAGAGGGGCGTAATGTTGATACTCTCGAAAACACCCATGATTTCATAACCGTTCATGTTTATTGCTTTGCTGAAACGGTTGCTGATGTACGGCGGTACAAACATCGAGAATGATTAATCGCCACACGAAGGCGCGTATGATTAAGAGGTGCTAGAGAATACTTTTTGCAACTCCGATCGAACTCTCCGTCCGACACGAGCCGAAAATTACGTGTCGCGCGTGCATCAGTTTTATCAGTTCAACTTCGATTTAAAAAATCACCTCCGCTCGCAAAAGGTGACCGAAGACGTGTAAATATACAGCCCAGGAAACACACCGTATTGCGCCGATATAGGAGGTATTCACTGGCCGCCATATTTGAGGTCACTGTTTAGAGCGCATGCTCAGAACGAGCTCGCATTAGTAGGCTGCCAAGACAGGCAATCTTGGTGGTGCGGAATGCACGTGGCGAAAGAACTGTGGAAGCTCGCGTTCAGCACGCGCTCCGCAGCCAAGCACACAGCTATGGCCGCCAGTGAATACTCCCTATAGAATCGAATCGAAACGATTGTGCCCACACCATTTTGGTTTAGCCAATACTTAACAAATGGGATGAGTCGCGCCGACGTCATCCTGACATAACGTACGCGACGCCGTTTTTGGTTAAGTGTTGAGAGATATCCTGCGTGAATCGGCTATGCCGGAGAGGTATTTCTATTTCTTGACCGCCTAAAATACTACGTTAAAAAAAAATTAAGCAAAACGGAATCTGCTTGCTTTTAGCCCGAGAAGTCTTTCTCGGGCTAACAGCAAGCAAATACCGTTTTGCTTAATCTTTTTTTTTTTTTTAACTGCGCTGAAGCTTTGAAGAAGCTGTGGCGCCCTTATTTCGGGTAGTACAGCCTCACTTGACTGGACCAATAAGTAAACTTCCAAACACATGGAGAAAAAAAAAAGGCAAAGAAGGAACTCAAACGCATAAACAAGACGACGATCAACGAGTTCTACCGAGACAGCATAAGCCACTCCCCGGCTCCACAGTTTTCAAAAGGGAACCGCCGCCACTCGAACAGCAACCCCAAGGTCCCGCACGCAAGGCGACCCTCCCTGTGCAGCGCAGGAGGCAGCAGAGGGAGATTAGCTGCGTTGTCCACCCCCTTTGACCTCGTCTTCTGATAAGCTTCCACACCTCCTTTTGTGTCTTCGTGTGGTTGTGAGCGACTGCGAAGGCCGCTTCTAGCGAATCAGAGGGGTAGAGCGAAACACGTGACCGCTCTCCGTAGGACAAAAACGCTTGGACGAAAAGTTGTCACGCGACCCTTTCTGACGCGCTGATGGGCTCACCGGGGTCATAGCCTTCGCCGTTTGCCAGGTTATGGTGAGTTGTAGGGACCACGCGAATCCGGTTTCCGAAAAGCGTCCTTCAGTGCTCTCCTGTTTTCCGTGCAGGCAGGTCCCGACGAGTTCCATTTCGCGACCGTGGTTTTTTGTCGTGAACGGCTGAATACATCCATGCCAACTTTCTTATAATGGGTGTTTACTTCGTCGGAGTCTATGGAATTAGTGTGCTGTGTTTGTAGAACGCGTTTCGGCAAAGCATCGGCGGACGCGAGACTTCCGTTGAATGTGATCAACCGCCTTCATCCTCAAGATTGTGTTTGCGTTGTTTCGTGCTGCGCGAATCAGACTGTGCATCTATCACGACAGAGAGCTGCTCATCGGTGACCACGAGACTTCCGTTGGATGTGAGCTACCGCCTTCATCCCCTAAATTGTGTTTGCGAATTGTTCTGTGCTGCTCGAATCGGATTATGCATCTATCACGGATTACATGAGATCGCTCCCTTATATGTAAGTACTCTGCAAGCATGCTTCTGATAGTAGTCCTGCCTCCGTCTCAATAGACCATTTTACTGTTTACAAACATGAACTGCCGCTTGCGTCCCAAGTAACTTCCGGTCGTTCCGTCTTTGTGAACGTAGTTAGCAGAGACATGGCTACGGCCAGATGGCCTGCTTGCAATCGTCTAAAGAGAATTTAGTAGAACCTAGTATGATCTTGATCGAAAAATAAAAAGTGAACCAGGCATGTTTCGACTCATTCGCAGTCATTTCTTCGTGCAGACGTTTGGGTTATTACACCCTATCTTATGGGTGTTGGTCATTGCGTTTTTTTTACTTACCTTTCTGGCGGCGGTACACCCAATTTCGAGGGCGTACTGCGCAGTCATAACGCCCTAATAAAACGGTGTACAGTGGAATCACACCCTATTTTAAGGGTGTTCGGAATAACGCCGTCCTTAAGGGGTGTTAGGAAAAACGCCCTTTTCTTAGGGCGTTTTGCTACACCCATAAGGGCGTTAGTTATAGGACAAGCCATTTACACCCAAAAGGGTGTGATAATGTTTAGTGTGTATGATGTCTTCCTCGTGTCATCACATATCTCCCACTCAAATTTTATGCTTATAGAAGATTAAGTTTTCGCAAACGCTGAGATCGGCTAGCTACGACGGAGGCCCTAACTAACAAGCGTACCCTACTCCTCGCTAAGCCGTTTTGGACGAGCTTTTCCTAACGCCTAAGATCTGTGCCTGAACGGTTTGTCTCAAATTATCTCGAAATACTCAGTCAGGAAGAAAGCAAACACATAACAAATATTATTGCCATTAGCTACCGGTAAATGTGCTTTGAATACTTTCGTTCGTTTGGCGCACGGCAGAGGGGTTCATGCCCGTCCGGCGCACTTCCTGCGAACGGTGCGACATTCTTCACACAACTCCTCGACTTTTGCTTTCTTAAAACAGTTTGTATGTGCGAATCTGCCTATATGATTGCAGGATAACTTTATGCGCATACGCGATGTTGAATATTAGTGGAATGCAAGCGGGTGGAAACTTCACTTCGTGCAGTGCTGCGGGGCAGTACATATAAGACATGCGAAGTGTGTTCAAACGGAGCTTTTCAATGGCGCCTCCGAGTTTTACCTCGCATACTCAGGTGTATTAAGAAAAACAGTAATTGCAAAACGTTATATTTCGCATATTAACGCACGAAACAAACTTCCTGATCAACAACACTAATGTAAAGGCGCGAGCTCGATGTACGCATATTTATTGGTTGCTACAGCTTGTTGATTTCGTACACAAGCAAGATCCCCGAACTTCGCAGTGTCGACATTCCCAGCACTGACTCGTCCACATACCTCGAAACGCTAACAGAAAGGCTCAAGTTCAAAAATACAACAATCATGCGTTAAGACAAGCTATACGTCTAGGGGTTATGCTAAAGCTTGGAGGTCTGGCCATTTAGGTTAGTTTAGAGACCACAAATGACCCTTTCAAAACCAGAAAGCATAAGATAACGGCCGTTAATAGTCCACGCTCTGTGTATGATTTCTTGTTGACGTGTCGATCGAAACCGAAACCATGCCACTCTCCTCCCTGGCCAACTAGTTCCCAGAGTGCAACGCGCGCCGTGTTTCATGCAGGGATTTATGGAAGTAGTCTATTGGCTCTCGGCTGTTTGGACGTTGTTGCTATTCTAACCTGCGCCCTGCTCGCGTATGCCACGTGGTAGCGGGAGCTAAAACGATGGGGTCAGAACGCACCGAGAACTCCCATCATTCGTCGAGCGGTGCGCGCGGGCCTTGGCATTTTTCCGAAGGGTCTAATGAATGATCGCGCGTCTATCTGTTTGAACGCCTAAGCCTATTTATAGCTGGCTATAAAAAAATGATAGGTCTGTCTGTCTCACTAACGCCGCGTACTTTGGTACGCATTGAAGTCGAGCGGTGCGGTTCTGCCGGGTTGACAGCACAAACTGCTGCGTCGTTAAGTGCTTCAATAGTTATGCGTCGTGTCTCATGGGGACAACGTTTCATAGTTTTTTAACTTGTCGTTATTTTGAGGGCAGCGACAGCGATGGACCCGCGCCGTACGACTCAAGGAACTTGGTATCCCTCCCGATCATGTCTTACACTGTATCGGCACGGCTGACACATTCTACACTGCCGTTTTGCGTGCTGTGTTTGCATTTGTGCCAGTAACGCCTACATATGTCAACGCCGATGGTACGAGCTCAAACATCATCGAACACTCGCGTGTATGCAGTGCCACTTTCGTTGGAAGGAAGTCCTCCCAAGACGTTTCGTCCCCATCTGACGTGGTGATATTTCCAGACCAGTATGGCATGCAGTATGTACTTCACGAAAATTGAATCGGATGGTACAAAAAGTGACAAGTGCGAAACTAAAAAAAAAAAAAAAACTACACCTGAAATTTGGCATCGCTCCACAATCGCCGTTCGAGAATGGCACTCCAGATGGTGGGCTTTGTTTTTTATCAGCCCCCTTTCGGACGTCGAAATTGCCTTTCTTCACATATGGGGTTTCCGGTAGGCAGTATGTAACTGCAAAACAAAAGCCCGGAATTGTTTTTGATCAAATTAGGGCAATATAACTGGTACATTTCATTCAAATAATTAATACAGTATCATAAAAAAATCTGTGTATTCAAATTTTAAATTAAATATATATATATATATATATATATATAGATATATATTGTTACGTTTCTTTTTACTTTACAAGAGGTTGTCTATAACCAAATTAGGCCGGATTAGAAGTATGTCCCGTGCCGCCTGCCCGCGCTTCGTCTTCCCTGGTTCCCGGCACGCGCCTCCCCCTATGAAAATGGCTACCACCATTCTATGGACATCTGACCGACCTTCTGTCGCCCCTGTCGTCATTCCATCGCCCTCGCTTGAATTTTATGGACACTTTATCGCCCCCTTATCAACGTTTGGCACTGGCATGGTAGGCGCTTAAGATGGCGATCAAATAGCAAAATAACCTTTTAGCGTCTTTTAAGTGGACAAGTGTCCATACAATATTTGTATATCATCACTTTATAGTCATCCTATTGTCAATCTGGCGCCCCCGGAGGCAATGCAGTATTGGCCAATTTCTGCTGCAAGTGAAGCAAACTTCTACTAATGTACGCTAGAGGTTCAACTGGCGCGAGTGTTTCGCGGCAAATTGAAACAGACCATATATCGGTAAATTACTTCCAAAATGTAATTTAATTACAATTACTTTGCTCCAAAAGTAGTTTAACCACAATTACAATTACTACTACATGAAAAGTAATTCATTACAATTACAAATTACTTTAAAAAGTAATGCAATTACTCTAAAATGACTTAATTCTGATGAGCGACCAATTTGGGCCATATAACTTCAAACGGGATGTTAAGAATGAAACGCATTTCTTTATTCCTTGCCCCAATGTTTGAGAAGGATTAAGCATCGCTGTATAAATGTCACGTATTGTACATTCCTTTTGTGAATTTTGTTAAATTAATGAGAGAACTTGACAGTTTGGCATAATAAAATCCTACATTCTTATATTTTCATTAAATAATAATAAATTAGTCCAAATGTGCGTACCAACCGGGGGGGGTGCAAGGGGGGAGCTTGCCCCCCCCCCGTGTTCTCAGAGTGGGGGGGGGGGGGGCAAAGCATGTATTTTGCCGCGCCTGAAACAGCCGCCACCGGGCAGGGCAAACACTGGCCGGCGGCGCCCAAGGGATACCAAGGGCACTGCCCCTCGGCCCTGGGAAGGGGGGGGGGGGGGTCTGGTTTGCCCCCCACTCAAAAACAAGTTGGTACTCCTCTGTTCGTTCATATACCCGAAGACGCCAGATCGCTAAAATAAAATTGGGCTGACGCACTTTTGTTAGCCAGGCAAATAAAAATGCGACAATTCGTCTTATCTGAATATTTTAATAGTGTTAATGGAAGACTACAATCCACATTCATACGTGCTAATACAACCATATTTACAGACAAACGTTTCATTTTTTTAGTATATTTTTTACATTCAGTTGAAATTACAATGGCTCAAAATTTATAAGACGAATTGTCGCATTTTTATTTGCCTGGCTAACAAAAGTGCGCCAGCCCAATTTTATAGGGGCTCCCGAATCAATGATGACAATATTCACAGGTGCGAAGTCAGCTCCAAAATGCTTATGCAAATAATATCGAAGTAAAACCAACAAAAAATAAACTTGAGAATAATACAAAATACGAAAACAAATATGCGACAATACTCAAAGAGGGCCGTATAAAACTGGCAAACAAATAAAAAAAAGCTAACTTCATAGACAATTAAAATCCCCAACCTCGACTGAAATCTGAACCTCAATTTTGTTTTCTTTTAATATTTTGGCATGTATATGCTACTGTTTTCTGCTCGCAACACAGACGGCGCCACATGGCGCCATTGAGGCAAGCTCCAAAGAGGATTCTCTCAACCCACAGTGTAAGCGTCAAAACAACAAACAACGCGACGATATTTTTGTTGTGCAAGTGTGTGAGTGCGTGTCTATGTGTGCGAGTGTGTCACCGAGCGCTAAGCCGCTTGTGCGAGCGCTGAGGCTTTCAGAGAGGATCCGTCGGTACCGTAAAGTCTTGCAAAAGTAGAAATTGTGCATGAAAATTTGCAACTACTGACGCTAGAGAATAATTAAACTACGATTCCGTTTAGCCGGAAGTAATTAATTACAGTTACAATTTACAAAGAAAGTTACTAAATTACAGTAATTAAATTAATGTAATTGAATTACTACCCAAGTGTGAAGCAGACAGCAACCAGTCGGAAATTGACTTCCGGTTATGCATTTTTATGAGAAAAAGAGGGTGCATTTTCTCTCTGCGCTTGATTATAAGAGCAAATATCAAGAATAGTTCGTATGCACTATGTACATTTCACAGTCACGCACACAATATAATTGGTCAGTTACGGCAATTTTATTTTAAATTCGTGGCATGAAAAAATGAAATATGTTTACAAATATCTGTAATGCAAAGTTGGAGCGCAGCTCTTGTGGTATTTTGATTTTGCGATATACCATGCTAAACAATGTGAAAACGAAATATACACAGGGTATTTCACGAAAGGGGGACAAATTTTATATTGCGAAAACTAAGCATTCCGACAAAAAGAAGGCCTGTGTCACTTTGGTCCCAAGCCAGGGGCCTATTTATGGAAATTATTAAAGTTCGAGATAATTAAGTTGTTAAATATTTTCGAGTAATTAACTTTTTTTTAAATATTGAGTTTAAGGACACGTTGTTTTTTTTGGAAACTTGCTGAGCATCATCGAAAAATACTAAATAAAAAAATTAGAGTGCGATAGAACGCATGCGCTGCATTTTATAGCTTTCTGAAAACCGGCACAACTTCAACGGGTTTTCAAGTTTTGTGCCGCGCCCCGCGGAAAAAATAGTGCAACCAACATCTGCTTCGCTTTCCTCGCGCAACGCAGCAGAGGCAGGTTGCACTATATCTCCACGGGGGCCGGTGCCGTCGGTGCCGAGAAGCGCTCCGATTGCAAACCGAAACTTAAAGACCCGTCGAAGTTGAGCGGTTTTTCAGAAAGCTGTAAAATGCAGAGCGTGCCTTCTATCACACTCGAATTCTTTTATTTAGTGTTTTTCGATGATGTTCAGCAAGTTTCCAAACAAAACCATGCCTTTAAACTCAGTATTTAAAAAAAAATAATTACGCGAAAATAATCAACAACTTCATTATCCCGAACTTTCATAATCTTCCTAAATAGGCCTCCGGCCTAGGACCAAAACGACACACGCGTTTTTTTTTTTGGTACGATGCGTGGTTTTCGCAATATCACCTTTCGTGAATCACCCTGTATATATATCTACAAATATAGATCACTCTCCTCACATACTGGTTCTGCCCCCTCCCCCTCTTCCTCCTTCGCACCCTTCTCCGTTCCCTCCCCTCCTCCTTCTCCGTCCCCTCCTCCTCCTCCGTCCCCTCATCTCCTCCTCCTCTGCACCCTCCCCTCCTCCTCCTCTGTACCGTTCCCTCCTCCTCCTGTGTACCCTCTTCTCCTTCTCCGTACCCTCCCCTCCTCCCACAGCTTCGCCACTAAATTTATGTGGAAAATTGACGCCACGAGATGCCAACACCAATTCAATTTCGCCGCTAAATTTAGTGGGGAAACTGAATTGGTGTGTAGGTCTGTGACGTCCCATAATGCAACACTGCGCATGCAGTTTCCCCGCTAAATTTAGCGGTAAAACTGTCGTCACATGACACAAATACAGTCATCAGAGTAAAACGCTGATCCAGAGGCACATACGGCTTTACGCACATTGCACTCGCAAAACACATCCAAACGGCGTCGATTCTCGATCGGTATCCAAGCGTGTGAAGGCACAGAGACGCAGCACTTCGGTGTGCCAAGGAAGCTTTGATCACGCCGCGAGACCGGCGAAACTACTTTTTGACGAGTTGTTCTTTCTTTTTTCTGCGGCCTTGCACTTTCAAAAAAATTTACACCTATTCCCAACGGCAAGTCTCACTGCTTACAGAGGGTTTTAAGAAACTTCTTCGGCGAATGACGGCGAACGAGCAAAAAACGTGTCTCTGAGCACGCTGCCGCCAGCCTCTGCAACGCTAGCGGAATCGCGATTTCCCCGCGTGCAAGATGGCCATCCGGTGGCCGTACTTCGCGGAGCGGGAAAAGCAGCTAAGCGAAGTTTCGTATCGCAAACAAAACTTTTATTTTACTAAATTTGTTTTGGCTTCTTAAGTTTGTTAAAACTCTTCAGTGTTTTGTTTCGCTACTGTTTTACTAATAATGTTATTTTAAAGTTTCTTATTTTCGCATTTATTATGCACTTTGAGAAAGCCTTTACAAGCCAATCAAAGGCACCCTGAACTTCATTTGCGCCGAATTGTTCTTGCGGTTTTGTGGGTCTTTTATTTTTACGTAAAACTCATATTGATCCGATATGCCGCGTCCGAGAATGGAATTTGCGACTAATAAGTGGCGAGGCACCACGCGAGCAGGAATGAACAGCCCTGGAGGTCGTGGGCACAGCTCAACTGTCTCATTCCTCGCTGCTTCCCGAAGGTAAGCCTTTTTTCTCTGCGTCCTAAGCTTCCGTTCAAGCATCTCCTTGGTTAGTTGCCTTGCCCTGCGTTTGCCTAATCACGTTCTAGAAATATATTCGGACAGTTATTTCCCGTTGGCGAGCATCTCTCCACGCGCTTTTCGTCAAACCGTCCGACGGGTTGCGAGTTTTAATCGCGAGAGCATGATTCGGTCACCCAACACGTCGGTCGACCTGTCAAACGTTTTATCGCACGTGGGTCGTTTTTCACGTGCTGCTTCGTCCGCGTCAGCGTCACTTCGCGTCGGCACGCATCGCTGCGTACCGATATCTGTCCTCGCCAGGTTTCTTTGTCGGACCGCGCGTCTTATTGTTGCGGGTGACCTCAAGCGACGAGCGAAGCTCGTGAAAAAAAAAAAGAAAAGAAAAAAAAAGCCCCATGTGGTTGGAGCTGCTTCATCTACTGTGCTAGTCTTTTTTTTTTTTGCGATTTGTGTGAGGTTTCTAAATAATTTCGGGGGGGGGGGGAGGGGGGTCATCAAATACAAATAAGATGTATAACCCACCTGAAACTGTGAATGCCGCTCGCTGTCATAATCGGAATGTGGCGCGGGTGGCCGATCGACGGTTCTCGGGGCACTGCCGGCGCTGCGCTGGGGCTTGGAGCGCGCCGGGCTGGGTTCGAGCACATTCGAGTAGGATGTGTTCGGCCCCAGCTTGGCGGGTCCCGGGCTTCGGCGTGGCGCTGGGGGCCGTCGGCCTGCTGTTCGCGTTTCATTTCCATTGCCGACTTTGCATACTGTTGTTGTTATAGTGTTTATTGTTTATCTACCCCTCCCCCCTCCCACACTTTTTTTTTTTTAGTTTGTGTGTTGCAGGCTACCTGTAATGGGCCTTCGGCCTATCTGCCTCACCCCCGTCTCTCATGAGCCGAAATAAATCAAAATCACGCGCGACTAGCGAGCCGTGCACTCTGAGTACCTCACCATATTTGTATCCGTGATGGCAGACGGCCGCTCATGAACAGCTGCATGGCCACATTCAACGAGATGGCCATAGTACGCAAATCTTTCTCTATTTCAGGTGACGTCTCGAACGAAAACTTTGTCGCACTCAAAAAAAGAAAACCGAGGACAGCAGATGTTGCAGACTCCTGGTTTTTTGGAAATCCCGGAGTCCGAACAAACAGGTGCGAAAGGCTTCGTTGCTCTCCTTGAGGAGGCAACGCAAATGACTCGCGATCGCCTTAACGGAAAAAAAACCTTGATGAAGATTTCGGCAAGTCGAGTATATTCAAGGTACTTCGTCTCGGGTTAGTGTCGGCACGGTTGACTTTTGTCCGACATTATTTTGATTTAATATGCACTTCGTCTCGAGTAAGTGTCAGCACGATTGGCTTTTGCCCGACATTATTTTGATTTAATATGTACTTCGTCTCGGGTAAGTGTCGGCACGGTTGGCTTTTCTTCGACATTATTTTGATTTAATATGTCACATAGCGGGCTCGGCCTATTCGAAGCCAAAGTTTCACTGTGAAAAATGAGAAGGTCGAGAGACTGGAATGGAAGTTTCTTACCGCAGGAGCGTCGGGAAATCGGCATCGAAAAAAATCACCGTTCATGAGCACACATTTCTTTGCCTCCCAGCAATCTCGAAGGTTGCTGTTGCTGTTAACTGCCGCTGTCAAAATTCTAACGCTTTGCACATTCTCTTTCTCGGCTTTTATTTTATTGATTCGACATTGTGCAGATGCTGCAGCAAACTAGTTTGATGACTACAGTCCTGACTGGGCAGCCAAGAAACATCTTGGCCACACACGCGCACTTGACAAGCCTGACCCAAACAAAAAAGCCAACCGTGCCGACATTTGCCCGAGATGAAGTGCCTTGAACATAGTTGTTCTTCCCGGTGTTGGTGGAGGAGGGTTCAGCTTCGATCGTTAGGGGATTGGTGGCGGGCACATTGCTGAGTGATGTGCCAACTTGCACTACTTTACTTCGACTCTACATTTATTTACATAGTTACACAAATCCCAACTTAGACGACCATCTCGAATCCCTCAGAGCCTTAGGTGGAGTCCCCATTTCCTTCCCCCGTTCCTTCTTTTGACATTTCCAACTCTCTCCCTCTGACTGACGAACAAACCAATCGGTTAAACTTCCACATCGTTTACGTGCTCTTATATGAACCAGTCGACGTCGAGGAATATCCACGACTGCCGTAACCCACAGCAGTGGTCGAACCCTTCAAAGTTGATGCCAAGTATCCCGTTGGAGGTGTCACACCAGCGCCAGCGATATTTTATTGCAGTGTCCCCTGCACGGGGCTAAAAACTACATCATAAAAAAAGAAATTGGCTGCAGAAACCACTATTGTTGGTTGTCGAATTGCAATAGCATTCATCGTGAGACTTGCGCCACAGCTCACTGTGAGTATGACATAAATTTTGAGTAAACACTTTATTTTATCATTGACGTCAGTGCGCCGCTTTGAAATTGAGTGATTGCTTCGTAGGTTGGGTGCAAATGTATACTGCCGCTCCATTGTGGGCCATTCGACCCGCCGTTCGCCAAGTCGACGCACCACACTTCAGGGGGTGGCTCTCCCTCGTCTGCAAGCTAGATAAGGAGCGCCTTGTTCTGCGTCAGTTCTTCTTTGGGCTTTCAACACTCCTCTAGCCTGGCGGCCCAGCTATGTTTCTCTGCCCAAGCCTCAGGCATTTTCTGGATGTTAAAAAACCCTTACGGGTTGTTATGTTGATCGCCTGCGGTAGACGAGGGAAGTCAAAAGCCACATGTATATGAGGCGCGGATTTACCTCCTTGCGCCACAGCCAATCTGGTGGAGTGCGCATCTATTCTCTGCCACCTTCGAATAGGGTGCAGATGTGAAGGAGTGCGTACTGCCGCTTTGCATACACTCGGCGAAGATTTACCTCCTCCTCTTGTTACGAGGCCAGATACCGTATCGCGAAATCCGGGTGAAGTAGCTAAAGGATGCTATCGCATTAAAACAAAAGCAGCGACATTGCAAGTGTTGGCAGCTCCCCACACAGATTAATCGATTCTTGCTTCCTCAGGAAACCTGTGCTTCGTCTCCCCATCCAAAGCCGCCTCTATGACAGGACGTCGCCCCAACTCCACGACGCCACCTTTGCGCGGCCCGAAATGCTGTCATGTGGAAAGTCACAAGCCCCACACAAAAGACGTGCACTGACCAACTTCACGAACATGCTCACATACACTACACTTGTCATGATTTTTGTGTGGGCTTTGCCCGTTGATGCAAGTGAGTCATTGTCAATCTAAGGGGAATGACCGAGCCATTTTGCACGCATGCTCGGACTCTCGTAATTCGCAGAAACTGGGAGTCTGCAGCGCCTGCTGTCCTCGTCTTTTTTTTTCTCCTGTTCATCTTTTTTCCTTGTGCAACAGCAGATTGTCGCACAAGAGCGACACCTTTTTCGTGCTTGGGGTCACCTGAGCTGCAGAAAGATTCGCTGCATAGTGTGGCCCGTGACGCTGTGCGCGCACCGCTGTCTGCTATCACGAACACAAATACGGTGATGTACCCAGAGACTGAGAGTGCACCGCTCTCTGCCTTGCGTGAGTACACCCTATATGGTACATGTTGTTCAAAATATCTTTATGCAAAGCTGCTCCAACCTGCATTCTCTTTTGCCATTGCCGGTAGCAAATTGTGTCTGTTTAGTATTGCATACCTGCCAACTTCCCCGTATTGCCCAGAAGACTCTAAAATTTTGATCAGTTTGTACGATTGACAGAAAATTCTCCCGGAAAAAAGAAATTATCCTCCCCCTCCCTTCCGCATTTAAAGAATGAGTTTTTGCCATCACAGCAGACGGCTGCAGTCCCATGAGCATGAGCCGTTTAATATATAAATGTAACAAAGTTCTCTTCATGCAAATTTGTTGTCAATATTTCTTATTAAAATATCAGCTACCCGCCCCCCCCCCCCGGCCCTGCTTAAAAATCATCTAGAATATGGTGTCTCCGAACTTAGAAGGTATGGTATTGTTTGTGCCTTTTGTATCTTGTGTCATTTATGTAACATAATATATCAGTTCTTCACATTTACAATCGGTGCAGGCCTGGTCAAGCAGGACTTGCTCAGTGGACTACTAGTTTGAGTTCCCGAGACGACACCACTGACATCACCTACAGTGCCGAGGTTCAGGCTTAATGGCAAATATCAATAAGAGTTGATGGTAAGTTGTCCTATCAATTTAGCAGTGTTGGAAGTAAGTCACTTCAGCTTTCATCACTGTTTTCACTGGTAGTTCGTTGCCTTAAGTCCTATTCCATTAAAATTGATGCAGCCTTCACGTTTCTGCAGTTTAGAGCAATTCGCATACATCTGCCGATTATAGTCGAAACAGAGTGGCTCAACATTAGATTTGAATGCTGAGTTTCGCTTGGCAGCTTTTTGGCCATTTCGGTCGCTACAAAACATTATTTGCCATCCCAGGTACACGTCACGTCTGATTGGTTGGACAGTCATCGAGTGTCAGCGGCTGTCGTCATCAGAACCTGGTTCTTGTGCTGCAACATCGTTTTTGGTGGAGGCGCTGTGGTCACCGCCAACGCTTGCACTGCCCGTGTTCCCATTCAAAATGGTGAGTGGTATACTCATGGCGGCCTCGCTGCTGCAGGTGCTGTCATGTAGCTCTGGCTCGTGGTGGCGCCACCTCCATCACTTGTGCTCCCTGTGATCCCAGCCGAAGGGGTGACAGGGATTCTGGAAGGGCTCTTTGTCACGAGTGCTGCCACGGGCATTGGCTCGTGGGGGTGCCGTCACTACTGACAAAGCTTGTCGTCCCCGTCCCCGTCGTCCCTGTTGAAATGGTGACTGGAATTTGGAGAGGGTTCGCTGCCGCAGCCGGTCGGTTCAAGTTCCGCTTATTCTGTCGTAGCCCTTCTTGGGTATTCGTTCCCTCCATGTTGAGGTTCTAGAAGGAGAAATCCACCGCTGTTGGGTTATATGTCACCAAAACAGTAGATTCGCGGAGGGCCATGGCCACGTGATCACACTTCTGAAATGTTGGAGCCTTGTTGTGAACATGGAGGCTGGTAAGAGAGTGAATTAATGTGCGTCTGGGCACATCTGCCTGGCAAATGAACACATGAGTGTGCCACATGGATAGTGGGCGGACTGTGCAAGTCTGTCTTTTTCAGAATGGCGCAAACAGTAGGTAATGTCTCAATCATTCTTGTCCTACACAGGTGATATTTTTTGGGCACAATGTGTTAGTAGATAGCTACAATGTTGCTGCCTAATTCGGAACAAGATTCAGAGTATGAGACATTCTCAGGCCAGGCAAAAAAATTCTGCTCACTTTAATCTTAAAGAGCTCCCAGAGTTCCAGATCATCAAGCAATCCTGAAGGCGATGCACCCTATGTAATTACACTATTTTAGTTCTTAACTTACGAGGAAGGTGTCCAAGAAATTGTAGCCAGTGTTAGTTGCTTGGAAGAGCGGTGTGTTTTGCATTCAGTCTTGCTCCTTGGCATTCCATTCACCGTTTTGGGATAAGGTGCTCTATTCTTGTGCATCCTTGGTCGTTTTCTTAGCCCTGAGAGGTGTTGCAGGTGTATATGTTTTATTTTGGGGGGAACCATACAACGTTATAGTCTGGCATCTTTCTGTTTTTTTCTTTTTTTTATTGCTGAAAGCTGTTTGAAATTTGCCTTCTGTTCACATGAGAGCATAATGATTGGGAGCTTCACTTAAGTGTGTTTTGTGGCACACACCTCAGAACACAATTGAATGCATCGATGCATGCTATCGATACCAAGATTGGGGCTTCAGAAATGATCAGTCAAATCTTCCTATGTTCATTTCTATTGATTTTTTGGCATTCTACATCTCTTTTGTAAGCGTGTTCACTTAAGCTTGTTCAACTTTCTGGGTTATGGTATCTGATAGTTCTGTAATTATCATATACTTCAATAGTCTCTTCTGAAGTTGTCACGGGTTCTTAGCCAACACATTTAGTGCTGCTTTGATTTAGAGGGTAAATATTGTCTGCCATAGATCTAGCAAACTTCATATATCCCGCACTTCAAAATTTTCTCGTAGACCTGATTAGGTAATAAGTTCCTTTTCAGTATGTGCATTTACTTAGATTGAAAAGCCAACAGGCGTTTAATAATCAACCACATGCAGATTAAGAACCGTGTTTCTGCCGCTTAGTTCGGGTAGAAAACGTGGGGGTTCGCATGCAAAAACAAACGTAAGCAGTGTGTGTACAACTCCAGGACTTTTAAGCGGGGTTAGTGAGGAGCTTGAAGTGTCTGCCAAGACCATGCTGGTGTCATATCAAGCAGAGAATAATTGGGTTTGATTTAACAAGATATTATGGTGGTTATCGCAGCCCCACATGGAGTCACCTTGCATGCACTGATGTAGACTGCTCGTTTCACATAGATTTGTTTGATCATAATGATCGAACGCGGCTTCTTTTAATTGTACTTTTGTGCAGTATTCCGAATAATTGGGAACTTAGCTAAAGGTTGGCGTGTCACCGAGTAAACACGCCAGTGTTTACTTAAATATAATGCATGAGCAGAGACCAAAACTGATAACAGCTACCTAATGAGTAAATCAATGATACTGCAAAAACTGAAGCAGATCTTTCTGGGACTGTTGCCTATCCCCGATACAGTTATTGCATGACCTCCTTGTTTCTTTCTTTGTTGCCCTCAGTTTCAATTTGAATGGTATTTTTTGTTACTCGGTTCATTCATTTGACAAGAACTGGATTGCTGTTGTCCGTAATAGGTTGGCGTGAGATGTTTGTCTCGAGGTCCAATTAATGCGCAATTTATTCTGATAAGTAAAACAAGAAAAACAACAAAATATTCAAAGCAATGTCTTTTTTTATCACCAAAACATTTATTGGTCACCGCGTTGAAACTGGGAGTGTAACGCAAGAAAAGAACTGTGCTGTGACCCTCCCGACTGCACCGTCAGATGATGCATACATCCTGCAACATAAGTGCAGGATCAGCTTTTCTTTGTGGCGATTTTTGTAAGATCACATGAAAATGTTGTGGTCATCCCCCTCAAGGTTGTTTGTTGTCTGCATGTTCTCTGCTTGAGTGACATAGCCACTGACAAGCCGCTTCACTGGTACTAAATTGAACTACTTGACAAATTGCTTAAACAATAGTGATACACAAGTGGCAGTACAAGGACAAGTTGAAGAACCACAAGTAGCGCTTGTCCTTTCACTTCATCGACTTGTCATTGTCTATAGCACTATTTGCGTTTTCCTTCTCTTCACTGCTCTTCATCTGCTTCTTACTGAGCAAATAAATAAGGCTGCCTAATAAAACTGCACCGTCTGTCAAAGTAGTAAAACATTTCTCTGTAAAACTTATTGTCCTGCCCAAGTCTCGTCGTCGCAATGAGTCGCATAGCGAATCGACTAAGCAATGGTTGATGAATATGATGTAGTTCTACTTAATCAGCAGCACACTTCAATCTCTCTTCTGCATGAAGCCTATGTGTCGGAGCGGATGACATCGTGTTTCCTCAACAGCCAAGGGGTTTGAAGCAGGTGCTTAATGCATGTGAGCCTCCTCCATTGAAATTTTAACTTGTCACTTACTCTACAATTTGACAACGCAGTATTGCTGATTTATGAAGTTTGCGGAACCGAAGTCAGAGACGTTCTACTTGTGAGAGGTTTATAGGGCTAGAAAAATAATGACAGCACGTCATCACACACAATTTTCTGTAATAGAAGGACGGTGCCCAAAGAACTGTAGCTAGTTTTAAGTGTCACTCACTGAGGCAGTTTGTGTATTGTGTTTAAACCTGCATTTTGCTGTTCTGTTTTTTGTTCCAGGATCCAATGTTACAATCCTGTGGCTTTTTGCTTGTTTCACAATTCGTGAAGGGGGTTACAGGCTTATCATGTGACGCAGTATTTTGGTGAGTGTATTTTTTATTTACTGCCTGGTCAATCAAATCGAGGGCTCGACAGAAAACTCTCTGCAGTTTCAGGATGTTTGAGGGTGTGTTCTCCTTCCGACATTCTGAAACGGCACCAATTTTTTTGTGCTGCATCACTATACTCTGTTTAATGACTAGCTGATAACCTGGTACAAGCTACATCCTCATTGGACCAGTCATATGTTTATCTTTCGCCATATGTTCACGCTCCCGCACATAACCAGGTGCAGAAGGCGGGGTCAGGCAATGAAAGGGGGGTGGTTGATTGGTCCGGTGGGTGCATAGTTCCCACTGCAGTCAGCTTAGAAGTGTATGTGAATTACTCAAACTTTGAATAGGTCACTTTACTCAAAGCTTAAGGAACTCCTGAGAAGTTTTTTAGAACGTTTTTATTTACCGCATGTACTCGCATCATGAACACACTTGCAAAAGGAACATACCCCCCACAACGAGCATCAATATTCAGACTTTTTCCCCCCTCGCGTAATGAACGCACCTCCGATTTTCGACTTTGTGAGTCTCGAACCGCGTCCAACTCAGCAAGCCACCAAGCCAATTTTCTATCGCCACCAAGCAGCCAGGCCACGTCAAGCCAAGCCAAGCATAGCAGTACACGCTCTCATGGCTGCGAGTTTGTAGTTGCGAAAGTGATCAATAGTAAAACCGAGCGGCGGACACACCTAACAAAGCTGGGGTCCGCTTCGTGGTGGGCGAAACATGGAGATCTTTCGCCCACCAGATGCATTGATGTGAACAAACGTGGTCGTCTGTTGTCCGCTTTTGGACATTGAAATCGTGAAAGTGGTTAGGCCTAAGATCGGTCGCGTCGCTCTTCATGCTGAGTGAGCTTCCCTATTAAAAAATCTTTCATGTATAAGAAGTTTCTATGTCCAATAACCGCATATGATCCTATAAGATCATACAAGAACCTTATAAGAATGTGTAAGACCAATATAAAATATATAAGAAGTTATAAAAAGCTTTTCAGTTTTTTTATAACTTCTTATATGATCTTATATTGTTCTTATAAGCTTTTTGCATGTTCTTATATGATCTTATTTGATCATATGCATTTATTAGACAAATAAATTTGTAATACATATAAGTTTTTTTTTACTAGGCGGGTGCTTTTTCTTTGGCAAAAGGCACACCAAAAGCACCCTAAGAGGTTTTTAATTTATAGAACATGGTTGTTGTAGCGCGCCCACGACCAGCCGTGGGTGCGCCTCCGTTGGAGACATACCACAGTACCCTGCCGTGTCATATTGGCACCTAAAACGACATTTTTGCAAAGTGTGTAAATTAAGAAATTTATCCCCCAAATATGTGTCAATTTCGAAATTAAAAAGCGTGGTCATTATGCAAGTAAATAAAGTAAAAAAATGAATGATGACTCAAACAAATGCAAGACTCACACTTAGGAATTTGAAAAATTCACCAACCAAATCCTACAACAAGGTCCCGACGCGTCGAAAACAGCTTCGATTTTTCTTCAGGGGCGACTGTGTCTATAGTCCGTTGCAACCTAAGAACGAAGGGCGAGGGTAAGACGGGCCGGGGAGGAGGAAGCAGACGGAACGCTGGAGGAGAAAGGGGGTAACCTCCTTCTCTCTTTAGCGTTGGTTTGCTTCCTCCTCCCCGGCCCGTCTTACCCTCGCCCTTCGTTCTTAGGTTGCAACGGACTATAGATATGCGACAACAGCTTAGTTTTCTTCTACAATGATGCTCTTTTTTTCACTTTGTTAGGTGGCTTAGTCCGTTTATGTAGGATGATAGCAATGTGCCAGTGGACCTATTGATATTTCCTGGTGTTGTTTGGATACACCATGACTATAAAAAGCCACTGACAGAAGTTTGTCTCAACATTTATATTGTGGGTGTTTGCGAAGTCCATTCGGTGGTCACTTTTCTCACAGTGCTCTGCAACTGCGCTGCGCTCGTGGTCGAATTTGCTGACATTGTTTTTGTGTTGTCGAATTCTTTCTGGGAAGTTCTTTGTTTCGCCAATGTAGGTGGCAGGGCACTCTGTGCATAGAATTGAATATACAATGCCCTGCTCTCTTTGTGTTGAGGGACGATCTTTCAGTCGTGGCATCATACGTCCAAGTGTTGATACCGGTTTGTGGGACACCTGGATACTTTGTTTTACTTAAGTGTAGCTTTCTAGGTGCTATTATCATTTTAAATATGCAATTCTCATTTGCTCTTTCAGCTCGCACCTTCATGGAGTACGGCAATGTGGAGAAGCAAGTCAAGGCCAGCCTGTTACGATTTCTGTCCCGAGGACACTATGCTCTTTCAGGTAAGCTGCTTGTTCTCTTAAGAAACGCAAGTAGACGATTTTTTTGAAGACAAGAATGACAATAATAATCCCTGGAGATGGGGAACAAGGAGGCCAAAGGAGATTTGTGTTTGTCCTTTGTACCCCCCCCCCTAGCTACGTGCTTGTTGTGGAGTTCACATTTTGACAACCTATGGTTGTGAAATTCCAAAACACAACAAATGTTGTGGAAGTTAAAGCTATTGCACATTCAAACATTTTGTGAAATACAATAGAACCCTGCTGGTGCGTTTTTAGGCGGTCACAATAGAGGACCATGACATGAGAGAAAATGTAACAACTGATAATGGCCTTGGGATAGCTATAGATGTTTCAGGAAGCTATATTCTCTGTGTATTTCACCCTAGCTTTCATGGCTAAAAAAATTTGCCTTATTTTATAGGTTGACACTTTTCTCAACACTTTTTAAAATTGTGGCTGAACTGTTTTCAAACAAGCTTACATTACATGTCTGTGCATGCGCTGTGCCGACAGCCGCACCACCGCACCACCGCACTGGTGCGACGTCAGAGCCACATGTTTGTCTATAGCAGACTTGGACGTAGTTCAACTACTCTACTGAAACTACTGTAGTTTAACTACTTTTCCGAGTAACTTGGTAACTTTCAATTACAACTTTATTTGGGTAATTAGTTGTTTACTTTAACTACATTTTTCAGGTAACTTCTACTCAAATTACTAAGTACTTTCGAAATCGCCGGCTGATGAAGCGGCCTTCCCGAACAAGGGGCCCCCTCGCAGCCGTAGAAAATGCATCACAAGCGTCCTTGGGCCAAGGCGGCGATGAGCAGCCAAAACATAACACCGACGCGCACGAACGCAGGAAGAGATGCTTAACAAGCCTTGGTCGGGTATGGACCTAATCCGGTAATGCACGCAGGCGCCGCGCCTTCAGCTGCAACCGTGCAAGCAAAGACGGGGGCACTCCAAAGGTTGTTGTTTTCATGTTGCCTGCCCTTTGTGAGTTCTGACTCATGCGGTTTGGGGGTTCTACAGGAGGCGCCACTGGCATGACCTCGCAGCTGGGCGCCTGTTCCCATCGTCGCCTCGTCGTCAGCGAATACTCGCTTGCACAGCCGTACTCCACCGCACTGAAACGCAGACACGAATAATCCGCTCATGGGAGCACATTCCCGCTTCCCGCTGCAACTGTAGAAGCGTCAATGCTTGTTCACGTAATCCTTCGAGCCCTTCCGACCTTCCACGACAGGGAGACCTCCTCTTTGTTGAAAACGATTTACTTGTCAGGCGTGTCAGGCGCGTCAGGATACCGTAGTCGCCGGCGAGGGTTGCAAGTCACCCTTGGGAGTTCCTTTTATTGGTCCCGGCGTCAGCGCCGAAGTATACTTCGTTTTATCTTGTGTTAAATTAAAAAAAAAATAACTTTTTTTTTTCGGTAGCGTAGCACTAGCACTGCAACGATACGCGCAGTCGTCCGGATGATCTCATCGTCGTGGCGTGAGACTTGAACCCTTGACGGTCAGGTGCACTCGCTCAGCGTACTCTCCGAACGTCGTGGGAATAAAGAGGGCCAGTCATAACGATCTCAACTTGCCGAAGAAAAAAGACAAAAGGAGGAGAGTTTGTTATACAACCCCCCAAGCAAGGCAAACCTCACATGTTTCGTCATGGACACCTAAGATGCTAACACTCGCTTACCCGACCCTGCACAGCCTGTTTCTCAAACTCAACGCTGCCGTTCCATCCAGCGCGTCGGTGGAACGTCTTTTTAGCTGAGCTGGGGACGTCGTTAGGAGGAAAAGGCGAAAACTCTCCTATCAATAACTTCGAAAGTAAATTGCTTCTGCGAGCGAATAAACTATTTTGGTGAAAACGCAAGTCATAAAATGACTGCATTTATTTCAGGCTTGCAGGGTTTTTCACGAATCAAAACTGCTGTTCATTTTGCTACCACAAAAATATAAAAAAGTAACTTCGAAAGTAACTTCAAAGAAACTCGCTACTTTTTTACAGTAGTTAGTATTTTACTCAATTACTATTGCAAATGTGTAATTTCTACTCTACTCCAATTACTTTTGGCGTCGATACTCAGTAACTTAACTTAACTACCTTTCTTGAATAATTTGTACATGTCTGGTCTATAGTTGTAGTTAAGAAATATTGAAATATAAGTATGCAAAAGTTCTGAGCCCATCAAGCTAAACCATAGCTCCCTCACACAAATCACTGCACCCTGCATGCCAGATCAAAGAAGTGGAGCTTGATACAATCAGCACTGCTTAAACATGGAGTCATGGAGGAGTAAAACAAAAGGGGTTGTCGTGAGAGCCCCATTACGCTCTTACGGTGTCTTACAGGACCAAGCAAGAAACACAACGCAGAAAGGCAAGGAGATGAAATAAAGGGAGTAAAGCAAAAGGAACAGAGTAGCCGTGTGTCCCTAGTAGTCACCAGCCACCTTGAGTGGCAGTTTTTGGGCATAAGAACCGGGAAGGCACTGCAGGAAGCCTGTAGTTCAAACACATAAATACTTATGGACGTTCGACAGGACCGGTGTTAGGGAACATAACAGCCGAGAAAGCATATGAGCAAGGTTCTTCTGTGCATGTTATCGAATGTGCTACAAGAATATGTGTGCTGGTTATATGCCTATTTAAATTAGAATATTTTTTTTCTTTCAGCTCGCACCTTACAGACATGTAAGGAAGCAAGGGAAGGCCATTTTTTGATTCATCGTTTACGTTTTGGCGATTAACTTGTCTTTTGAAAAAAAAAAACACTTGTAATTTTAATGACATTGTGATAAATAAATTTTAGTTCTTTAAATTGTTCTTCAATCTTTGTTTTCTTCCCCAATTGCAAGCAAACACTACGTGTATCAGGCACTGAAATCACACCAGCACGTAAAGGGAACTGCCGAAGCCAATGGTAAGGTCATGAATGCTATTCTTATCACAGTTTTTCGGCTGGCCAGCTGAAAGTCGACGAAACATTGACTGTGGCGAAATGGCTACGAAGGTTGATCAAATGACGTCTAAACGACGATAACCATCCACGGCCGCCAGTCATGGATGCCAATCGTTGTTTAGACGTCATTCGATCGGCCTTCGTAGCTTTTTCGCCACTGTAACTTTTCGCCATTCTTTAGGCCATCGCCGCTGTATTGCTATCCTGGTGCCATACTAATGTCGATTGACAATTGGAAGCAATCAAAAGGCTATGAAATTTATAGTCCTTTTATCTCCTCCAATAGCCGATTGATTGTAGAAAGGCACCAAGATATCGATACAGTGGCGATGTTCTATAAAATAGCGAAAAGTTGACGGTGGCGAAAAAGCTACGAAGGTCAACCGGATCACGTCTGAACGACGATTAGCATCCATAGCCAGTTGATCAACACCAATTGCCATTTGACAATAATACATAATTCAAATGGCGATAACCGTTTTTATAGGGGTCAGCACGCCGATACACTTTCCACCTTAGGACTTGTTTTCTTGGAGGGATGATCTTTGGATAGTTTTCGTGCTACACAACCTCGCCCTATTGCTGTGGTGTTAGACAGTCTGCTTGTATTTGTTTGTTTCGAAAAGTTTATCTTGAGTGAAGTCCTTTCAGCACGCAGATTCTTGACGTGAAAGTTCGTGCTCATTTGCACACACCCTAAAGTTCAGACCAACATCACAGTCTGCCTGCAGCACTAAAGCCCAGCACGTTAGCGCTTTCAGAAGATTGAAGCGCAGAGTCCTGATACCAGAGGGTCAGATGGTTCCCTTACTGTCACCCCTGGCGACATGTCGGAGAACCAATCTTATGCCGGCACAGAACATGTTGGTGCCAAAGTTCACAGCACATTTGCGCCTTTTGAAAAGTTAACGCCGTTCAACGATATGCACCGGCATGGCCTAATACAGGATACACCATGACTTTTCGTGAATGCTTTCAACCGCAAAACTGGCACAACCTGTTCGAAATCCAATCAAGCCTAGCGCGCACTTACGCGCTTTTGTGGCGTGGGCTCCCGGGAGACCGTGACACGTGCTAGCGTAGATTCAGTGATGTATCATGGCGAAGGAAGCTGCTCTGGTCGGTGGTAATCCTAGGCAGGGCCGCGCCACTCAACGAGGTGCTGACACCCGCGCAGAGAACGTCCTTGCGGCTTGAAAAATGATCTCTTGGGGCGTCAGGAGAAATGCCGGGAATCCCACTTCTGACACCAATGTTAAGTGTTTTTTTTTATTTATTTACAAGAGGACGTCCATAACCAAATGAGGCTGGATTAGAAGTCTGTCACGCGCCACCTACCCGTGCTTCGTCTTCGTCTTCCGTGGTTCCCGGCACGCACCTCAGCACGCCGCTACAAGACATATACAGGGTGTTTCACGAAAGGTGGACGAAAGGTGGAAAACTACGCGTCGGAACAAACAAAGGCTTGTGCCGTTTTGGTCCTGGAGCAGGGGCCTATTTAGGAAAATTATTAAAGTTCAAGATAATTAAGTTGTTAGTTATTTTTGCGTCATTAACTTTTTTTTTAATACTGTGTTTAAGGGCATAGTTTCAATTAGAAAATTGCTCAGCATCATCGAAAAACGCTAAATCAACAAATTGCAGAACGATAGAAGGCACGTGAAGCATTTTACGGCTTTCTGACAAAGCGCACAAATTCGACGGGTTTTTAAGTTTCGGTTTCCAATCGGAGCGCATCTCGGCCCCGACGGCACCGCGCCCCGTGGAGAAATAGTGCAACCCACCTCTGCTGCGTTGCGCGATAACAGCGCAGCAGAGGTTGGTTGCACTATTTCTCCACGTGGCGCAGTGCGGTCATGGCCGAGATGCGCTCTGATAGCAAACCGAAACTTAAAAACCCGCCGAATTCGTGCGGTTTTTCAGAAAGCCGTAAAATGATGCGCGTGCCTTCTATCGTTCTGCAATTTGTTGATTTAGTGTTTTCGATGATGCTGAGCAATTTTCTATATGAAACCATGCCCTTAAACACAATATTAAAAAGTTAATTACGCAAAAATAAATAACAATCTAATTATCCAGTACTTTATTAATTTTCCTAAATAGGGCCCTGCTCCAGGACCAAAAAGCTACACAAACCTTTTTTTGTTGCGACGCGTAATTTTCGCGATATCGAATTTGTACACCTTTCGTGAAACACGTGCCCTGTATATATACAGGGTGTTTTTTTTTTAAGCCTAACATAATTTTTTTTAAAAAACCATGAGAGCTAGATTAATGCGGTCTGTGCAGGTGAGTTATACGGCCAGGGGGACATATTATAGGAGGCTAATCGGAACGATCAGTCGGCTAATTAGTTAAAAATCGTTAATGAACTTTTTAATTAATGAAAATAGACATATAGTTCCAATTAGAAACTTGCTCAGCGTCATCGAAAACCACTAAATCAGTAATTTTCAGAAAGACTTTGAGCGCGTGAGAAGCGTAGTAGTGCACTAAATTTAGCACTCGTGGAGCACGTACTAAGCTAGACGTTTCGATAAGGCGCCCGCGCAATTTTAACGTCGCTTATCTAGCTCCAGCCTTGTACCTGCTCCACGAGCGGTAACTTTCGTGCACTACTACGCTTCTCACACGTACAAAGTATTTCTGAAAATTGCTGATTTAGTAGTTTTCGATGACGCTGAGCAAGTTTCTGATTGGAACTATATGTCTATTTTCATTAATTAAAAAGTTAATTAACGAATTTTAACTAATTAGCCGACTGATCGTTACGATTAGTCCCCTATACTATGTCCCCCTGGCCTTATAACTCACCTGCGCAGACCGCATTAACCTAGCTTTCATGGTTTGTTTTTAAAAATTCTGTTAAGCTTAATAAAAAAACAAAAACCTGTATATATAATATATATATATATATATATATATATATATATATATATATACCAAATTATTTGAACTCAAAAGTCATTAGTTTTTCAATAGTCTTATTGAGCACACGAAATGAATTCTTCAATCCGAAAAATCACTGAAAACAGCGTAAAATTAAGATTCATATTAAATCTAATTATATCGTAAAGTGGAGAATAATTCTGAACTTATTTTTCATGGAAACAAGTCATACTTGAACAACGAGAGCTTCATTCGGTTGGTTATTGAGTAAGCTTTATTTGCTGTAATACTTCGCCAGAACAAAATAAGAACATTACGTATAATAAAAATCCAGAAAAAAACGCTCCCTCCCGCAAAATAGTTTTCTATCAGCTTCGTGCACACCGTGTCACTGTGCCATTTCTTCGAAGGCCGGTTCCAAACAAATTATTAAAGGTCCTTTAGCCTCACCAAAGGTGAAAATAACGAAACAAATATATATTCAATGACGTAGAATGCCGACATTTGAACTCCAGCACAGTTCGCGAGTTGGTTAACGACACCAACTTTTTCTCTTGGTTTTTGAAGTGCTCAAGCTGGTGGCATAATTTCAGCAAAAAAGCAGGCAAGCTTGTGTAAGACATACCGCATATGCTATACTCACCATTGTAAGATCGATCTTACACGTAACATAAGATGTATTTGACTTTCTCTCTCGGTCACACCCATCGTCGGTCTGTGTACGTGTGAGCGTACGCATACAACGTTTTTTTTTTTTTCATTCGCATTCTGATACGCTTGCATCAGATGCAACGTAATTAACGAAACACGTGGAAGCAGAAACAGAGCTCACCTCTCCGATTAGCGCAGAAGAGCACCACATTGTGCTCGTGTTCAGGTGCTGTACATTTTCATTTTCTTGGTGTTTTTTTTTTTTATTAAAAACAATAAATTTACGTGGGCGGCATCAAATTGTAGGCAAACAATAATAAAACTTATTTGTGGTATTAGTTTCGCTGGAAATGATTTATTTGGAAACAGGTGTGCTTGTTTAAAATTATCATAGTGATATTGGTGCGCCTTGAATCACGATTTAAAGCATCTTGATCTTTATTATCCACCTTGGACTCAATGAATTTGTGGTGGATTCATTTCAGGATATCAATTCCTCGTTGATTTTTAGAAAAAAAGTGCAGTTGTTGCACCTTCTAGAAGCTGGGAAGGTTTCTCGTCGGAAGCCAGTATGCAGTGTGATAGATAGAAGATTAAGTTTATTTCCTGAGATTTTTAAGAAGCTTCTTATGTATCATTGGATATATAAGAAGCAAGATGACCTTCTTAGGTCTGCCCCAGCCCTCATGTAACCTCACTCTCAGCGTATCAGCTCAAAGAACGAAATTTCCGTCCGTGCACGCTTCCGCCGCCACAACTTCGCACGCGAAACGCACCGCAGGCTGTTGAACACGTCTCTGTCGAACGCCAGCTCCACCGCTAGTGGCGCTACGGGCGCTTTTTGAAGAGCCCCCTATATCTCTTGCACGGAGTATATAGCTTTGGATAAATTCAAACTTCTATAGCTGGTTAAAGGAAATGTTATGGTTACTAGTTTTTAGTCTAAGTACCATACACTTTGAAATCGCTAACTATAGCTGGTTCTAAAGGATTTTATGGTCGACTATACAGGGCCATAAACGGCGATAGCTACCCATAGGATTCGCTCTAGACGACCATAGACCATTTTTATGAGTAAGTGAGGTAGAAGCGAAATGTGTTAGTTAAATTTTTAATTGGGGAAAATAAACATATGCTCGATATTGAAAATCCGTCTATGGGGCCCACAAGGGTTTTTTAAATGTTGGGATGTAGCCTCGAAGATGTTTGGTGTGTTTGAGTTTTCTGTCAAGGTTTTCTAAGGGGCCTGACGTACCCTTTAAGAATTCCTAAATGGTGTGTGGGCTCATAGGCCCGTTTGTCACTGCCTAGTTGTACGGTCACCAAGGAGGTGACCGAAGGCGACCGCCCCGTATGGAGAATCGACAAGTCGCCGGCTGAGCGGCGTTGGGAGTCGAACGCAGGAGCCGCGATCCTGTCCGCTCTTTCTTATTGTAGCACTTTCAAAGACTACTTTCAAAGGTATTTTTGTAGCAAAGATCTCGGTTGTTCATATTTGATATGATCGTTTGTCTATGTTTCACAGTCATTTGGGTGTCTAAAGGGTTGATGCGCTAAGGGGGTTTGGGCTGAAGGCTCTGATAGGCTGAAGGGCTTTGGAGAGCTGAGAGGTTCTCGTAACACATCAGGGCGGAAGGGTGTATTTTCAATAGGGCTTCCATGTAAAACTTGCTGACTGTCATCGCAAATCAAACCACATGTTAAGTATATAAAACGTTTGGGCCTGTAGGAAGCACGGTAATGCTCAAAAGTGACCACTGGAGCAACAGGTACGAGGCTGACGTAAACAAAAATTGGGAAAAATAGAAACACTCTGTTGGCACGTTTTGGCACCCCAAGCCTGGGGCGGGCTGCAGGAGTGGCGAATTTAGCATTTAGCGTACCACGGAGCTTGCCATACGCTCCATATCTTTGTAAAGTTCAATTAATGTTTTTTTTATCACGACGCTCACCTAGTTTCTTATTGGAACTATTATTTATTTCTATTAATTGAAATAATAACTAACAGGATTACTTAAAAACCCGCCATATCGTTACGATCATTATCTAATATTGCGCACCCCAGGGCGCATAATTAACCAACACAAAAACATTCGTGTAGCTTTCAATGCTTCTTTTTTAAACTTTCTCTAAATTCTGAAAAACACACTATATCCTTAGTAATACATATGAGTTCATTATTAAACGTTTTATTTGCGCTGAGTAATGAGGTAAAACATTTTAACTATATCTCAAATTGCAGATAACTAGGCAATAGTAAGCTGGTAAGACTAAGGGTATATTGTATCGAGCGGGTTCTGAAACAAACTGCAAGAGCTTGCGTCGGTGGCGCCGATGTCAGCGTGATAGCAAGATTGAGCTACGGTGTGGTACTGGATACATACAGTGGCCTATAGCTCCTTGTATATAGCCCCCACGTTCAGGGTGACTGTAGACCGGAACAAATGGCGGCTAAGCACTTCTTATGAGTTGAGTGTGTGAAAGCATGAATGGTCGTTCTTCCGCTTCCTTATAGTTCATATGCGGCGTAGTGGTTTGGACGGCCACGTGTCGTCGAAGGACGGCCGGGCGCGTGCTTTCTTGAAGTGGCTGCGCAGCGCTGAGCTCGGCCGTGTGGCCACCCTGGAGTCTGCCCGGGCGGGCACTGGCTCTGGCGCCGCCGCTCCCTCCTCTTACCGGCAGCCGCCCTGCTGCGTGAGCTCCGCCGCCATGAAAAAGGCTTCTCCGGTGTTTTGTTTTTCTTTTTTTTTTTTCGCCGCACGAGAGTTAATGGGAGGCTCGTTTCTTGATGACGCGAGCCAGTCAATGAGAGCATAATCCATCAGAAATTGGCTTCACTTGAAAAAGGGTAAATTAAGTGCCGTTTGGCCAACGTTTGGCATGGTTTCAAAGCTGATGACGTCGGTTCGCTCCATGGGACAGTTAATGCTTTCCCATTCAAATAACGCGAAAAAGGCAGGGACACAAAATCAACAGGATACCGCTTGTCACGTGTGCTTAGTGCCCCTGTCTTTTTGCGTTATTTTTCCATGTTGAACTAAGATGAAACAACTAACCCAGCAACGTACCTTACTAGCTTAAGAGATTAAGCTAAAAACTTGCAGAAGGGCAACTAAATATTAAGATAAAGAGTTCAATATACCAGGGATGGTGCCCTGCGCGTATCAGGGTGGTAAACACGTGCGCCGCTGACCGCGCTACGCTCGCAGCGTCTCATTATAATTATGATAATTTATTTTGAATTACGCAGTCACGAGAAAGGGGAGGGGGGGGGGCGCAGAAGGGAAACAAAATATTTGGCTGCGAGTCTCCACCACCCTTGCACATTGCTCAGGAAACGAAAGAAAACAACAGAAGGAGCAAAGACATTAGAATATACTCAATCAAAATAGCGAAATACCACGTATTCAAAAATCAGTGTTATTCATGGAAGTAAATTTATCAATTCACAATTCTAGACAGATACAAAAATGCGAGTTAAAGGTAGCTTGTAATAAGACAAAAAAGAAGCGAGGGTGCATGCGGTAGAAATAATAATCAGCAAATGAAACAAAGTAGTAGACAGGACGGAAACTTTAGGCCATTTTTTGCTCGGTTTCGTACGAACCGCGAAGTAACAGAGAACAAAAGTTGTAAGAGGACGAAAGTGGGAGAAGGGGTAACCCACCGCGTTTATAGTCCTCCTGGACATAGTACGGCTACAGCCTCAAACTGAAACTACCTCTAGCAGGCGTGAGCGGTGTGATTAATTAAGGTCGCGTTTCAGTGGGTGACACCTCCTACTTGACGTACCGAAGACGGCGAAAAACGTATTTGCATCTATATTTCCGAAGCAATGGGCTATGAAAGATTTAGTGAATATTCTGTCGCATTTGTGTTCGTGAACTAATTTCGATTGAGTACGCATTGAACTTGTTCAGCGAACCACAACTGGTGTGTGCTCACGTTACTATTTTTTTTTTTTAGGCCTTTGTTCATGTCTCGACAGCATACGTCAACTCCGATGACAAGATTTTGGAGGAGCGAATATACCCACCAACGGTAGAGCCGGATCACATCATTTCGCTAACAAAGTAAGGCACTTATATTTATTTTTGTCCCCTACAGCAGTCATTGTGAGCGTGATGCTTGTGAATTGGGGCTTCATCATGTTCTTCATATGATACCACACGGTAATGTCAGTTTTATTATTTATGCATGCATTTTATAGATGAACCTAAAACAGTATACAGTATACATGCATTTTATAGATGAACCTAAAACAGTATATGCAATTCCCAATTAAGATTTTCTGTAGGCTTCTGCAGTATGTGATATATGTAAATCATATTCGCATTCTAAATGTCTAAAACTGTAATGTATGCTGAATACTATATGGTTTAAATATTATCCTTAAATAATAGCGTAGCGTTAAATTTGATGTTCAATCGAATGGATTAAGCTTGCAACATGAACATAGCAGAGAAGTGAAAGATCACAAATAAAAGTGTCAATCGAATTAAAAAGAAGTAATGGTTTAAATAGTACAGAACTACAAGTTTTAACACTTAAGAGCATCGATCATCTTGTTGTCGCTTTGAAAATCTAGCTCTTAAGGAGCGGGCGTTATTAGCTCGTGAATAATAAGGCTATTTATATTCCTAAATTCAGCATGTATACTTTTCCTGAGTATAGTAAGAAATCTAACAAGCGGTAAACTATATTTATTTTCTAAAGCAAAAAGGAAAATAAATGAGCCTTTTTATGACAGGATGTATCCTAGTAGTCTTTGCCCGATCTCATGTAAAATAAACAAACATTATTATTGTGGCATTTGTATGTGTTTAGCGAATACATGATTAATACCAGAAATGATATCGAACATTCCTTTTAAGTGTTTAAAACAATAATCATACGTTTGACGTGTCGAATTTAGTCTTGTAGAGCCGACTCTTTTGAAAGCTTGTGAAGAAGTCAACAAATATTTGTTTTTATTTCTGAACAAAGTTTTTTACATTGTATCTACGTTTTTATCTCAAGCCATACTGTCGTTTCGCCAATAGCTGCAGGTGTCAATAAATACACATGTATATATTAAATGAGCGTTTACGGAGAACTGAGCCTCGCGGTATGTGTGACATTTTTACTAAAGAAAAAGGAATGTGTGCGTGTGTACAAGCACAGCGCCTTTAAAATCATTTCATTAACAAAGGCTCTTCTATCGCAGCTTAGAAGGAGGTTCCCATAGCATCCAGAGGGTATACCTTCGCGATTCTTTACAAATGTAGCACTTTTGAGAGTGATCATTTTGCTGTGTCTACCGTGAATTGCGGTTGGTTTCCGAAGCCATAAAAACTAGTCTCGGAGGAATAAAACAATATTTTCAATTCTTTACTTTTGCTTGCATGTGTAATATAATCATGAAGAACGATGAACGAGGCCGATCTTCAGAAACTGACACCGGAGCTGCTCGGAGCCAAACCCAACACCTACGTCTTCACTAAGAGTCTGGCTGAGTCGATCGTCGCAGAACATGGCAGGGGCCTTCCCTTGGTCATCGTCCGGCCTTCCATTGTGTCCGCTTCGTGGAGAGAGCCATTCCCGGTGCGTTTTAAAAAGATTACTATTGTGCTATTAATAATGGGTTGAGAAGGTGTTTTACGTTGACGAAAATAAATCCTGGGGAAGGGGAACAAGAGGAACAAAGGACCTTTCTCCTTCCGCGTGTAAGTGTCGTCCTTCGTCCTAGATTGTAAACTTTAGCAGCGCAGAACAAAAAGAAAAAAAAAAACAATGAAAAAAACGAAATAGCCCAAACCCAAGCTTCTTTGGACAAACGACAAACACAAATCTTCAAACACATCTAGGTGAGAGGTGTGCAACCCAAAAGATCCGCCTGGTCCTTCTATCGAACCAGGGACCTCTCCATTTCCAGTGGAGCGCTCTACCTACTGAGCTAACCAAGCGTTAAACGTCAGTAGAGCAAATGGCTTATATCATCTGCCACAAGTTTAACAACAACAACGTGCTGGTGTTTGACTGGCTGCCAACATTCTAGCACCAACAAAGCGGCTGGTCCTAATTGGACACCAGGACAAGGCGAATTTTTCCGTCTCGCGCCAGTCACTTAGCTGTGTTTGGAGATTTGAGTTCGACCTTTGTCCGCTTTGTTCCCCTTCTCTAGAGATTATTTTCATCATTCTTGTCCAGCTCGCTTGCACATTTCCATTTAATTGCATTATCATCGGGTTTTAGGTGTCTGAAGACATTAAGAATTCTTAAATTTGCCGTCAATTTTGTAATTATCTTTTTTGCCCCTTTGATGTGCTAAACTCTGCGCGCACTCGGGAGTCTCAAATATTTGTTTATCACGTCAAAAAAAATGAAAGCCGTTTACAACTCCCTGGAACGACGCTGAATTAGAGCGCAGCTCTTGAGGAGGAGGAGGGAAGGGTACCGAAGGGGGGGGGGGGTCATGTGACCCTGGGGGGGGGGGGGGTCACGTGACCTCGGGGGTAACGTGACCTTGACGATGACGATCCGCTGACGTCATCGGTGACGTCACTAATGACGTCATCAGTGATGATGACGATGCGGATGCCAATGACGTCATCAGTGACGTCACTGATGACGTCATCAATGATGATGATGACGATGGGATGCCGATGACGTCATCAGTGATGATGACGATGACGATGCAGATGCAGATGACGTCATCAGTGATGTCACTGATGACGTCATCAGTAATGAGGACGATGACGATGCGGATGCCGATGACGTCACCAGGTTGCATGCAACCTAGATTGCACGCAACAGGTTGCATACAACTCGTTGCATGCCAGTTGCATGCAACAGGCTGCATGCAACCCAAGTTACATGCAGCAGGTTGCATGCAACCTGTTGCATGCAACTCCCGAAGGAACCCGAGGTCCTCCCGAGGTCCTCCCGAAGGAACCCGAGGTCCTCCCGAGGT
The DNA here is from genome assembly GCA_013358835.2 of Ixodes persulcatus. Lineage (NCBI taxonomy): Eukaryota > Metazoa > Arthropoda > Arachnida > Ixodida > Ixodidae > Ixodes > Ixodes persulcatus. The sequence goes on along the minus strand of JABSTQ010010578.1, from coordinate 218,234 downwards.
CCTCCCGAAGAAACCCGAGGTCCTCCCGAGGTCCTCCCGAAGGGACCCGAGGTCCTCCCGAAGGACCTCGGGTTCCTTCGGGACGACCTCGGGTTCCATCGGGAGGACCTCGGGTTCCTTCGGGAGGACCTCGGGTTCCCTCGGGAGGATCTCGGGTTCCTTCGGAAAAATTTACCCATAATGCACCGCGCGGTTACGCCGACGGCGACGCCGCTCAAGCCGGAAACGGGCGCCTAAGAGCTGCGCTCTAAAAAAACTGTCGGAGAGAACAAATCGTTGTTACCTTTAAAAGAAATAAGATAGCTGAATGCTTATTTTTAAATATATATATATATATATATATATATATATATATATATATATATATATATATATACAGGGTGTTTTTTTTTTAAGCTTAACAGATTTGTTTTAAAAAAGTCGTGAAAGTTACACTTATGCCGCTTGTGGAGGTGAGTTATACGGCCAGGGGGACAGATTATAGGGGGATAATCGTAATGATCAGTCGGCTAATTAATTAAAATTCGTTAATTAACTTTTTAATTAATGAAAATAGACATATGGTTCCAATTAGAAACTTGCTCAGCGTCATCGAAAACCCCTAAATCAGTCATTTTCAGAAAGACTTTGAGCGCGTGAGAAGCGTAGTAATGAACTGAAGTTACCGCTCGTGGAGCAGGTACAAAGCTAGAGGTTGCGATAAGGCGCCCGCGCGATTTTTCCGTCTCTTATCTAGCCCCAGCCTTGTACCTGCTCCAAGTGTGGTAACTTTAGTGCACTACTACGCTTCTCACGCGCTCAAAATCTTTCTGAAAATGACTTATTTAGGGGTTTTCGATGACGCTGAGCAAGTTTCTAATTGGAACCATATGTCTATTTTCATTAATTAAAAAGTTAATTAACGAATTTTAATTAATTAGCCGACTGATCATTACGATTAGCCTCCTATAATATGTCCCCCTGGACGTATAACTCACCTCCACAAGCGGCATAAGTGTAACTTTCACGGCTTTTTTTAAACAAATCTGTTAAGCTTAAAAAAAAACACCATGTATATATATATATATATATATATATATATATATATATATATATATATATATATATATATATATATATATATATATTACATAAGCTTAATCTTTTTAAAAAAATATTAACCTTGATGCAGATAAAGTAAGCTTTTTTTAAATAATAAGTGAAGGTGAATTTTCTTTCAAATTGTGTTTAACCTCCTTACGAAATGTGAACGACCGGCTTCCAACTTTGGTACGCAATCGGCGGAACGCCGTTTTTATCTGGATTTTCTTTAACATTAAGTCAATACCGGTAGAGACTGAAGCAGACGTGATGGCGCGGGGAAGTCTTCACACCGAGCTCTGGTTGGAACGATTAGAGGATAAACTCAACGCCAGCTGCCTTAGTCTCTACTCACGCATCGACCACGTTACAACGCCCGACGCTGGTGTCCTGCCTTCTGAGTTGGCGTTATGAAGCTTTCGAACAGCGAGTTGAGACGCTTTGCGTTCGCCCACAGATCATTCCAAACAGAGATCCGTGAACTGATGTCAATGCGCGCTTTCGTATCCCCCTTTCCCTCGGTTTCTACCCGTATAGCGTTTAGCGTAAGAAACAAGAACGATGAAGGCATGAACATTAGGCCTCCATGCAAGACTAAATAAACAAGAGGATATTCGCCTCAATTGGCGGATATTTTACACATAGTTTGTTGGAACAGCAGTTTGGGGAGAGAAAAAAAAGTTACATCTGAATACAGATTATCTTAAACTGTTAGATATACCACGAGAACATCGGCCGGAGGACATTTTTGTGATCTTCTGGTGCGGCTTGGCAACTGCCGACGCCTTGCCCCCCCCCCCCCCCCCCCCCCCCCCGCAGCGCACCTCTCTGCTAACGGCTTTTTATAGCCGAGGTGGGACCGACGGGAGCAATGTGCGGACCTCCCAAGTTGGGAATGCTTACGCGGTGCCCATGTGCAGCCCAACTCTCCGCTGAATTCGGTTCCTCATAGCTGAGGTGGAACTCATGGGCATCGGGCTGGTAGCCCAAGATTGGCATGTCCACGCGCCAGTTGAAATTGGACCCAGGGGGTGTTGCTTTGGCAGCCCTTGTGAGGGGTGCCCTCGCTTTGCCCACGTTTCCGGTAACTTTGCCATCGCGTAACCGACGTGGAACCAACGAGGCTGTTGTGTGGTCAGCTCAAATTCAGAATGCCTAAGTCGCACCGACATCTCACCCGCTGGGGTGTTCCAGAGGCTACACCAGCCCACTTTGCCCGCGTGGGGAGGACGTGCACTCTCAAGAAAAAAGGGTGTAAAAGGGTGTATCGTTACACCCTTTGTCCCATATAATACACCCCCAAACTTCAATTCGACGTACAGCGCCCTACAGTCGAACAGACGGCCCGAAATTTTACGAGGGGCTTGATAGCCGTGTTGTACAACTTATTAAAATAGCTAATGTACGTTTTACTGACTACAAAAAACATAATCGGGGTTTTCTTGGCCCTACTGTAAAAACTCGGTGTTTTCTTTATGTGGTCTTTGACACGCTCTTTAGCTCTTTAAAAAGTTATATCGCACCGTTATCAAGCCCCTCGTAAAATTTGGGGCCGTCTGTTCGACTATAGGGTTCTGTACTTCGAAATGAAGTTTTGGGGTGTATTATATGGGACAAAGGGTGTAACGATACACCAATTTACACTCTTTTTTCTTGAGAGTGTGGGCCACATTTTAAGTGTTCTGTTTGTACAGTCAGCATGAAATGAAACCCGAACGCCGGAACGCGTGGCCGTTGATACAGGCTGCTCCACCTGGAGGGCCCCTGAGAACTAATGAAAATGTGCCGGGGTGCCAGGGTGCGGGTCCGACTACGATGAGCTCGACCCTCGTGCGGCGCGTCTGGGAGTTCCGCGTTTCGCCGGTGGCGCGCTGTAAGCGCCGTCACATCCGATACAAAAAGCACTGTCACTCGCTTTGTGTATCGGATTCCCAGCGACATCTCTTCAGCGCTGTCATTCATTATCGCTTTGTGTATCCCAAGGGCGAAATGAAAGTCGAAACATTTCGTGCACACAAGACCCGTAGTTGCTTGATGACGTGCCCCGCGCGGTTTGTGAGAAATAGTGAAACGTCACAAACGCGAAATAATATTTGTTTATTGGCACGACCATACTCTTCATAAAAAAATGCTGCAACAAACCAACGCGGATGCCTCGGTTTTTATGAGCAATGCCCATGTTTTTTGCGAGGTTATCAGTCGAATCTTAAAAAGCGAGGAATTGCTTGCTGACGCTCTCTTTAGTAGCAACCGATATGCCAGGGGTATCGATTCCGGAGCGGAATAAATTAATCACCGTCTGAGCAGGGCCTATTGCAAAGAGCTATAGCCACGTTAAGCGGCCGCCCGGTGTGGACTGGGCGACAGTGCGGCGACAGAAAAGCACCCCGAGTGACGGCACTTACAGCGCGCCACCGGCAACACGCGGAAGTCCCAGACGCCCCGCGCGAGGGTTGGGGACATCTTAGTAGGACCCGCACCCTCGCACCCAGGTGCATTTTCATTAGTTTTCAGGGGACCTCCAGGTGGAGCAGCCTGTATCGATGGCCACGCGTTCCGGCGTTCGGGTTTCATTCCGCGCTGACTGTTCGTTTTATTTTTGAATGAGAAATTTTCCAGGGGATGGTAGCGTCACTGCACTGGTTCTGAAGCTCCAAAATAAAGTAAAAAATAAATGCCAAGGAACAAGTGAAGAAAGAAAAAAACAAAACGATAATCACTTGCACTTGGGAGTTAGGGCAGTTTCAGCAAGATCATTAGAAGCCGATTCATATTCTCCGTAACGTTATTGGGTTCTGCGTTAGTAGGCTCTAACATATGTTTCAGCCACTAACCGCACTGTACATTCAGCAGTTGAAAGAACTCAGCAGTGCATTAAAAAAGGACGTTTCGAAAGTCAAGAAAAGGGTCGAATTCGGCTACAGCTTTGAATACTTTTGAAATGTATATTGCCTATCACCTAAGTGGATAATAAAAAAAAAGAGTAATAGACTAAAAACAAAAAAAAAAACTTTTACTCTGAGACAAATAGGGAAACTGACAGATTTCGAAAAAATGACATCTATTTTGAGGGCCTTGTATAGCGTATAAAAATATCTCAAACATTAACACACTCAAATGCAGACGCTTTAGACAAATATAACTGCTAATCAAAATAATATTAATAATAATAGTAATTATAATATTAATATTTTTTATTCAAATGTGTATATATCAAGAGACAGATAAACGGTTCTATTAAAGGCGTCTAGGAAAGCACCTTACACTTCACACTTAGAACTATCCCCATACATTTGACGGTTCAAAATCTAATATCCACCTTGCACGGTGTGGCTAATTGATGATGGTCATGTTCATAAGAAAGGGCAGACATCGCACACATTTACAATTCAATGACATACATGCGTAGGTAGACCACAACGAAGTCAGGATGCTTCACTAGTACCACGAGAAGACGCTTGATTTGTTTTTGTGATTTCAAACTATAAAAATCGTCCGAAATAATGTTTCGATTACAACATGCACGAACATATATGAAGTTTTAATTCAAACATGCAAGTGGCACGGTGTGGCGTAAACAATGATCGTCATGTTCTTTTAAAAAAAATATTTAAAGAAACAGTCACATAACACACACTCACACAGAAAGTCGCGTATTTACGTAGGTAGATCACAACACATTCAAGATGCTTCGCTAATGCAATGGAGGAGACGCTTCATTTGTTTTAATGAGTTCACACACAAAAAAAATTGTCCGTAAAATTGTTTAAAAAAGAGAGCACATAGAAACTCCGAACCCTGTTTCCGTACTTCGCGACAACGAAAGGCAACTTGTATTGCTCAGTACAACGAAGGTGTGATGGGGAGGTTATGTGTGGAATCTTGAAGTTACCGCTTCAAATGTGCTTACGAAAAACAGTCTGAAACACTAAGCCTTTACATAATGCCGAAAATAGGATTGCCATCCTTCGTTCGTCTGTTTGTGAACATGGATTATAGGTGATAGTTTTAAAGAAGCCTTTCAAGTTTGAATCCATCCTTTGTTGACATGAACCAGAGCCATGGCCAATCATTGTTATTCCGTTCCTTAAAAAAACTGAACGCAAGCGCTTGGGCTATCTACGTTTTTGCTCAAGTTGGTATCAGCGACCTTGTGTTAAATATTAAACGGGGAACACTTCGCAGTCGTTTACAAAGATGCGATAGATAGGAACTCTATGACATATCACTGTCAAACTGTATGCCTAAATACGCGTATGTAACCTGATCAGTGTAATCAACAGGAGAGCCGTTGCAAGGCGCGCACTCGAATTTATACATATAAAGCGGGTGACTGAATGTGTGAACTTTCAGCGGAATAAGAAAGCACACAAGTTTTGTTTTAGATACATTAATAGAGAAAAATATTTTTAAAATCAATCAAGAAGGTAACAAGTATTTTATTCGAGATGCGAAACTGCTACATTTAATGAAGATGAAGAAAGAGCAACTCTGTGTCGTCTGCATATTGGAAAAGTTTCCACAAAAAATGTTGCGTTAGACATTTTAGTAATAAAAAATTTAATAAGCAGACGTGAAAACACGGAGCATTGGGGAACTTCAGATATCGATACAACCCTTAGAGCTTCGTATACGGCATACTGAAGAAAGCTGCGATAGCGCAGTCAGAACGTTTTGTAGTAATGGTAGGAATAGACCACGGAATCTGATGTTCTGTAATTTTTTCAGTACAATTAAAAGTCTCACTGTGTCAAATGCTTTTGCCGCATCAATGAAAAGCGCACATGCGACCTGACGCCCATCGGAAGCAAGATGCAACTCACCTGCGAAGTCTTCTAGTATCGGACCCGTGCCCCGACCACTTCGGAGCCATATTGGCCAGACGAGAAATTATAAACTGTATTTAAAAGCGACGTCTAGGTTTGGAGAATATGCTGTTCATAAATTTGAATAATAGATGACGAAATTGAAACTGGGCCATAGTTTTCAAATTTAGGAAGCTCCCCACCTTTAATTAAGCCTTCACCAGAGCAGTTTTCAAATCGTTAGGTATCCTCCCTTCTGAACTAAAATCATTTAGCCTATAAAACTTTTAAGTATTCAATATAAATACGCTCTCGAATGCACTAGAACATATAAAACAATACATGCTTTATAGAATACTAATGTTTTGAAAGATTTTGTAATTGGATCCCTATTGAAAAAAACAATTTGAAAACAGTTTGGATGTGAACTGGCCAAACCCGAAATTAACTGGTTGTAGTGGAATTGTACCGGGCAAATTGGAAATCGAACTGTCGAAACTGGCCGAACTTGGAAAGTGAACTGGCCAAGCTGGCAGCTGAATTGGCTAAACTGTTATTTGCACAGTTCAAACTGGTCGCTAACCAGGCAAAACAGGTAGCTTGAACTGGCGACACTGGTGTCTTAATGTTCAACCTGGCAGCCAAACAGTTTGAACTGGCAGTCGAACTGATCTAACTGTAAGTCAAACAGTTACAACTGGCAATGAAACTGGTCTCACTGTATCGAAACAAGTCATACCAGCCGAACTAAAGAAACTGCTCGTTGAACAGGTCAAGCTAGTAGTATGCCCAGTTTAAAATAATTAACGATTGGAATCGATCCCATTGGCCTTTTTCATTTGGATCAAGTTGGTTTCAATATTTCTAATTTGAACTCACACGCGGGAGAACCGCATTAATGACTATTTTTTTTTCTAGATGAGTGAATTGGGCTTTTACACTCCACACAACTCACAATAAAAAATAAAAAATTGGCAGATCAAGATTTCTTAATTTTATAGGCAAATATGTGTTTCTAGAATGAACCTTGCCACAGCAGAGAAAATGTCTGGCCTTTACGGAACATTTTTTCTATGCAGATGTCGCATAATAGACTAGTAGACCAAATAAAAGCTTTATTTTGACGCATGTACAGTTGTACCTAGCTTGCACCAATAGTTCGTGACAGGTCAAGAATTTAGTGATGCAATCGCCTCATAGAAGTTCATTTCCCTCTGCCGGCCAATCGTTCCCACAGTGACTTTATAATTCTCCCGCTTTTTACCGCGGCCTTTATCCACCCTGGCCTGCACCTAAAAGCCGCTTCCAGGCTCCAGCGTAAATGCCCGAGGGCGAGGCAGGGAGTCTCCCACGTGATGTCGGAGATGCGCGGGAAAATGTGGCAGTTGCGCCTATGAGTCAAGCGGCTGGAATGCGCCGGTGCCCTGGGACCGGAGATCATACAGTGTCTCCGGTGTCTCCACGCGCAGCGCAGATGGCGCAGATGCCTTGAAAGAGGAGAGGTGCTCACGTGCCAGGACAGGGAGCACGCGGGCCAATCAGCGCGGCCCTCGCGCGCGCTCGAAGCGCCAGTCGGCGTCGGCGGCAGCTCCGGGAGCCAAAAAAAAAACCAAAAACAAAACCGGTTCTGGCGCGACTGCGGCGACGGTTGGAAGTTTGAACTTGGGCGGTTGGGATGGGCCGGTTGGGTGTTTGTTTGGGGCCGCTGTTCGGCTGGGGGAGGTTACAATTTGTCTTCAACGTGTGTTTGTATAAGATAGTTTGCCGGAGCCTTGAGTGCTGCCTCTGCCGATGGTTCCTGTGTCTGACGACGTCCTCCACCTGAGTTCCACTCGCTCGCGGGCGAAGTAGCTGCGTCCCAGAACGGCGTGTTCGGAAGTCGCTCCCTCCTCATTGCGGCGCGGGCAATGGCTGCCTCTGTCTCCGCGCCAGCGAGCCAGGTAAGCAGGCTGGACCATTTGGATTCATTTTCATAATCAGGTGCATGTGAAACTGAACATTTCAGCGACCCGATTTGGAACAGCTATGCTTGTAATACAACCGCTAGTGTGCATGCAGCTTCAGAGATATTCTACCACAGTGGTTGCGAGTTGCATAGCGGACGACAGACTGGGGAGGCAGGAAGTGGGTAACAACAGCAGCATCTTTTCACTCCTGGGCATTGCTTCGCGTAAAGGCTGAACCGCATGTAAGCGATTAAGCGAACGACGATGACAGTGACGAGAGTCAGCGACGAGCGACGGAGATTTCCCACGGTCGGTCGTCACGTCGCTCGGTTTTTGGATTTCTAGAAGTCGTCGCTCAACGTCTTGGTCGCTTGCTGCCGTCGCTTTCATGCGGTTTGTCTAGTCGCGCGAGTGACCGAGTGACAGCGAAGCGTATCGTCGTCGCTTGTTTCGTCGCTCGCCAAATCGCTTACATGCGGTTTATACTTAATTTCCGCTAGACTGGCACCACATGTACGGTTGGCGCACGCTTCCATATTTTCTCTCATACTGTTTATAATAGTGCATATTTTTTATTGGTGGCATTAGTTACATACCGTTTTACAACAGACGGGTGCAAATAAATCTGCCATGGCTCTAATTACTGATGTTTATTCTTATTTCAGATGACTTGAGGTACTATGTTATCCACCACCGGAACCCCGACACACCAGAAGATGTGGAAAATCTCGCCGACCGGCTGGGACTAATGAATAATACCATAAAGTACGTGTATTTTTTGTGGAAATAAAGTGAATTTTATTCGTTTACGACCTGTGTTGTCAATATTACCAGTTAAACTGGTTTAACTGCATGGAGTGGACCAGTATACGCAGTCGCACAGTATTACCAGTTTACACATTTTCACAGTAAGACCTGTATGCACAGTTTCACAGTAAGACCAGTATGCACAGTTTCAGTTTGTCCAGTTCAACCAATATAACCAGTGGCAATAAGCCTGTTTGAACTGGCCCAGTTTGCAAAATTTTTCAATAGGGATGGGGTTTATGACTAGTGTTTCACATTAAAGGTGACCTGACAAGGTTTCTGAGATCGCCTAAACATGGCAATAACACTCTGCTGGTTCTAAGCATCCTGGAAATCCCTAAATCATGACAATACACGGCCGATTTCACCGTTACAAAAGAAATTCACTGTTAAGAAAGAAAAGAGTCCGCACCACACATGTTTACACAATAATAATAATAATAATAATAAAAATAATAATCATGAATCAAGAATCGCGAATCAAGACTAATTTTTATTAGGTGTCCAGGAACGACCATGCGGTCTTGCTACTGGCACACCGGAACTTATACACTACAAAAAAGTAGGAAAAAATAAAAATAAAAAGGAAACATAAAAAAATTCAAAGCATGGAGTAAAAGATATGATACATATAACGCATGCTGACACAAAGATACGATATACACAACAAGGAAAGAACGGAACACAGGGTCCGAACGCAGAGTAGAAGACTACCACAAAAATGAATATACCTTATTAAAATAATATATATTAACATGACAATCACGACAGGTTCAACGAGACTCATACAAGACTCTGAGAGATCTGACAAATTCAGTCACAAAAAATATCAAGATCACTTGCAATGCCATTATATGCCCTGCACATGCGAAACATGGGGTCCAGGATATTTAACGTCCGAGGAGAGTAAAAAGACGTTGTCAAACGGGTCGCTCTCCGAGGAACTCGTAAACATATCTTTGAAAGCAGTCCTGAACAGTCGGCCATGCCATGAAGGACTTTGAAAATTAAAACCAGATCTGCCTTTTCTCAACAGTGATATAAGCTGTTTATTTGTAGGACGTCCAATACATTGTTACTCTTTGATAGAGATGTTTCATCGTGCAGATATCGATATCGATAAATAGATAAAAATTTGTATTGCACTCGCTCCAGCCTTAGGAGGGTAGTTTTGCAAGTACCATTCCATACAGGAGATGCGTGCTCGGTATTCTGAGTGGTGTACAATACAAAAACAAAACTAGCATTTGAACTCAATTAAATAATAATAATAATAATAATAATAATAATAATAATAATAATAATTATTAATATTATTATTATTATTATTATTATTTTTACAGCATAATAATAAGAAGAAAAAGAAGAAGAAGAAGAAGAATTTATTGTTTTGCTTCTGCCCTCAAAAAAACACATCGGTATTCTGGGTGGTGCACAATACAGCTGCATCAAAAACAAAACTAGCATTAGAACTCAAATCAAAAACACTACAGAAAAAGTACTAAACCAGATACAAGGCATGCATTGGCATACTCAAAAAGAAAATATTTATTCACGCATATTAAAAATAAAATCCTGAAAAACAAGTAAAATATCAAAGTTTTCTTGATGTATATTGTTATAATCAATTTAAATTCTTGTTAACCATGATAAAAAAGATAAACATGACGGATAAAAAGTTAAAAAGCTCCGGCAGACCGAAAACAGGGCATAGAAGTACATCGGACGTAATAAATTAATTGAATTGATTTCTCGTTACAGTAAACAACTTTCAGGAGAAATAAAAATTTCTGAATTGCCACCTCACACCTAACTTAGAGAACAAACTTCGGCGTGGTAACGGTTTTTGATGGTAGAAACATCTCCCAATTAAACAATCACAGACTATTCTAATCATTCGATTTTGTACATTTTCTACAGCTAGGATGTGTGATATAATCAAGGAATTTCAAATGACAAAGCCAAATTCCAGCCGTGATCCAACAAATCATTTCTACATGATTGACAACATCGTATCCCAAGATATAAAGAAATTTTCGAAACTAAAGGGGATGCCTCTTGTATCATTAGGGCATGTTTTTCGTGTAATATGAAGAATATTTATTATATTTGTATCCTTTATCAGGCTTTTTGAATGAACGACACAGTCTAGAGAAACTTCATCTTGCAATGCCTGCTTTAAAAACTCAGAAATATTGAGACTTTTTTTATATATTTGGGAGTTTTGGAATGACGTATCCACAAGATTTATTTAAGCGAAAAATAGTGTCGTCATTATGCTTCATTTAAAATGGAGGCGACGCTATTTCTTTGCCTATGCTATTCTAAAACTCGCTTTTATGAATACTCGTAACTGGTCTCAAAGGGTGTAGCCTGATGTTTTAACCTTTTCGCTGTTCAGCCTGACTCCGCTCCGGTGGCATAGGAACTCGAACGGAAACGTTTACGCGATAATTAACCCGTGCTTATCACTGGGAATGACGTAAACATGACGAGCTTTTCTTTACATTTTCGTAGGGCTGGGTGGAAGGACTTCATGGAGGAAATTTTCTGGTGGCTTCGGTGAGTATGATTGGGCAACGAAGGCTGATCATCGTTTTAGTAAAATTTCAAACCGATTCATTCTGTTTTTTTTGTGAAAAGATATAGGCACCTGAAGCATTGCATCTACACATCGACACCCGTAATTCTGCCACACACAATAAACGGCCTTTGCTAATTGGGTAGTATTAAAGTTTTAATAAATCATAAAATTCAATTTTATATGATGCCAATTTAGAATTTGTCACGACTAATATATATATATATATATATATATATATATATATATATATATATATATATATATATATATATATATAAACAAACATATGCAGATGAATGAACCGTACTTAATCCAATGAATCAAAGAATCAAAGTTTTCAGGAACCCGCCGAAAGCTTTGGCTTTCGGCGGGTTCCTGGAAACCTTGATTCTTTGATTCACACGCCACTGCGTGGAACGCAGTACGATGCTTGGTGTCACGTGGTACGTGCTCGTTTGTGCTTCAGAAATCCTCCCACTGTTTGTCTCGTCACGTGTACATGTAGTAGTCTTCTTTGTTTATGAGCTTTAGAGACACGGTACCATCATCATCTGCGAGAATCAAGAGCCACGTTATTGAATATACAACGAAGGCACTTCAGGTCATCGTACATGGTCTCCGAAGAGGACAATAAACGAACATATGCAGATGAAAGAACCTACTTAATCCAATGAATCAATTAGGTATCAAAGTTTTCAGGAACCCACCGAAAGCCAAAATAACGGCGGAACCAGGATTTGAACTCTGGGCCTCCCAATGTCCGGTCGGGTGTGCTGGCCACTACACCACTCCACTTCTTTTTTTTTTTAAGCAGATGTTTATTTACAAGTTAAAAACATAAGTAGCAAGAATGAAGAAAATGAGGTTTATAGATCTGTTAGAGCAGAAAAAGAACGTTAGATAAGTTATACATTGCATTAAATGACCCAGGTGGAAAGTAAATCAGCAACTTTGTTAAAGAGTGCAGTAAACTCGGCTCTGGATGAAGATTACACTCGAAGATCTTTGAAATATATTAAAGTGAGGCATGTGCGAAGGCGACGGAGAGTCTTCCTGAAGCATAAAAATTTAGTGCTACCTTCTGACCTTTCACCAGAGCGTCTCTCAGATCTTTTTTCTATTTCAACTGGTTCTAAAGTTCTAATAGTACAGTTCAATTTGCTAGCAAAGTGTTGCCACGCAGGTTTAGGGTTCGGTGTGCACTCTGTCATGTCTACTCTTGACCGCCATAACGCATGTAGGCCTAAAACGATGATTATCTCAGTCAGATCAGTCAGCGTCCTTTGGTCGTGCCGCCTTAGGAATTTCAAAGTACACCAACTAATTTGCAAGTCCAGATCAAAGAAAGACTGTAGTTCGGCCAAAAATATTTCTGCATTGGAACAAAAAATAAACACATGCTCGAGCGTTTCTTCTTTTCCACATAAATCACAATTGTGGGACCACGGCACGAAGAAGCCCTTGGCCTGCTGCCACAGTTTAACGGGAAGCACTTCCGTGTGGCATTTGAAAATTAAGTCTTTCGATGATGTGGCGACGGGCAAACATTTTAGACGATGAAATACGTCATTGTCGGTTAGCAGGTTTGTCAAGGGTCTGTAAAGGGAAGGAGGAATCAGCGCGGAGACTGTAGCCCAATACAGATGCTTACGGTTGGTTTTCAGAAGAAAGTCCCACGAAATATTGTTTTGCAGCAGGCGGATTGACTGAGCGATCTCTTTGTAAAAGAAAAGCACTTGAGAAAAAGGTGTAGGGGTAGCAGTGGTGACTTGCCATGCCAAGAGTTGCGACGTACCGAGGTGGTGAAATGGAGACAGTATGAAGGGGTGTTGCTGATCGCGGAAGAAGAGGAAACGATGAATGACGAGCTTTAGGCCGACATTGATGAGACCTAAGCCTCCTTTAGCAAGACTTGAAAAGAGGTTTTAACGTCGCATTCGCTCCATGGACAGTTTCCCATATAAATACAGCCCAGGAACGCTGAACTTTGTCTGCCGTGGTAGTAGAGAATGGCATCACTTGCGTAGACTAGAGGATGGCTGGATATGATATGGCGTTGCACAGGTAGCTTCTTGTAAAAAAAAGAGATGTGCGGGGTTTCCATGGAAACAGCTTCGCTCCTTGTGCTCCGATGCTCTTCTTCCATAAGGACGCCGCACCTTCACGAAGGTCTAAGTTTTTCCCCAAGTAGGTCGTCAATGATTCTGACCACTGAATACCCATAAACCTAGAAGGTTTGGTTCCCCAGTCTCCAAGCCAGGCACCGCATGACTTTTTTTCGATTCAAAGAAGAACCGGAGTATTTGCTATAGCTCTCTACAAGTTTAAAAGCAATCTGCACTTCTTTCTTGGATGAACGTACAAAGGTAATGTCATCGGCATATGCCAGAAACTTCAGGACGTGTTCGGGAAACTGGAATCCAGCAATCGAGGTATTGTGAAGTACAGAGCGACAGAGTGGTCTAAATATAAAGAAAACAGGAGGGGCGAGAGCGGGCAGCCCTGCCGTACTGATCTGCGCACAAAAATAGAGGTTCCTACAATCCCATCGATGACGAGTTTCATCGTGATGTCCGTGTAAATTATCAAAATTCATTTCTCAATGTAATCTCCCAGTTCACAGCGTCATATCAGGGAAAATAGAAATATCCGGTCGACTCTGTCGAATGCTTTACTTAGGTCTAGCTGAAGCGCATCTAGTTGTGCATAACCTTGTTCTGCAGCTTCGCACATGATGCGCATCCGGTGAAGGTTGTGTGTGATAGAACGACATTTGAAGCCGTAGCTCTGGTGGTCTCCAACGATGTGACGAAGTCCTATCTCAAGTCGTCGTGCCAGTATTCTTGTAAGAATTTTATAATCGGTACAAAGTAAGCTGATGGGACGAAAATCGGATACTTCTGGTGCTCCCTCATTAGGGGCTTCTTGGGTATTAATACTACGTGACTTTTTCTCATCGACGGTGGCAGCAGCTCTCGTTTTCGGATATCTTCAAATACGTGCACGAGGGAAGCGCCAACAATGTCCGCAAATGTTTTATAAAATTCAGCACCAATGCAATCAGGACCTGGACTCTTGTTAGTAGGGAGCTATTTTATCACTCGTTGTATCTCTTTCGGTGTTATGGGAGGGTTTATTATTTCTCTCACTTCTTCTGGAACCTTAGGGAGTAAGGAGAGCACCTTCTCTGGAATATCCGACAAGGTTTCCGTCCTTGCAAACAGGTCTCCATAAAAGCTTTCAAAAGCAGCGCATATATCTGATTTTGTAGAGGCTATTGAATCTTTATGATGAACCACGGTGATAGCATTACGCTTGCGTCGTAGTCTTTCGAACGCGTGAAAAACTTTAGATGGTTGTTCCTCATGTTCTAGTGTCAGCTCTCGACTTCGAATGAGCGCTCCCCAGTGTCGCTGTTCAATAAGCTGTTGCAATTGTTTTTTTATGTTCCAAATATCTTACAAAATACGCCGGGGCGTCGTTCTTCTTCAGTGACGAGGGATCGTAAAGCATTTACGAAAGCCAGCTCTTTGAACTTTTTTCGTACACTCTCTACAGAGCTTCGAATGACCGCTTGATCTTTCACATATGAATTGAACGCTTCCCATTTGCAAGCGTCGATTGGCTCACTTTCGTCTTGAACGGTTAGCTCCTTACGAATTTGTTCGCGAAGCACTTCATCTTCCAAACTTGTAGTGTTCATCTTCCAAGTTTTAATTCCTAAACTACATATGAAGCGACCTGTCTCTCTTTTAAACGAGATGGACACTTGCGCATGGTCTGAGAGGTGAGTGGGATTCGCAGTATATTGAATCTTGTCACTGTGGAATTCACCTGAGATGTAAATTCTATCAAGACGCTCATGAGAAGAGCCTTGCCAATGGGTGAATTTAAGATCAAAACATTTCATGTCTTCTGTCGCGTCCTTGAGGTCGAAGTCATGAAGAATGTTTTTCAACTCCACTATGCTTCCATCACTTTTCCATCCAGAAGTTGTGCAATCGTTACGACACAGTACGCAATTGAAGTCACCCGCTAAGATAACTTTACTTGGGGTGCCTAAAATTAAACGTAAGCTTTTGAAAAAAGTTAAACGATCAGAAGAGTTGTTTGGTGCGTAGATGGAAACTATTCTGACTAATTCTTCGCCAACCAAAACGTCTATGGCAGCTGTGCGACCATCTGCAGCTAGCTCACAGTCAACGAAGCTGCAGTGACGTGAGGCTTTTCGCAGAAAGATAGCGGTCTCAGCACTTAAGCCCGTGGATTGAGCGTGATAACAATAATATGAATCCTAAAAGTAGGAGACAAGATCAATTTCTTGCACTCTAGTTGAAACTTTGGATTCCTGTAAACATATTATATCAATTTTGTGTTGATAAAGAATCTCTTTTAGCCAGTCCTTACGGCGCCGACTTATAAGGCTGGCTACATTAAAAGTCCCGATTGTAAAAGCACCATAAGAATCGTCGTTCGTTGAACGTATTAGGGGATGGAGCAAAGTGAAGCGTCTCTTACAGACTCTTCAAGTCCTCTTGGCCGACAGGATGGAACCCGCCGAAAGCCAAAATAACGGCGGAACCAGGATTTGAACTCTGGGCCTCCCAATGTCCGGTCGGCTGTGCTAACCACTACACCACTCCACGTTGGCTTTCTGGCGTTTCCTATCTGTCTTATTAATGCACAAGAAACGAAATGCATCCAATCGGAGGTGTTCTGGAAACACACGCCGCCGTGTGGAACGCGGTACGAAACTTGGTGTCACGTGGTACGTGCTCGTTTGTGCTCCAGAAATCCTCCCACTCTTTGTCTCGTCACGTGTACATGTAGTAGTCTTCTTTGTTTATGAGCTTTAGAGACACGGTATAATCATCATCTGCGAGAACCAAGAGCCACGTTATTGAATATACAACACGGGCACTTCACGTCATCGTACGTGGTATGACGTAGAGGAAAATAAACGAACATATGCAGATGAATGAACCGTACTTAATCCAATGAATCAAAGAATCGAAGTTTTCAGGAACCCGCCGAAAGCCAAAACAAGGCGGAGGCAGGATTTGAACTCTTGGCCTCCCAATGTCCGGTCGGGTGTGCTAACTACTACACCACTCCAACTTGGCTCTCTCGCATTTCCTATCTGTCTTATTAATGCACAAGAAACGAAATGCATCCAATCGGAGGTGTTCTGGAAACACACGCCGCCGCGTGGAAGGTGGTACGACGCTTGGTTGACGTGGTACGCGCTCGTTTGTGCTCCAGAAATCCTCCCACTGTTTGTCTCGTCACGTGTACATGTAGTAGTCTTCTTTGTTTATGAGCTTTAGAGACACGGTATCATCATCATCTGCGAGAATCAAGAGCCACGTTATTGGATATACAACACGGGCACTTCACGTCATCGTACGTGGTTTCCGAAGAGGAAAATAAACGAGCATATGCAGATGAATGAACCGTACTTAATCCAATGAATCAAGAATCAAAGTTTTCAGGAACCCACCGAAAGCCAAAATAACGGCGGAACCAGGATTTGAACTCTGGGCCTCCCAATGTCCGGTCGGGTGTGCTGGCCACTACACCACTCCACTTCTTTTTTTTAAGCAGATGTTTATTTACAGGTTAAAAACATAAGTAGCAAGAATGAAGAAAATGAAGTTTATACATATGTTAGAGCAAAAAAAAAATGAACGTAACATAAGTTATACATTGCATTAAATGACCCAGGTGGAAAGTAAATCAGTTAAAGGTTACAACATTGTTAAAGAGTGCAGTAAACTCGGCTCTGGATGAAGATTACACTCGAAGATCTTTGAAATATATTAGAGTGAGGCACGTGCGAAGGCGACGGATAGTCTTCCTGAAGCATAAAAATTTAGTGCTACCTTCTGACCTTTCACCAGAGCGTCTCTCAGATCTTTTTCTATTTCAACTGGTTCTATAGTTCTAATAGTCCAGTTAAATTTGCTAGCAAAGTGTTGCCACGCAGGTTTAGGGTTCAGTGTGCACTCTGTCATGTCTACTCTTGACCGCCATAGCGCATGTAGGCCTAAAACCATGATTATCTCAGTCAGATCAGTCAGCGTCCTTTGGTCGTGCCGCCTTAGGAATTTCAAAGTACACCAACTAATTTGCAAGTCCAGATCAAAGAAAGACTGTAGTTCGGCCCAAAATATTTCTGCATTGGAACAAAAAATAAACACATGCTCGAGCGTTTCTTATTTACCACATAAATCACAATTGTGTGACCATTTCACGAAGACGCCCTTGGCCTGCTGCCACACTTTAACGGGAAGCACTTCCGTGTGGAACTTGAAAAATAAGTCTTTCGATGATGTGGCGACGGGCAAACATTTTAGACGATGAAATACGTCAAAGTCGGTTGGCAGGTTTGTCAAGGGTCCGTAAAGGGGAGGAGGAATCAGCGCGGAGACTGTAGCCCAATTCAGTTCCTTACGGTTGGTTTTCAGGAACCCGCCGAAAGCCAAAATAACGGCGGAGCCAGAATTTGAACTCTGGGCCTCCCAATGTCCGGTCGGCTGTGCTAACCACTACACCACTCCACGTTGGCTTTCTGGCGTTTCCTATATGTCTTATTAATGCGCAAGAAACGAAATGTATCCAATCGGAGGTATTCTGGAAACACACGCCGCCGTGTGGAACGCGGTACGACGCTTGGTGTCACGTGGTACGTGCTCGTTTGTGCTCCAGAAATCCTCCCACTCTTTGTCTCGTCACGTGTACATGTAGTAGTCTTCTTTGTTTATGAGCTTTAAAGACACGGTATAATCATCATCTGCGAGAACCAAGAGCCACGTTATTGAATATACAACACGGGCACTTCACGTCATCGTACGTGGTATGACGTAGAGGAAAATAAACGAACATTTCCGTTGTATAAATTCTGGGGAGGAGGGAGCTTGTCAAGCTGATTTATTCAGCTTTTTTTCCCCAACCTCCCACATCGCCCGGATGGAAAATAAAGGCATTATTATTATTATAACATATACAAATGAATGAACCGTACTTAATCCAATGAATCAAAGAATCGAAGTTTTCAGGAACCCGCCGAAAGCCAAAACAAGGCGGAGGCAGGATTTGAACTCTTGGCCTCCCAATGTCCGGTCGGGTGTGCTAACTACTACACCACTCCAACTTGGCTCTCTCGCATTTCCTATCTTTCTTATTAATGCACAAGAAACGAAATGCATCCAATCGGAGGTGTTCTGGAAACACACGCCGCCGCGTGGAAGGTGGTACGACGCTTGGTTTGACGTGGTACGCGCTCGTTTGTGCTCCAGAAATCCTTCCACTGTTTGTCTCGTCACGTGTACATGTAGTAGTCTTCTTAGTATATGAGCTTTAGGGACACGGTATCATTATCATCTGCGAGAATCAAGAGCCACGCTATTGAATATACAACACGGGCACTTCACGTCATCGTACGTGGTCTCCGAAGAGGAAAATAAACGAGCATATGCAGATGAATGAACCGTACTTAATCCAATGAATCAAGAATCAAAGTTTTCAGGAACCCACCGAAAGCCAAAATAACGGCGGAACCAGGATTTGAACTCTGGGCCTCCCAATGTCCGGTCGGGTGTGCTGGCCACTACACCACTCCACTTCTTTTTTTTTTTAAGCAGATGTTTATTTACAGGTTAAAAACATAAGTAGCAAGAATGAAGAAAATGAAGTTTATACATATGTTAGAGCAAAAAAAAAATGAACGTAACATAAGTTATACATTGCATTAAATGACCCAGGTGGAAAGTAAATCAGTTAAAGGTTACAACATTGTTAAAGAGTGCAGTAAACTCGGCTCTGGATGTAGATTACACTCGAGGATCTTTGAAATATATTAGAGTGAGGCACGTGCGAAGGCGACGGACAGTCTTCCTGAAGCATAAAAATTTAGTGCTACCTTCTGGCCTTTCACCAGAGCGTCTCTCAGATCTCTTTCTATTTCAACTGGTTCTATAGTTCTAATAGTCCAGTTAAATTTGCTAGCAAAGTGTTGCCACGCAGGTTTAGGGTTCAGTGTGCACTCTGTCATGTCTACTCTTGACCGCCATAGCGCATGTAGGCCTAAAACCATGATTATCTCAGTCAGATCAGTCAGCGTCCTTTGGTCGTGCCGCCTTAGGAATTTCAAAGTACACCAACTAATTTGCAAGTCCAGATCAAAGAAAGACTGTAGTTCGGCCCAAAATATTCTGCATTGGAACAAAAAATAAACACATGCTCGAGCGTTTCTTATTTACCACATAAATCACAATTGTGTGACCATTTCACGAAGACGCCCTTGGCCTGCTGCCACACTTTAACGGGAAGCACTTCCGTGTGGAACTTGAAAAATAAGTCTTTCGATGATGTGGCGACGGGCAAACCATTTTAGACGATGAAATACGTCAAAGTCGGTTGGCAGGTTTGTCAAGGGTCCGTAAAGGGGAGGAGGAATCAGCGCGGAGACTGTAGCCCAATTCAGTTCCTTACGGTTGGTTTTCAGAAGAAAGTCCCACGAAAAAGTGTTTTGCAGCAGTCGGATTGACTGAGCGATCTCTTTGTAAAAGAAAAGCACTCGAGAAAAGAGTGTAGGGGTAGCAGTGGTGACTTGCCATGCCGAGAGATGCGACGCACCGAGGTGGTGAAATGGAGACAGTATGAAGGGGTGTTGCTGATCCCGGAAGAAGAGGAAACGATGAATGACGAGCTTTCGGCCGACATTGATGAGACCTAAGCCTCCTTTAGCAAGACTTAAAAAGAGGTTTTGACGTCGCATTCGCTCCATGGACGATTTCCATATAAATACAGCCCAGGAACGCTGAACTTTGTCTGCCGTGGTAGTAGAGAATGGCATCACTTGCGCAGACTAGAGGATGGCTGGATATGATATGGCGTTGCACAGGTAGCTTCTTGTAAAAAAAGAGATGTGCGGGGTTTCCATGGAAACAGCTTCGCTCCTTGTGCTCCGATGCGCTTCTTCCATAAGGACGCCGCACCTTCACGAAGGTCTAAGTTGGTCCCCAAGTAGGTCGTCACTGATTCTGACCATTGAATACCCATAAACATAGAAGGTTTGGTTCCCCAGTCTCCAAGCCAGGCACCGCATGACTCTTTCTCGATTCAAAGAAGAACCGGAGTATTTTCTATAGCTCTCTACAAGTTCAAGAGCAATCTGCACTTCTTTCTTGGATGAACGTACAAAGGTAATGTCATCAGCATATGCCAGAAACTTCAGGACGTGTTCGGAAAACTGGAATCCAGCAATCGAAGTATTGTGAAGTAAAGAGCGACAGAGTGATCTAAATATAAAGAAAACAGGAGGGGCGAGAGCTGGCAGCCCTGCCGTACTGATCTACGCACAAAAATAGAGGTTCCTACAATCCCATTGATGACGAGTTTCATCGTGATGTCCGTGTAAATTATCGAAATCCATTTCTCAATGTAATCTCCCAGTTCACAGTGTCGTATCAGGGAAAATATAAATATCCGGTAGACTTTGTCGAATGCTTTACTTAGGTCGAGCTGAAGCGCAGCTAGGTGTGCATAACCTTGTTCTGCAGCTTCGCACATATGCGCATCCGGTGAAGGTTGTGTGTGATAGAACGACCTTTGAAGCCGTAGCTCTGGTGGTCTCCAACGATGTGACGAAGTCCTATCTCAAGTCGTCGTGCCAGTATTCGTGTAAGAATTTTATAATCTGTACAAATTAAGTGATGGGACGAAATCGTATACTTCTTGTGCTCCCTCATTAGGGGCTTTCTTGGGTATTAATACTACGTGACTTTTTCTCAATGACGGTGGCAGCAGCTCTCGTTTTCTGATATCTTCAAATACGTGCACAAGGGAAGCGCCAACAATGTCCGCAAATGTTTTATAAAATTCAGCACCAATGCCATCAGGACCAGGACGCTTGTTAGTAGGGAGTCTTTTATCACTCGTTGTATCTCTCTCGGTGTTATGGGAGAGTTTATTATTTCTCTCACTTCTTCTGGAACCTTATTGAGTAAGGAGAGCACCTTCTCTGGAATGTCCGACGTGGTTTCCGTCCTTGCAGACAGGTCTCTATAAAAGCTTTCAAAAGCAGCGCATATATCTGATTTTGTAGAGGCTATTGAATCTTTATGATGAACCACGGTGATAGCATTACGCTTGCGTCGTAGTCTTTCGAACGTGTGAAAAACTTTAGATGGTTGTTCCTCATGTTCTAGTGTCAGCTCTCGACTTCGAATGAGCGCTCCCCAGGGTCGCTGTTCAATAAGCTGTTGCAATTGTTTTTTTTTATGTTCCAAATATCTTCAATAAATACGCCTGGGCGTCGATCTTCTTCAGTGACGAGGGATCGTAAAGCATTTACGAAAGCCAGTTCTTTGGACTTTTTTTGTGCACTCTCTACAGAGCTTCGGATGACCGCTTGCTCTTTCACATATGAATTGAACGCTTCCCATTTGCAAGCGTCGATTGGCTTACTTTCGACTAGAACGGTTAGCTCCTTACGAATTTGATCGCGAAACACTTCATCTTCCAAAATTGTAGTGTTCATCTTCCAAGTTTCAATTCCTAAACTACGTATGGAGCGACCTATCTCTATTTTAAACGAGATGGACACTAGCGGATGGTCTGAGAGGTGAGTGGGATTCGCAGTATATTGAATCCTGTCACTGGGGAATTCACCTGAGATGTAAATTCTATCAAGACGCGCATGAGAAGAGCCTTGCCAATGGGTGAATTTAGGATCAAAACATTTTATGTCTTCTGTCGTGTCCTTGAGGTCGAAGTCATGAAGAATGTTTTTCAACTCCACTATGCTTCTATCACTTTTCCATCCAGAAGTTGTGCAATCGTTACGACACAGTACGCAATTAAAGTCACCAGCTAATATAACTTTACTTGGGGTGTCTAAAATTAAACGTAAGCTTTTGAAAAAAGTTAAACGATCAGAAGAGTTGTTTGGTGCGTAGATGGAAACTATTCTGACTAGTTCTTCGCCAACCAAAACGTCTATGGAAGCTGTGCGACCATCTGCAGCTAGCTCACAGTCAACGAAGCTGCAGTGGCGTGAGGCTTTTCGCAAAAAGATAGCGGTCCCAGCACTTGGGCCCGAGGATTGAGCGTGATAACAATAATATGAATCATGAAAGTAGGGGACAAGATAAATTTCTTGCTCTCTATTTGAAACTTTGGTTTCCTGTAGACATATTATATCAATTTTGTGTTGATAAAGAATCTCTTTTAGCCAGTCCTTACGGCGTCGACTTATAAGGCTAGCTACATTAAAAGTCCCCATTGTAAAAACACCATAAGAATCGTCGTTCATTGAACGTATTAGGTGATGGAGCAAAGTGAAGCGTCTCTTACTGACTCTTCATGTCCTCTTGGCCCGACAGGATGGAATCCTGCTCGGTGATGGGAGATTTGGGAGATAAAATTTTGTGCGCCTCTTCCTCCTCCTCTTTGACTCTGCCCGCTCCCATTGAGATGTTGAGCCAGGATATACCGTGCACAGAATTTCTTCTCCCTTTCTTTTCCCGAGCATTTATTTGTCGCTGGTTTCGTCCATTTCGGATGCCTCTTCCTCTGGTTTCATTGACTCTTCAGCTTGGTCTTCAGGAACAAGAGCACTGAACGAGTTATTTTTGACAAAATTGCTCACTGTCTCCTTCGTTGCAGAGCATGATGACGCCACCCTGTCTTCGCACTTCTCAGTCTGTGAGGCTGCCTCGGCGTAGGCTGTTCTTTGAGCGGTGCTGACCTATGTCGAAACCTCTGTGTGTGCTGTTTCTTCTGCGTCCATCAAGTAGTCTGCAGGAATCTGGAGAGATGCAGTCGTTCGGTTGGCGTACGTTGGGACACAGTCTTCGAGATCGTTGCCGAATTTTCGACATGCGCTACACTAGGGAGCGCGGCACTGGCCTCGGACGTGTCCGACGTGCCTGCATCGCAGATATTGCGGTGCTCTGCCAGGCACGGAGACAAGGACGGTGGTTCCCAGAATCCTGAGCTGATGCGGCAAGCTGTCCGCAGTCACCCCTTCGTTCAATTCAATCGACAGTATTCTTGTAATCGTCTCTACATCTTCGAAGCTGGAGTAGTGCCACTTGTCTCGAACGAGGCTTTTTATTTTTCCAAACGTAGAGAAAGCGCTGGCTACGTTTGCATCTGGGACGCTAGTTGGAACCCAGTGCACCTTCATGGACAGCGCAGTCTTGCTCCCGTCTGTTGTCAGACATGTCCGGTTCTTTACTTGGATCTCTCGGAGCAGCAGCAGTCTTTATTTTTCCTTGGCAGAACGCACTGTGAGTAGCCACACATGATTGTATTGGAAGGCCCCAAGCGAAGCTAGCTCGTTTTGGTTGATGATTTTCTTCAAAGCAGGACCGAAATCGTCGATGCGGTATGGCCCGGCTGATGGGTCCCCATGAAGAATCAGTGAATTTTCAAGCAGCTTACCGTTGGGAAGTGGTGGCAGTACAATCTTGTATTCCGTTGTACTTGGTGCAGAGGGGGCAGAAGCAGAAATAGTTTCAGAATATTCCAGGCTAGGCTTAGCCGTTGAGATTTCCTTTGCAGAGCCCATTTCCAACGCGGCCATTCAGCTCGTCGTCTTCTTCGAACTCCCTACACCACTCCACCTTTGCTTTCTGGCGTTTCCTATCTGTCTTATTAATGCACAAGAAACGAAATGTATCCAATTGGAGGTGTTCTGGAAACACACGCCGCCGCGTGGAACGCGGTACGACGCTTGGTGTCTGGTACGTGCTCGTTTGTGCTCCAGAAATCCTCCCACGGTTTGTCTCGTCACGTGTCATGTAGTAGTCTTCTTTGTTTATGAGCTTTAGAAACACGGTATCATCATCATCTGCGAGCATAAAGAGCCACGTTATTGGATTATATAACACGGGCACTTCACGGCATCGTACGTGGTCTCCGAAGAGGTAAATAAACGAACATATGCAGATGAATGAACCGTACTTAATCCAATGAATCAAAGAATCAAAGTTTTCTGGAACCCGCCGAAAGCCAAAATAACGGCCGAGCCAGGATTTGAACTCTGGGCCTCCCAATGTCCGGTCGGGCGTGCTAACCACTACACCACTTTTTTTTATTCGTAAAATGTGCCACACGGCATAATAGGGGGGGGGGGGGAGGGTTCATAGAAAGGAGTGCAGTCCAGCGCAGCGTCGTGCAGGAACTGCAAGAGCGACTTGTAATACTTGTTGTCATTCACCCATTGGGCGTAGTTATCGTGTGGGTGACCCTTTAGTCCGGCCTCGCGAAGTATCTTCTCACGGGTGCTCTTGGTCCCGGAGCAGAGCAACAGCAGATGATGAGCATCCGCCGTAGCCCCAGGGGCCTGACACTTAGGGCAGGTTCCCGGGTCGGCAGGTGTGTGCTCCCAGGTCCAGGTAACGGAAGGTGTTAGGGCCGCCCCAGCCCAAAGCCTCCGGAGAGAAACTTCCTCCACCCGGGATAGGTTACGGGGAAGGGAGCAGACACACGGAGGGATTAAAGCGCGTGTGTCCCGTCTGAGAAGGTTTTTATGGGCTATGAGGTCGGACCGGGGATCAGAAGGGAGGGAAGCGGGTCGGAGGTCAAGTAAGGGCTGAGTGGGGTGGGCATGGTGGTCAGCCAAGAAGTTTGAATGGTTCTGGCTTTGCCCCTGCACCCAGTGAACTTTATGTTGATGGTTGTCTTCTGGTGTAGTATATGTATCTGCAGACATATTGTGTAGCGTCTTTCGTAAACGGATCAGTAAGGCCCAAAGTGTCCATTGCCTCATTTGAAGGAGGGTTGATCGGAGGTTGCTGGAGGTTTGGGAAGAAACTGTCTGCCGCATTTTTCGCAAACTCCTCTGGAGTGAGGTTGAGGGTCAGCCGAATGCTCGCCAATGGGTCTGCCTGTTGGCCACCCCGCTCCATGGCTCGGAAGGTTCGCCATAAGGCTTTGTTTTCAGCCCCGGAGCCGAGGCTGTCACACCAGCCGTACCACCGGAAGCGTGATAATTGTTTTTCGTGTCGTCGAGCGCGCGCAGTTATATAATTGACCAAGACGCGACCTTCGGGTTGCAGGGGGTACGATTGGCTTGTAGCTCGGCCTGGCGGCGCTCGGCCCACAGCTTGAGTAGCGGTATGTCGGGTGTAGGCTGGTCCTCGTCTACGGTCGTAAGGGTTGCACTGTCTGCGAGGATAGATTGTAGAGTCGATATGAGGTTGTTGTGTCAAGTGAGTTAGCACGGTCGTCAGAACGGACCTTATCCCAATGTGTGACTCTGATCTTGCGGCGCAGTTTCTTCGGGTGCTTTGTGTGCAGGCCAATTAAGATATGGGAATGTTCGCTACCCCACGCATCTGGCTCAGGTGTCCACGAAGGAGATCCGGGCCCTAGCCACCATGTGAGGTCCGGTGCGTGAGTACGAGTCGCTGGGATAGTTGTCACGTCGGGATGGTTAAGGAGTGTAAAGTTGGAGTCGGTAAAGACTTCATAGACCTTTACACCTCTTTTAGAATTGTAGTTATAGCCCCACGAGGTATGTGGGGCGTTGAAATCTCCTCCTATGAGTATAGAATGCCTGGATACGTGGTCCTGATGTGATGAAGCCAACCTAGGTTGAGAGGTTGATTCCGTGGCCTTCCATAAAAGGACACAAGAAGCAGGGGTGTCTTGGCCGGGCGTGTTCAGACTGCAACCACCTCTTGTTGCTGATTACATAATCTCTGCAGGTTCACTAGTGTTTGAGGGACATGGTTTGCGACGTATATCGCCGCTTTTCTCGGTTTATCTGAGTGAGAGCCTCCTCGTCTATCCGGAATGGAAGGGGTGTGATAGCCAACGAAGTGTGGGAGAGCGCTAAGTTTATTAGATTTTTGTAAGAGGAGCGCCCACACGTGAAGTTTGCCGAAAAGAATCTTGGTCTTGTGTCCTCCAACTTTGTTATGGAGCCCTCGGCAATTCCATTGTAGGACGACCGGTTGCTGTTGAGATTTAGCCATGGCGAAGGCAAGTCTCTATCAGCTGTTTCATTTTGTTTAGGGTGTCAAGTACGGCCATCCAAGTGGCCGGATCAAAGGGGGTCATGTTTTCCGTCTGGTGTGGCATAGGAGCAGGCGATATTTGCGTGCCTGCATGTGGTGGCGTAGCTGCGCGTTCTTTACGACGAGCCGTGACGCGCGCCTTCCTCTGGCATAAAAGTTCGATCTTCCGTGACAGCTGCGCTATCTCTGTGTCCAGGTCGTCCTGTGTCACGGGAATTCCGGTTGGCTCTGGGGGATTCCCGGAGCAGGGGTCGGCCGATTGACGATCGTTCTTCCCAGGTCTCTTCAAGGCGGCGCAGTACAACGAGGGGCATTTTAATGCGGACTCCTCTGCCTCCTCTGGCTGCGTGTTTTCCGCGGACTCTAATGCCTGGAACCTGTTGTAGACAATAAGTGGCGCGGAGCTGGCTTTGAGGCGGCCTCGCGCACGGGCTGAGGCCCTCTGCTTGGTCGGGCATTTCGAAGATGTTATTTCGTGTTCATCAGTCTTGCAGAGGCCGCATCGGTAGCGTGCCTGGCCCTCTGATGTTGTTCTTTCAGGGTCAACGGTTGCTTTTGGACAATATTTTTGCAGGTGCCCCAGTTGATAGCACCGTTATAATAAACTTTTTCTGGTAGGGTCTGAGGGCCTTGTACCGTGACAAGGTAAGTCGTGCTAGAGCCCATCCGGCGAACTGTGAGCACGGTGTGGGTCTGGGATTTCAAGTCCTGTATGATCGTAGCACAAGAGTTGGTGGGGTCTAGGCCGTATACAACGCATCGTTGCACGTTGGGCCCAGATGCGAAGTATGCTTGGACTGACAATTGGTTGTCGGCGTTAATAGGGATTTGGCTAATTGCGCAGATCTTATCGGCGTCTTCTATGGAGGCAAGGTGCACAGTTATGGTGTTCGAGGCCTTGTGGATCACGAACCCTTGATAGCCCCGAGTGCCAAGGCACTGGTCTATAACATGTTGTATGCATTTTGTGGGAACGGCGGTGACATTGAACCTCACGGTTGGTCTAATGTGTACGCGGAATGATCGATCGGGAGAGGGGGGCGAGTAAGGACTAATGGAGGGGACCGGGGCAGCCTTCACCTTTTGAGTGGTGGAATCTCCAGCGTGTCGTCCGCCGTCCAGGTTGGGCAGGAAGAATGCTGGCTCGCTCCTCCAGGTAGAGACTCCTGAGAATCCATGTCTTGGGTCTGCTCTATGAGGCCGTCAGGTGGTGTAGCTGGTTGCTGGGCAAGGGAAGCCATGACTGAATTCAATCCTGAGCTGGACGTGTCATCAAAAGGGCTCAGCGAGTGGAGCGGCGTCGAGGACGGCGCGCTCCCGTCTGGTGTAGGCCAGAGCCGTATATTAGGAGAGTTTGGACAATGGGCGGAGCAAAGGCCGCCGCCAGCGCCGAAACCTCCCCCCGCGGTTAGAGCGTATTCTAAAGGTACGACACAGCGACGACCAATCAGGAGACCGCAGCGTCACAATATAGCAAACGACATTTAAAGGGCTCATGAAACGATTTTCCTACTTCTTCCTCTTTAGCTTTAATCCTCAACTCAAATGAGAATTGTGAAATCACTCCGCCGTGACATTCTTCGGCACCGGTGCGATGACTCCTAGCTCCCACCGTGCTGTTTATGCACACCATAGAACTTGTCATTCGCCAGTGACTATATGTTCTGTCAGGACACTCATTGGCCACGAACGTGAATCCGAATATTCGTCGACGGATTTATTGTTGACGAGCGCATACGTCCGAGTGACGCAGTTCTCGTGTCCAATGCGTGAGCTGGGCTCGGCTGACGTCAGTTTGGAGCCGCTGACGCGCTTTGGGAACCGCGGATGTATCATAGTGAAAAGGCGGAGAGCTTTCGAAAGGAAGAAGGTACAAAATAGTCCGCTATATTTTCAAATGTACGTACCGAAAAGCTGGCTGTTGACTTTCTACCCTCTTTCTTTTGGCCAACTAAACGATATGCGATTAGTAAAGTCCCAATTTAAAATCTTTTATCCCAGCCCAAATTTCGTTTCATGGCCCCTTTAAAGCAGTGAAGACAAAGGCACATGCGCTTGAGCCTAGCTCAGCGAAATGCTTTTGTTTGTACGAGAACTCGTGCATAGGAGGCACTTTCCAAAGCCACGCGCTCGTGCCCATGCCCATGTCTGCACTGCTGATGTTTGTGCAGATGGAGTATCGGTGATAGTTTGCTGGACCGGATTGCTAGAACAGCGTCTCAGAGACTGGCTGAAAGAAAACAGTGCAAATGGTGGGGTGCACGAGCGTCTTGAGACGCGGAGTCCTGCTCGGCTCTTGCGCTGGCTTTGGCAGTGCCTTCTTTTCCCGTCTCAGCTGAGACCAAGGAGGATAGAAGGGTAGGAGAGAGGCATGACGTCGGCCGCGTAGCCTCCACAAGCCATGCTCCCTTGACGACTAGTCTCTTTCTCATTTTTCTCCTTACTCTCCTCACTTGTCAGCCCGACACGTGACCGTAGCTAGTCTTCGTCTAGCTATGGTGTTCTAGAATACACCACAGTCTAGCCTTCGATCTGATAAAACCTACCGGACGGAGCGCGCGCAAGTCTCCAAGGAATCCTCCTACAATCAACCATCCATCTCGCACGTGACATGTCACGCGCACCAATCGCCAGAGAGATCTGTGGTCACGCTGGGCACAAAATCGTTTAAACGTTTTATGAGTAGGCTTCGCCAATATTGCAACGTGCCCCCTCCTAATACTTATAACCTCCTTGGCTGAAACGCTGTTTCTAGCAAGTCGGCCCTGGTTAAGAGCGCACGTTCGTTTATTCTACACTTGAATATTGGCGTGACGAAAACCTCACATGCCCAAAGTTTTCAGTCACCGAAAGTTAAATCTTATCACTCTAGCGATGCTAAAACGGCTTAAATTAGTCGTGTCACAAATCTAGAGCTCACAACCACCGCTAGGGGCTGTTTCGAGGCCTGTGGTTGGCCCAGAGATGCTCGCCTATTCAAACCAATGTATGGAAAAACTCTCCCAATAAACGGCTCTGCTGTAGGCGCTTGCAAAGCAGCCTCATTCGTTGCCGCCGCGGGTTGCTTTTCTCCGCCTGGGCCAGGTGTGGCCACTCTAGGCCTAACTGCCGACCCAGGTCTTCGGGCGCCAATTTTCAGTATACGTGCCGGTAGAAACGATGATCTGTCGGTGTCAGCCGTGTTCGGTGGTGGTAATACACGCCTCTGCAACTTGTGAGCCCTAGAATGGCCACTGTTCTTTTTAAAACGAGCAAAAACTGCAGAAAGTTCAAAAAAAAAAGCTCCTCGAACTAAAGACTTCGTCTTCCTCTCAACTACACCACTTGAGACGGTTGTTGGAGTTCTTAAAACTTATTATTCGTAAAGTTCATCGACGTTTCGGCCTGAGACAGTTTCGGCCTGAGACTGTGTAAGGCCGAAACTTCGACGAACTTTACGAATAATAAGTTTTAAAAACTCGAACAACCGTCTCAAGTGCGTTTTCTGCCGTAAATATATATATATATATATATATATATATATATATATATATATATATATATATATATATATATTGTTACGTTTTTAATTTACAAGAGGACGTCCATAACCAAATTAGACCCAATTCTAAGTGTGTCACGCGCCGTCTGCACGCGCGTCGTCGTCGTTCTCAGTGAGGTTCTGGCACGCGCCTCAGCAACACCGCTACACTATTTCCCCTCTGAGTTTTTTTTGTGATGTTTCTTCCTTGGGTGGTTGATTCTGCTAAATAACCTCGCCACGTTTCAATAAAGATAGACAGTTCGTTTCGCAGGTGTCGTTGCCAATGGTCTTCTCGCAGTCACCACATACACGCCAAAGTCACAGTTTTTCCGCAACACCAAAATCCAGCACATTCGCGCTTTTTGAAGATGGTGTGCCAAATCTTGTCACTGGCCGCAGGTAGCTTCCGTTTTCGTCATCTCTGTAGACACGTCTAAGTAGAACTCTGGTGCCGGCACAGATCATATCGGTACAAACATCACTGCACATTTGCGCATTTTGACCACCAACACCAAAAATGAAATGCGCCAGCAAGGCCGAAACCCAAGAGAAGTTGGGACTTTTAGAGAAGATTGCCGCTTATGAAATCCATTGAATGGCCACAACGACCGTCGAAGAATTCAAGTCCAGCGCGCACTTACGCGCCTCGATTGCTTGAAGGTCTGGGATGCAAAAGTGGCCATCGGCCAACGCAGGATCTTCATTTCACGGCCACAGAATAGTCGGGGAAATCGTGGTGACTTGCCCATGGAACGTACTTGCGGCTTCAGGTAATCCAGCCGCGATGCTATGGACGCCGGTGCCGACAACGTCGCAGAGGACTTTCATCCTGAGAGGATGTCTTCCGGATTGCATGAGGTGCCGTACCAGAAATCCCACTTCTGACACCAAATGTTACGTATTTAATTTACAATAGGACGTCCACAGCCAAATCAGACCCAATTCGAAGTGTGTCACGCGCCGTCTGCACGCGCATCGTCCTCAGTGAGGTTCTGGCACGCGCCTCAGCAACACCGCTACAATATATATAACGAAGAGGGGAGAAGGGGATTATTGAATTTATTGCAGTAAAAATAGGGAAAGGGAAAGAGAGCTGGCGAAAAATTGGGCCAGGAGCGGGGATTGAACCCGCAACCTTCGCCTGTCCGGTGCTTTGCCTTAACCGATTAGATCATCCCGGCCACTGGTTTCGGCGGACTCAATTTTTGACCAGCTCTCTGTGTACTACTGTTAGTTTTCGAATTCGCTTAACTGGGGAGACGACAACCGTTGCTCATTTAAGGCCCGCGCTATTTCCGAATTGCGGCAGTGACGTCGCACGTCATCTCAGCTTGCAAATGTCGGAAAGGGCCCGTCTTCCAAGATATCTAGGGAACCACTCCTCCCCCATAGGGACAGGCTGCACCGTGTATATAATAGGAATGAGTGAAGATTGACAAGTGCAGCCCTAGTAATATTGTGAACGAAGAGGGAAGAAGGGGATTATTGAATTTTTTGCATTAAAGTATTGAATAAAAAAAATTAAAGATGTTCACAATTATCTGTAATGCCGACTTACAACGCAGCTCTTGAGCAGGAGGAGGGGATGGTACGGAGAGGAGGGTCACGTGTGACTTCACGAGGGTAAAACTTTCCCGCTAAATTTGCTGGAAATTTTTCCGCTAAATTGAGCCGGAAAATTTGCCCGCTCAATTTAGCGTACACATTTTCCCGCCACATTTAGCAAAAATTTGTTTCTGGGTTGAGTGCTTCAGGTGTGACGTCACGTGTGACGTCACGAGGTAAAATTTCCTTGTCAAATTTAGCGAAAAACTTTTCTGCCAATTATAGCGGGAACATTTTGCCCTTATGACGTCGTTATGCGAACCGTCCCATAATGCAACGCGCAGTTACGCCTACGCCAATGGCGACGCCGCTCAAGCCGGAAAAGAGCGACTGAGAGCTGCGCTTTAAAATTTAAATCAATACCTTAGTGACCGTCTAATACTAGGATATCAGTAGAACCTTGCGGTAATTCGACGGCCGGGATCGAACATCCAAACCTTCAACGTCTACCTTGACTTTTGTTTTATTGTTCGTCGCATTCAAACACTTGTCGCGATTTCCCACGATAACTCCTACGCTCCAAATGTAAGAAGTGGCGACTCTACGTCCCAGGGAAAGCGCGAATTTCTGATTCACAGTAGCAACGTAAATATGTTGTTGTATTTAAATTTATTTTATTTGTTTAGAATTGAGATTAGGCGGGTAACATTTCTAAACGTATCTATCTAGACTCGGGCATTTTTTAAATCATACATAGAGAAAACGTAAGAAAGATTAAAAAAAATGCCGGAACATTTTTCCAAAATACGCCATGGTTAAACTGGCAGCTTGAGAAACGCAGTCCTTGCTGAGAATCTTGCCATCGCGGGGCAGCCGATGCGAATGTGGCATCACCCGATAACAGCACCGAAGAACGAATCAAAAAGCAAAGAACGTGAATATCATGAGCCACGGGTTTTTGAAGTTGTCGGTTACTGTATAGATGCATACTTCACTATATTTATTGATGTACGACGCCCACCTACTTTTGCGATTAGTGAGATAACCGCCACGAACCCGAGACATGTCCCTGGCTATCACGGCCCATTACCAACCGCGTCGGCAGCGCGAAAAAACAACAAAAAAAAAAAAAACTCATAGCGGCCCACACTTATTTGAACCGTAGGGCCCGTCACGAAGGTGACGGGCCTTTCGGTTCAAATAAGTGTGAGCCTTTCCCTTGGCCTTTCCTTCTGTTATCAGGATCATTCGGGAACCCTGACTGCTCATTACTAATGCACAAAAAGAAAACAGGCTAGGTAGCTGTTAGTTGTGCTTGTGCGAAATTTACGTTAGTGTGCATTTCACTCCATCAAATCAGAGGCGTTTCTAATTATTATTCAGTTGCATTCCTACTTTCACAAAGCGTACCATGGTAGGGGCCAAGGACCTTTGATTTAATGAGAGGCATTTTGTTTCGAAGAAACTTGCGGGCAAAAGGGATTAATTTGCTTTGCGACCAAGAACTCAGCCATTACCTTTTCGTCCAATGTCGCAACTAGAGTAAAAGTTGTTGAAGAGTTTGAAAGTTCCCATACCGCAAACCGCGTTCCTTTTGCATTGTCCATTTATCAGGGAGCAGTCAAAGGGGGGCCACGCGACAGCAGCTTACATACAGAATGGTGCAGCTATAGAATCTTCTATCTTTCTCTCAAAGCTGTTTTCGTGCTAGAAAGTTCTCACAATGGGTACAAAACGAGAAAAATGGGATAAATAAATAAAAGCGTGGTTTTCGCAATTAAAGTGTGTTTTAACATAAAAAGGGGTACCAAGATACTCTCATGTATAAATTTAAAATTATTTGATCAGACCACTTCTGTTCGCGTCAATATTACTAGCGCACGGAAAACATTATTGGCCTAGAAATATTTTGTTTGGGACTATCAATAAAAAAAAAACATGCATTGTGTTAATTGTTTTTTTTTTTATACATCCAAGTGTTGCCTTCCGAGTGAAAACTAAAATTGTGCGGGGTCGAACTACTCACAAGCCAATCACCAAGATTCCACTGTCTCAGTTGTCCTCCATTGGAGGTGTGCTTTGTGGAATTTTAGAAATGGGCCAGTGAGAATATTGAGGTGAGCCACGCTAAATTGTTTGTGGGCTTGCAGGAAGTTCAACAAAGTGTCACGCGAGAGATATATTTTTATTTATCAAATATCCCGTTGTCAACTGGGTGAAACGTTAAACGCCGTTTATCTGTTCGGAGCTGTTCAATAGCAGTACGTAAATTTCTCTGTTAAATGCAGGGCGTGTCAGGTGTGCTGACAACCCTGGTGGCGAACAGAAATGCTGTAATGGACCTTGTTCCCGTAGACATTGTGGCCAGTACGCTCATTGTAGCCGCATGCCAAGCAGCACCTGGAGAGAGGTGAGACCACTGTGTAGGAAAGCTTATGTGGAGTAACGGAGCCTCCAAAGGCGTCAAAATTTCGTCTTTTTTTTTTTTGCGCGCCAACAGATGGCGTTAAAGTTGTCAAGGCCTAAGAAGGCCGTCTGCTACGTGTCGGGAGTGAAACTTTCAGCGACTGCAGCAAAGCTTTGGTCGCTCTAAACGGAACGTCGAAAATTAAACATAGCACGTTAAAGCGGTGGTGGATATTCCCGATGTTATATAAGGCTAGTGGCTGTTGCGAAATAGGGCTTCTGGCAGGAGTCAGTTTCAGCGTTAGCGCGTTTGGCGCGTGGTTCATTTCTTTCTGAAGCGAGAGGCACGTACTTTCTAGGCTGCAGAGAGCCCGTACGGGGCTGTGGAATGGTAAACAAGAGTGTATCGAGAAAAGGCCTCTGGTTCAAGCGCACATTGGGCATGTGAAGTGCCCAGAATTGATCGCGAGGGACACTCGCGCATGCGCCCACCACCCAACGTAATTAGCTTTAAGAATATTTTAGTTTAATGAACTTAGAAATATAATTACAGATTTATTTGAGCCCTTATAAAATCTATATATCTATATATATATTTTTTTTTTAAATAAAGAACAAAATCATCCATCTGCATATCTTCGTTTATATATATATATATATATATATATATATATATGTTGACTATGAAACTGATGAGGCAATAAAATTTCCCAGAGCCTGTGGGTTTTCCAACATGCTCCTCGAGGAGAGGGGTTAAAGACTCGTCAAGCACTAGGTCGGATCAGAGAGTTCAAAGAGCAGCGACGAAAACGCGGCGTCACTGTAGCGATATTTCAATCGGCGTGCTCCGTAAATTTGGCCCGAACTTTGTTCTCGACGAGTTTTGGACCCCGGCTTTCAGTTTCAGACGACATCCTACCTCGGGGAGTTCCTTTTGTATCTACCGCCTCAAAACGTATGCGCAAACATAACCAAATTAAACAGTTGACAGAGCGAAGTAAACCACTCCCAGAAGCGGGAATACAACAGATTTGCGTCCCCTCCTCCCTTTAAAAAAAAAAAAAAAAGAAAAAAACAGACTAGAAAGATTTTTTTTTTTTCACAGGAAGGAGGTAAATATTTTGACTCTGATTTAAATATACGTTATTTAATAGGACGGGCATAATAATAACGTCTTCTCCGGGATTATGTGGTAGACACAATCCAATAGTTATCTTGTTCGTTTACAAATAGTCACTAGCGTTGCTATAGCGGCCGCATTGCAATGCTTCCCGGTGAAGTGAACCAATCTGCGAAGGAGGCTCAGCAAGCAAATAATGTTCGTATCTGAGGCTACGGAACCGAAGCAGTGATATAGGGAACCTGCACCATAACCCCTAATTCATAACACATATGACGGAGCGTCCCTACTCTGGAAGTAATTAAAATCACCTACAATAATGAACCAAGGAGGTGGCAACTTAAAATATGTTTTCTCACAGTTCGTCACATTTGTTCTATTCGACTTGTTCTCTAGCAGTGTTCATTCACGGCTATTTTTTAACGAGCAAGTAAAATTTTACATGACACGTTAAAATAGGTTTAAAAGGTAAAAAAAACAGTTCATGAAACGTTATGGAAAAATAATTTTGGCACACACTTACTGCACACAATGAACGTGCTTCAACTGAATTTTCCCTTTGCAACCAACCAGAAACACGTCTCGGCAGCAGTTGAGAGAGGAACCGGCGGTGTACAACTGCACAAGCGGCGCCACCAACAAGGTTTTGTACGGCGAAGCAGCGCGCCTCACAACCGTGCAGGCGCGCCGGTACCCATCCAACTTACCTTTCGGACGTCCAGGAGTGGCAGTGACCATGAGCCCAACCTACCAAGCAGTCGCGGTCTTTGTCTTCAACTATCTTCCGGCTCTCATCTTTGACCTAATGCGGCAAGGAAACGGCAAAAACGTGAGGTTGGCATTTTGCTCATATAGCTTTTTTTCTTTATTTTTTTCACTTTCAGTTGAGTGTGACGGTTGGTCCTAGGTGCGACGGTGCCAACATGTCCGTCGGTGCATCTTAAGAGAGTTGGGTAGCACAGAATGTTCAGCGTGTTTGCAGCAGTGTCGGGTTAGAGACTAGGTTTCGTGTGACGCAGTCTCACATGACACCGTAACGTCAAGGTGTCACGAGACATCTCGCTGTCGCGTCTAGTGTGGCATGACCTCCGTCCGCTAAATACGCAGCCTATTCGCGGCGAGAAATTTATGGTATCGCCACATGGCGGAAGTTTTTCGCGACCCAGAGAGAGGATACTCTAACTTCCTCTGCTGGTGCAAGCACGTGCAGTGCCAAGCATCGATGCACTATGAGAACAAAAACAAAACCGCGTGCACTGCCCATAGAGAGGAAAACAGAAGCGCGTCCCTGGCGAGCTTCTCACCGTGAATCTACCACTTGCTTCGGTCACATAGTCGTATGTTTTCAGTATACTTGGCGAAAGGCGAAATAATCTGCATACTTCCGAATAACTCGAAAAGCATATAGTCGCACACAGCTTAAGAAATGCGGGGCGTGGTTGGGCGTGCTTTATTATTTTCGCGCTTCTTTTTTTTGTTTTGTTTTCGATTCGTTCTTGAGTGTTCTCGGCGAATGCCGCCACCTCATCGGCTATCACGTGCCATGATAAGATTCCCGTGAATCCCAACGGCCTGCGTTTCTTAGAGAGATGCTGAATCGAAACTTAAACTGTATGAAAAACGCTCCAAAATAAGTCGCATTGGATCAATTGCACCAGTAGAGATAGTCCCAGTCTTGTTTTCACCTGGTGGCTATCGCGCAAGCGGTTCAAAATCATCCATCGAAGAGTGCCCGATGCGCGCCGCGAGCTCCGCGCCCACGAAGCCGTCGTGTGTTGCAGGGCAGGGCGTACCGTAATTATGAGTTTTGCCAGCTGGTGCAGTGAACGTGTTACAACCTCGCCGTGTCGATGTACTCTGTTAGCAAAAATAACACGCCTAGACCTGTAAACCGTTGTCCCATAGCGGACACGTCAAAACGTGAGAGCACACAGGACGCGCTTGTTCTCGTTCGATGTCTTTTATACACAGTAAACAGTCTCCAAGCAGCAGACGTAGCTACGTGCAAAGGTACGTACCTGCGTCGGCGGCGCCAGTGGCTACGACGGGAGTGCTAGACAGATTAACAAATGCCGAACTTTTTAGAGTATATTAATCACTCGAGGGAGCGAAATATTAGGATCGGGCTACGACTCGCCCCACCTAGGCGTAGCGACGTTGGGCAGCTACAACGCAACTGCTAGACAGACAAAACGAATGCCGAACTTACATAAATAAATAACTCGAGAGAGATATTTCAAATCGGGCGGTAACTTGCGCCACCTAGTGACATTTCTAACAGCCTATGAAAAACAAACGCGTCTGTTTTGACGCTGCGAACGATCAAGAGTAGACAGCAACCAGTGTTGGGAAGTGCTTTAAGTACATTGTACTTAATGTACTACTTCAAGTATCTTTAGGAAACTTGTACTTTACTTGAAGTACATTCTCTGAGTATGTACTTGTTCTTTACTTAAAGTATTTTTTCCTGGTACTTTACGGGGAAGGTACAAATTCCCGACTTCAAAGTACATTCTCCAAATTTGGTTTTGTTAAATTTGTATCACAAAATGATGCTTTGACAACTCCGAAGAAATACTGGGAGGAATAGTTTACTTTTGACAGAAACCTGAGCAGACGACGATCACTCCATTTATTCTAGAGGCGGCTTTCCCGTAGCTTTTTGAACTCTGCTACTTCTCAGTCGGTCTGCGCAAGCGAGGGGGCTTAAAATATTAGAAGAAGAAAATTAATCATAATGTAGCACCTGAGATTGTGGTGCGGAAATATTACATTTTCAAGTCGAAGTAAAAGATAACAGAGGAGAACGTCACAATGTTTTGAGACATTCTCTTTTGTCTTTTCCTTCTATTTGAAAGTTCCTTTATTTTTTCGCACCCCAATCTCAGGTGTCACATTATGATTAATTATCCCTAGCTCGCTTGCACACTCACTGTTCTGTTGTTTTTTTTTCATTAAGGAGAGGGCACTCCTTTACGAGAGGATTGCTTGCGAAAGCTACGGGGCTGACGTCATGCTCTCTCCTTTTACATTTAACCCCGAGTGCAACAATCCAGTGCTAGGGGCGCCAAAATCAGAAGAAGGTCTTCTGAATTTGGTTTCATTCCTGAAAATAACTATTCTGTGGCCACTTGACTTTGTCAAATATTCGCCACTGTTTTTGAAAATAGGTCATGCACCCCTGATTACCCCTGGGCAAGGCATACCAGTTAAAAATCACTGTAGAAGGGAATTAAAGGGCATCATGAAAGATTGTGTTAAAAATACTTGTACTTTACTTTGAAAGTACATTGTATTTATAGTACTTGACTTCAAGTACGTTGCACCCAGTGTTCTTAATACTTTACTTAAAGTACATCACGTCTCGTTTACTTTGTACTTTACTTGAAGTACCTTTTAGATGTACTTTACCCAACCCTGACAGCAACCCTACATTCATTGTAGACAACACGAGCCCCACATATTACACAGCACCGACATAGACATATACTCAAACATAACAACGACACTGCGCCCGACGCTTCCTACTCGACATTCATTTCCCCCCGCGGCGCATATAAGCTTGACATGTGCGGGTGAGCTCTTTGGTCGCTGTCCGTTACATATATATAGAAGATACAAAACAAGGCGCAATGGACAGCCATGTGTTCGAACTGTTTGCATTTGGAAGGTATGGAGGCAAAATCTATAACGTTAGTCCGTTGCGACAAATAACGATATATTAACAATAAATCTTAAACCGGTCATGAAAAAGTTCGAGTTTTTGTTATTTTCTTGAATCAGATAGAAAAACAAACTATTGGGATTTAGTCGTTATGTATTCAATAATAAATGAAAATAATCATTGCGCAAAGCATTTTTATATATTCTTGTGAAGGACATCCGCCCAACAATTAATTCACTTCCGCTAGATGCAGTACGCGTACGGGAGCAGGCGCCTTCACTTTTGTTGCGTTCTGATGCAGTTTGTTGTCGTATGTCGTGTCGGTGTCGAGTGGAGCGGTGGGGCTTGAGAGTTTGTGACCGTTGTCATTCGTGATCGCTGGTGTGGCGCTGATGCGTTTTGTTTTTGTTATTTCGCCACCATCCCGAAATTTGAAGCTTCACGGGCGCGTGGCACTGCATTATGCTGAATCGCGAGCT
This sequence comes from Ixodes persulcatus, assembly GCA_013358835.2. Classification (NCBI taxonomy): domain Eukaryota; kingdom Metazoa; phylum Arthropoda; class Arachnida; order Ixodida; family Ixodidae; genus Ixodes; species Ixodes persulcatus. The sequence goes on along the minus strand of JABSTQ010010578.1, from coordinate 179,243 downwards.
CGTTCTCTGTTGACGTCGCTTTCCTGGTACCACTCGTGGATACTGCAAGCGTTTTAACAGTGTGCATCGTCTCGCGTACATCCCCGGTAACGTAATCGACCTGTTGAAACTTATTGCTTCCGTCATTTTGGAGTACGCAAGGCAGTTATTTTGCTGCTCTGGTTTTGGTTAGAAAAGAAAGGCAAACCGCTCGTAGTTCCCGTCCTCAGTACACGTTGGACATCTTCCACACTTTGACACCGGATCACTAGAGGAACGAGGATTTACATTTACTTCAGAGGTCACTCTCGCTGCTTCCACACTGTCGAGCAGCAGAATCAGCTGGCGACAAGCCGCGGATGAATGTCTTTAGCATCAACAGCCCAAGTGCACTCGGTGCCGATGCGGCCGATGCGGGTTGCTGTCAACCGGTAGACCAGCACAAACCGTGACCGTTCCGGCTCTTCGTCATGACACGGTGTTGCAGAGAGCAGGGTATAATACAACTACACGGACCACTGAAGTGCATGCACTGTTATCGTAAATCTTGGTTTGTGATTGTGCCTTTGTAGATCATCTTATTAGTTTTGCTGGAGACACAAACGACGGGCATAACAAAATTGTTTGCATATTCCGCGTACCTCGCAAAAGCACTTACCCACTCCCCTAACGAAAAGCGTAAAACACGGAGTCCACACCGTCCTGACGCAATCTTTTACCTGCTTTAGAGCAGTTTGTACCTGCAAGTAGGTAAGCTACTGAACCTTAAACTTGAAACTGGGGGAAGTGCCAGAGAAAAACGAGACAAATTCGGGAAAGCTTGCTTGCTCTCCCCAATTTCTCAACTTTCAAGTTATTGTATTATAAGAGATGCACCAACGCCTCTTCCCAGAAAAAAGAAAAAGCACTATATTCACTACGTAAAAAATGGTCTCAGTTCATGCATCTGTAGGCAAGTAGGAAATCTTGCCCTAATTTATTCACACCGCATGATGAGCGCAACAAACTCACACGAGATTTACAGGAAAGTATCGGTGGTGACTTAAGTTTCCCTGAAATTCTTTATAACCGGGCACTTCTCCGGTCACGTCTTTGCTACAGGTGATCGCAAACCGCGGAGCTTCTTGTGTCCCCTCAACCTATACAATACCGGCGCCATGTTAAACGTGCGTTGTTGCCAGATTTTTTCCGTCCAAACAAAAACAACGAAAGCAAAATTGGCTCTAGCTTCCAGCGTACATCGGCGTTGCGCCGTGGCCAGATTTTTTCTCTGAGCTCTAACTTAAAGATGACCTAGGGATGCAGCAACACTGGTATAAAGTTTTAATATGGCGGCCACCACGGAGCACCGTAAATTCTGAGGAGGGTGCATAAAAAAACGGCGGCACACCTCCCCCTCCCTCCAAAACTGGTGTTACACGGCCGTTTTGCTTGCAGACGAAGGGTTGAAGCGAAAACGAAGCCGACTCGTGCTCAATATCACGTGTTCAAATCGAGGACACGCTTTTTATATCCATTTTACTTGTTCAGAACGGGTAATTAGAACAATAACTTTATTTGTGGTGCGTAAGAAACTATTATCAAGACCCCTAAATTAAATATAAACATGGGCGACAAAAGGGAAGCCGCATTACCATCGACCAGAATCAATGGCAGTGCGCAACAAGCGCGGGATTCGCCTCGTCCCGCGACATGACGTAATTGCTTTTGGTGTATATCTGTCTCCGAGACATGTTTCTTTCCGCGGCATTTGTCTCCACGGTCCTTTCCAGTTGTGTCCCCAAGCATTCCGGTGTATCGATAGCCGGCAATGCCGCGGTCGCCGCCGGGGGTGAGGCGCGTGTTTTAGAGTTGTGCTACGCGGTTATGCGTGTATGACCGAACCCCAACACGTTCTTTACAACCTCGCATGACTCTTGAACGAATTATCCATTACTCAACGTGTAAATTTATGATAATCGGTGTAAATAGCGTGTTTTTCACCCCAAATATTCACCAAATGCACGGAACTTGCTAACAGTGTACCGGACGACTAAACGACCGTATGGTCTCCCTATCTCCTTCAACATCCACAGCTTCGGCGAGTGCTCGCGTTGGTAGAGTGCCTCCAGTCGTGTGTTTAGAATACTACGTCAACATGAAGATTACTACTACGATGACTGCATCAATATGCTGGGCTGGCTGGTTTGCGGCGATTCGTAGTGGAGTGACGCCTTTATTTGGTCAAGCCATGGCGTTCTTTGGACCACGTATTACATTAGCGCCTTTGCGCCAACCGGCGGACACTTCCTATACCTCCCATAGGGACTCCAATTGCAGACGGCAGCGCCAAATCTCCCCCAACGGGCGTTGGGTTTCTCCGAGAACAATAAGAAATCAACAAAACAATACGCGCGCCGTCGTCATGGCAACCGCTTGGTTGTGGGAGAGGGTGTGAGAAGTGTTGTCCCTCCTCTCCCTCTCTCTCACCCTCGGCGACAAGAGGATGCAAGTTCGTTCGGAGTTCGGAGCAGCCTCTGAACTCCGAACGAATTTGCATCCTATTGTCGCTGATGTTGAGAGAAGAGGGAACTGCTCCCATTGCCGCCGTCTCGTTCTTCTACAAAACAAAGTAATAGCAATATATTTTTTATATAAAAAAGTGTGTTTACCTTTTGCTGCGAATGTCCGACGCTTCCGAAACGATTGCACTTGGCTTTCCGTCGCTCGATTGAGATCGGCTCGGCAACAGTGCATGTTCAGCGACAGCCACTTATCATTAAATCGTCAATCAATGAATGCAAAGTGCGCCCGGCCGCTGATGTTTCGCAGCTTAAGATGGGCGCACATCGCCAGTCTGAGCACAAGTCCAAACTTCTTTTGCAAGTTCTCTTTTTATTAGGTACGTCCTTTATACAGAAAAAAACGTGCACTTCACGGTACAAACAAGTAACAAAACCTACACGAAACTACTATTCAATTATTCACAGCAATGACACATTTAACTTTGCAGTATTTAGCGACAGTGATTCGATCGCCACGGTCTCTCGCAGGTTCCTTCTGCAGCGCGAGCTGCTCCACGCACGTGCTACCAAGCTGCGGTGCTCGAACACCCCCCACACCGCTCATCTTAACATAAATACCCTGTCCCTACTGGCCCTCCACAATAACTTTACCATAATGAAACATGCACCAGCAAGTTTTCGGCAATCCGAAACTGTATAACGAAAAGCAGCAGCCCGTCTTTACCTTTCTTCACTCGGGAACCCAAAGAACTTGGCAGAGCTGTTGCCACCGGAATTAGAGCACCACTGAGTCGAGCAATAGACAAGGTTCCGTTTGCTCGGCGTGCTGGTAGACGCAACGCCACTGTCTACTGCCGCAAACGAAATCCACCACCGCACCGCTGGCAAAGGCGCCGTCGAGCAGCCGACGCAGCCGCGACCACGGCAGCCGACGCGGAACTGTTCTCAACGGTCAAAATACAAAAAACAACCGACCAATGAGAACAAAGTATGAGGGCGAAACTTTAGCTAACCAAAATATTTGTTTCACCTTACCAAGATAATTTTCGAAATCTGTAAGCAGCAACAATAATATGTATCTCATCCTATTAAATAAATTTTCCGGCGTAAACCGGAAGTTATTAATAGAATACCAACGGATAAGAGATGGCGCTGAAATAGCTGACCGGAAGTCGCTCGAAGTGTCCGCCGGTTGTTTGCGCTGCTTTAGTGGTAAAAGCCTTATTACAATATTGGTTTCCGCGCAAGCTTGGAATACGACTGAGGAGCGATGTGGGCAGCATCAGTAGTTCCTCGTAGTTCGCAAAGCGGTGGACCAGAGCACCGGCGTCTTACGATGGTGGATACACCACGCCGCTGTATAAGCCCTCTGCTTCACAATCTCCCAACGTCTCGGTGTAGCCGCACTGAATGACAGCGAACACTTGATCTGTCCAGTGAATCAAACTTCCTTTTTCAAGGGGACGATCACTCGGCCGTAAACTTCTTTAACACGGGAACCGCTCTACGTAGCGTGCCGACGCAGCCCAGCGTGACCTACTCAACCGTGGCATCATCCGCCGATCTCTCGCGCTCGTGCACAGGCCTGATACGTATACACTAGTGCGACGTACTCCCGTGGCGCACTAGTTTGGTCAATAATTGGTAAGAATAAGGCAAAAATAGGGGCACGTCATTGGCCCACATTGATTCAAATGACCTTGGACGCTTTGATAGAGAGCTCTTGCGACCATATCACTAGTCCCGAATATTTAGCTTAAGTTACACACTTCAAACAGTATATTTCGGATGTATTCAAGCATTTCAATTTAGCACGCTAGACTTGAAGTTGGCGAATCTTCGTAACAGAAAGGGAAACACACGTGAAGTGGTCGTCATGGCGACATTCAGAAAGCACTCAGTATTTATTTGGATCGCAGTCGCAGCCGTAGCCCCGACCGAGGAGACGGAGAAAACCGCGGGGATCTGAGGCTGGTCCCCGAATTCGCACCCCATGTTTCAGAAAACATTTCTCCTCAATTTGGCATTTTCTGTCCCAGTCAGCACCTTGAAACTCGGTGAAACTTTGAAACTCCTTGAAACCTTGAAATTCAGTCAGCACCTTGAAGCTCAGCGTCTTGAAACTCCCTATTTTTATCGATATCTTACAATTGTCCATTGGTGTACTCTCAGCCTCATCGAGAAAAAAAAATCATGTGCCGCGGTACGCACTTCTTTCAAGGTCATCGCGGGGTCTTTGTACTTCAAAGGATCATCACAGGGAGAATATGTGGCGCTGGCGACGGCGCCGCTTTCGTCGCTCCGCCGAGGCTCCCCCCAGATCCTCCCATTGACGAAACTATATACGACTCTCAAGTACAACAGTGAAAGGTCCCTCCACCGAAGTTTTGAAGGTATCCGCCAGGTGAAACTTGGGAGTCGTTCAATTCCAGCTTGAGGAGCCTGTTGGGTTAATACTGAATACCGAGAAAACCTAACACAAAGACAGAGGGCATAGTCAGATATGTGCAATCTTTCGGTTCACAACAAAATTTATTCGAAGCCAGCAGAAATCCGCCGACAGGAGCGCCGGCTGGGAAATGAGATGAAAAAGGGAAAGTATATGGAAAGGAGGCGGAGTTCTGCTGTCTTCGAATAAACGTTGTTGTGAACCGAAATCTTATATTTTTATATCTTTATCCCTGTTTGTGTTTTACGATTTTCGTAATTGTATAACTTGTTTTCAAATATCGTTTCACGCGTTTTCAAACCAAAAAATTGGCATTCGTGAGGTGTTTTTATTTTTTTTTATTTGATAGGTAATATTTAGGCAAAGAACTAAGTGCTAATATTTTGTTTCCGTGTCTCTTTAAGCTGTCGGGAACTACAGAAGTTAAAAAAATAGGCGGAAATTAAAACTCTATTCACGTCGTTCAAACACAAATACGTGACCGAGAAAATAAAGCAAGAAATATTAAAAGAAGCGGCGAGTGTGTGAACCATATAATGTCACGAATTAAGGCGACGAGAAGGCGAAGATTGAACTTAAAATAAAGGTTTAATGGACGAACTTGTGCCAACCAAAAGTAAGTAACGAAAGAGCGTCGAGGCAGCAGAAAAGCAGGCGGCGATTCGGCGGCGAAACAGAGAGCGCGAGCGAGACTGACTCTACAAGGTCGCGGGTAGCTGCTTATCTACAGTGCGTCACTCTCTCGAAAGCTCGGCAAAGAAGGCTCGAGCGTCGCGCGCTCGGGGCGAGGATGGGGCGAGGATGAGGATGGGTGCGAGAATGAACGCGAATCTTCTAGATGTCAGTGACCGAGCGTTGCTTTGTCGGCCCTGCGGGCGGCAATATCAACACTCTCTGTAGAAAAAAGCCCGTGTTTGCCCAAATCACGTGTGAGCAATGCACTTACGCAAAGCACAAATTCTCGTAAGACAAAACAACCCCGCCGTAGTGACATGACGTCAGAAAGTCGAGGTAGTGTATATGTCAAACTTCGAAGATTTTTTGTTTGTTTTAGAGGACCTTTAAAGTTGTTCCAGCCTTGTGCGATAGCGGAAAAAAAGGGCACAACAGTCTCCGGGAACAAGCGACCTCCGGTTTTTATTGTGCTTCTCTCGCCGCTAGGAGAGGGCGATATATACTCAAATGTACTGTGCTAGAGTGTGTTCATTGGAGGGAAAAACATAGATGCCAATTTTCTGATCCTTAATATTGTAAAAATAAAGAGCACTTTTTCAACTGTATGGTGTTCGCTCTAGAAGAGTTGCTTGGGGCGCGTGCGTTTTCGCTAACTCAGTTGTAGGCATCATAGAGTTATTATGATAAGCGCTCTTGGTTCAGGTGGCGCTGGTGTGCTGTTGAAAATTGAAGCAGACAGTAATCCGGGGAAAATTTACTTCCGGTAACGAATTTCTACGAGAAAAAGCTGCTGCAATTTATTTTTATCTGCGCTTGATAATAATAGCAAATATTACGAATTATTACAACATAGTAAATAACTTAAAACGTTTTTCAATCACGTAAGTGAAAAGTTTGGCTAGTTACCATGTTTTTTTGTTTCACCAATTTATTGCATTAAACACAGAGCTAAAACAGCTTCATACATGCATTTTTGTGAACTGTTGGACACTTTTAGCGTGAAAACGGCATCGGCACTTTTTTTGCGGGAGAGTTTATGCACCAAGCGAACAAAGGACATGTGGAAAACCATGCGAGACGGCAAGAACTACGCAGCAACACTGAATCATTAACTTCCTTGGCATGTGGATGAGCAAAATAAGGTGGAGGTCAAGTAATATGGTTGAAAGGGCAATAAATATGTACTGCCCTATTCCTTCTGCTGATTAAATTGTGCGAAGATGAATGTTCTGCGTAGAAAACCACCCGCACACACAAAATCTTTGGAACAAAAACAATAATCTAGAGCACAGGTGCTCGATAAAAGCTGCCCGGCATAGGAAATATTAAAAAGAAACACCTTTGACAGCAAACGTACTTTAATCTTTATCTATTAAATGTTTTCAACCGCTCAATCGTAAAGATGCACAACGTGGTCGTTTTTATATAGCCAGAGGACTGGCATATTAGCAAAATATAAGCGTCACCGGAATGCTGGCGAAACTTTAACACACTTTGCGTTCATTTCGATTGTTATTTTGCTTAGAACGGTCGCTCATTTTTATTCACTGGTTAAGAAAAATACTGTAACTAAGAAAATTACAACATTTTAATGTTATAAAATATTAGAAACTCATCTCTACGACCCAGCCAAGTAACAAAAGTGATTCTTGTCATTTTCCAGCAAATAGACAAAATACACGCGCGTTTTCCTATAGGGATGCACAGGAGCCCCGGAAACGCATACTGGTTGCAGTCTGCCTCAATTTGCATCCCGGAAGCCTCATGGACACTAGTGCGCTTGGTTAAGCTTTGTGTGCCTCGTCAAAGCAAACGTTTTGCAGGTCTTTAACACATCGGCTCTTTTTTGTTTTACGAGCATTATTATGTCTTCCGTGAAAAAAGTTTTAAAAGCTAATCCTGTATAAAAATATAATAAAATAATGAGAGAGTGATTCTTTCTGAGCACAATTAAGAAGAGAATTTTATGGGATAAAGTCAGCGAACTATAAAAGTATTAAATTTTAAGTTTTATGCCGTAAGAATTATCTACATGTTTGAAATATACTGGAGTTTCTTAAAGATCGTCTATTATGAAAATGCGTGGCAAATTTCAATAATGAAACGATATGTCGATTGTAATACTAATACGTGTGATTCAAGCTTTAGTGTGAGCCAATAAAGCAGGCATTTGTCAAGTTGCGTTGTGTAAGAGTTTTTTTTCGTTTGTCATTACTAAGTTCCGACTAAGCACCACGTCCGTGCTGACCAAAAATATTTTTCGGTTTAACATAATGTTTTCTTGCGGACTGTACACCGAGTGCAGACTGTCGTCCTTTGAACTACGCTACTTTGAAGGCAAAAAACTAATTACGGCTCTCTACACACAGGGTGGCGGACGTTGTGACGAAAAACAAAGTTTTTCTTGATTCAGTCGTCTTCTTCTTAAGACGCACCTGGAACTTTTCCGCCGACAAGTTTCTTCAATTAAACGAGACGAGTACTCCGCAGGATAGAGAGGTAAGTACTTTGATATTTATGGCACTAAGCTTTTTCAGTGCGTATCATGTAAAGGTTTAAAGACACAGTGACGTGTTGCATTTAACCGCTCTTTTACCGGTTCGCAAAAATTAGTTTTGTACGAGTACCGGGTGTTTCAGCAAAGGCTTTAAAAAAATCTTTAAATATAGAGTGGTTGAAAAAAAAAACACTCTCTTTGAACTAGCTGCCAGGTATGGTGGAAGCCAAGGAATGCACAGAACATAATATTTAGCTAAATAATTAAATAAGTTTTACTAACCAACTTTTTATTTAGTGAAAATGAACATAACGCTACAATGAAAAGCGTGCTCGGTATCATCGAAAACCACTAAATCAACTTTTTAAGAAATATATAAGGCAAAAACGTTACTTTAAAACGTTAAAAAAAAAAAAAAACATTCGATTAGGACGTTTCTTTAGGTTTCGAATTTTTATCGGAGCGGATCTTTGCGCCCGCTGTCCTGTTTTCCAGTGGCCGAGGCGCGCAACACACGTGCACCATACTTCCCTCCATCCTACGAAGCAGGCGAGGCGGTGACAAAGTCAAATTTGGGGGTTTTACGTGCCAAACCAACGACGGGCATCTGGCACGCCCCAGCGGAGGACTGAGGATTAATTTCGACCACCTGGGGATCTTTTGACGTGCAACCGAAAGCTCGGTTACACGGCGCCTCCTCCGCAATAAGCCTCCGTCAGATTGCGGGCACCTCGGCCGGAATTCGAACCCACCACATAGGGATCTGTAGGCCAGCGCTCTCGCCTCGGAGCCACCGAGGCGGCTAGGCGAGGCGGTGGCTTCGTGCGTAAACCACGCACAGCAGGACCGCGTGCGCAACGATGCGCTCTAACCTAAAAACGCGTCTAAATGGAGTGCATTTTCTGAACGTCGCCAAATACTACCATTTTATTGTATGCTTCTAAAATTATTTAATTTAGTGGTTTTCGTCGATGCTTAGCAAGTTCCTTATGGAAATATGTTCAAAGTCACTAAATAAAACGTTAATTAGTAAATGTTATATAATTATTCAACCAAACATTATGCTTTCTAGAGTTGTCGATGTCGGCCGTGGCTGACAGTTTTTTACCCAAAAAAGTTCATGTTTTTTTTGTTTCTTTTGAAACAACCTTTTTTAGGAAATTTTGATAGTCTTCGCTTTAACACCCGGTTTTGACCCTTTCCAATTATTCGTAATTACATAACTAGTCGGAACTTCAATACTTTAGTCCAAGTAAGTGAACCAGTTAATATTCTGGCAGCTTAAAAAACGACGGGGAAGGCCTCCTTGATAGTACTCCAGAGAAATACCGAACTTGGCCAAAGTTCGGAAACCCAGGAGCCTAACTTGGACTACTAAGGCTTTCTTCAAAGGCACTATTTAGTGCCGAAGTATCCTTTTTAATTCTAACTAGGCAAAGAAGTGTCAAGTTTGGCGCTTCTCTTGTTCGCCGAATGATTTCCAAGTTCAAGACAACAGCCAAAAATTCCACGTGACCACCGAACAACCACCAGTGATGCGGAATTCTTGCAAATGCTCTGGAATTGAGTCCCCATGATTAGAGATGACAACTAAAGAGCGGGGCAATGAAAATTAAATCAGGCACTTCTTTGTCAATTCAGAGCCAGGTATGTTAGATGACAACCCACCGATCAGACGTGAAACATAATTCTTGCGTTTTCTCGGAAATTGACAGCCAAAGAAGCCCACTGCCAACCAAAGCGCCAGGTAGTGAAGCCTAGTTCTGGGACATGTTTGGTGGCTTAGAGACAAAATACCCAGACTCGGGGCGAAAAATTGCTGCAGAAACCATTACTGTTGATTGTCTATGAATCAGTATCACTGGTCATGAGACTCACGACGGATCTCACAGTGAATTCAACGACGAAGATTTTGAGTAACCACTTTATTTATCGAATTCACTTTTCCCGCCAATATTTAATCGGTTCAGAACTTCATAGGTCGTGACGTAAACTATTCCTTACATTTAGCAGCGAAACTGAATTGTAAATAGATCACGTGACGTAAATGTTCCACTAAAGTTTACAGGGAACCTGAATTTGTCTGTAGGTCCTGCGACTTCAGGTCACGCGACATCAATACTGTAGCCAAATTTCGCAGGGAAATTAGATTGGTGCATATTTCAAGTGACATCAACTTCTTCGCAAAATTTAGCGGGGAACCTGCATTTGACTTTAGGTCCTGCGACGTCAGGTCACGTGACATCAATTTTTTTGCCAGAAATCATTAGGAGGCCAGGAGGCTAGAAAGATCCACGAAATCGGGGGGGAGGGGGGGCATTAAATTCTTGAGATTTCTTATACGTATGTTACTTTAGTATATTGTACCTTTAATTGACGAAAAAAAGGGTGCCTATTTCGCCCACAATGTAAGGAGTAAAAGCACCAACTGTAGCACGTTCGCGCGCCTCGAGATTCTCTCGTCGCTGTGTAAGCCTCCTCTGCTTTGGGCTGTCGTACCTCGGGATGCCCAGCCCGTCGCGGCTTTTCGTTCGTGGTCAGTGTGGGCGCGACGCCGATCGAGAGTTGAGGACAACAGCCGGTCCCACACCCTCACTCTTGGGACGGAGTACGTCCTTGGCGCAGAGGCGACAAGGCCGTACTCCTTTCAACATTACGCGTAGCAACTGAATACTACCAAAGTGGCAATTTCTAGAACGCGAGTAATGTTTAAAAGCACCTGTGTTGAAGTTATTCTAAGCAAACGCGTCGCTGACGCTTCCTTGTCATCTCGTTGATATTGGTGCGTCGTCGGGACTCCCCACTCTTCTTTCTTCCCGCGGTCGGGGCAATGGGAACACCCGACTTCTATCGCTTTGCGCTATTGGAGGAGAGAAGTGATTTTCCATTTGCGCTGCGACGACAGACAACTACAAACGACGACACCGAAATCCTTGCTAAGTGTCACGAGTAAAGCTATGGCTTTAAAAGCTACAGTCCTGTGTGAATGCACAGTACGGTTAAAGCAATAGCTAAGACACCTTACCCGGCCCTCATGTATCCTTATGTCTCTTGGACCTATGTATCTTTCCATACAAGGGGAAATCATCGGAAATCTGTGCTCGGAGAGTGACACACTCATCGATTACTCGAAAATCCTTGAAATAGATGATGTCACGTGACTACCAGCGTAGTGACGTAACATGCGACGCATTGTGACGCCGTGACATCGTGACTGCCTCATGTCATATGACACTGACGACACCGTGAGGTTACTTGATATCATGTCCATAGTGAAAAATCTCATATGTATAAAATATTTACTGTTCCAATAAACGCATACCCTATTGAAAAATCGGGTTTGTATGAGAAATTTCTGTGTCCAATAAACACATACGAACCATACAAGATGTATAAGAACATATAAGAACCATATTTGAAACTTCTGAGTAGTTTCTTATAAGTTTCTTACATGGTTCTTATATAACTTATATCGTTCTTATATGGTTCTTATATGTTCTTATCTATCTTGTATGATTCATATTTGTTTGTTGGACACAATAAATTTCTCATAGAAATGGCTTTTTCACTGGGGTATGATCAAATAAGATTATATAAGAGCATACAAGAACTTTATAAGAACATATAAGACAACAAAGAAAAGGTGCGGCTTCTATTAATATTTATAATGCCAAAATACGTTAAAATGGAAAGGAAATTTAAATCATTCTCTTTATTCTCTTTATGGGAGAATTTTACTGTGCGCACCAAACACAGTCTCATAATATCGCATTTACCCTGCTACATGCTTAACGTTAAAGGTTTTCAAGAACACTTGGGTCAGTTGAATGCTTATTTGTAAGACAGATACAATAACCTAGTTGTGTTAGTATTGACGGAAGTCACTGTTGATAAAGCTGCATGCTCTGGGTTAAAATTTAATAATTTCGCATGTCATATTTAGTGTCATGAAAAGAGAAAAGGTGGTGGTGTACTGATGATTGTTATGAATGACTGGGTGTCTGAACGTCTCGAGATAACATTTACTTTTCCGGAGGACATAGCAGTGATAATATTTTGACAAAACGCGTCTTTCATAACTTGTTTTGTTTACAGGTCTCTCGCCCTAAACGTAGCTTCTTTTTGAAATAAATTTGGCTGATTTTAACATAGTTGAAAATCCCCCCACCCTGATTTTGGCGAGTGATTTTAACATCGACTGTAAGAATCAATATATGTATGGATGATCTTAACACCTAAATATATTAGCCGAATTTGGTTTGGAAAACACTATCACCGACTTACAATTGAAGAATGCTCAGGAGACCATATATCGCGAAGCTGCCTGGGTCATATCATAGTGAGAATTAATTAATTTAGAACATTGTCCGGAGTGATTCTACAAAAATTTACAGATAATGTCTTCGCAACAATAACACTAGTGCGTGACATATACATTCAAAAGCAAAACCTTTGAATGATAAAATATTGAGAGGTACATCCCGGTGCACGATTGGAATCGCCTTGTAGAATATGATCATATTCTATCCAGGGCTGGGCAGAGATACACCAAAATGTTTTCGGAGATACAAAAACTGAGATTCATGTTTTTTTAAAGCCCAAATACAGATACTAAGAAATATTTGTATTTTATGCTACAGAATATCCCTGACATATTTCTGCAGAAACGTCGAAAACGTACTCCGGAACACAGATACAGGTACATATAGAAGTGCATTTGTTCACGAACATGCTACGTGCGGAGGGTGTAGTTCGTGGCGAATGCAAATGTTAATTTATGTGTGCGCTACTCGTTTTGTGCGCTTTTATGCACTACCCCTTACCTCGATTTTTTTATTTATCATTACTACCGCGTATAAAACATGTCACCCCCGTTGAACCGCATAGTTACAGAACGGTGAAGACTGCGAACCATGCTTGACAAAAGGCGTCTGCCCGAAATGAACCCTGTTTTGCCGTGAGAGCGCATCTCAAATTTCTCGTCTTATATACTTCTCAATCACCTATAGTGTAGGGAGATTGGAGAACAGGCCCGTACTTTTTCTCCACTCAACTCTTTTGCAGCGTTCGCTCTGCTAAATTTGAAAAAGTGGTGAGCTTTGTGAGTGGAGCTGATTCTGTAGTTCTTGCAAGTAACCTTCTTTAAACCACAATTGTTTTATGTTGAGGACTGAGATAGATCAAGTTGTAGGGCCGGTTTATATTATATATTTCCGAAGCAACTTGCACCAAACAGATGTTTTAACCATTACATTTACGTTAAAAAGGCAACAACTGTAACAAGATTCCTAAGTCTGGCAAATTATCGCGATACAAGGGATACATTGCAAATGCGTTTCACTACTGAGATACAAATACATTTTTCAAATGTATATTGATACAGCGATACAGATACTTGAAAGTATCTCTAAGTGACTATAGTGATACATTTGTATCGCGATACAGTCTAGCCCTGCTATTTACCAGCGCCTAGTCGATAAATTAAAAAAAAAAAAACATACCGCGACTCAAAAAAACAGAAAACAATGAAAAACAAAAAGATAAACATTTTTGGATCAATAAAGATATAATGGGATTCTGCCACTCTAAAATCCTAGAAACAAATTATGGGAAAAATGTAAGCATAATCCTGGTACATTACATCCAAAGGTAGAATTCTAAAACAAAGGAGATAAAAGGTAGCAGCTTCGATAAGACTAGCAAAGAAGAAATATTACCTAAGCATTTTAAAGACTGCAAAGATAATTCCAGAAGCAACTGACAGCTTGTACGAAAGATAACGGATCAGACGGCTAAACAAAACATTGATAAAATGATTATGAACAATTTTCCGGAAGCTACTGACTTCGAAGAGCTTTTAAACTGTTTAACCATACATTTGTTAGCACTGTAAAGGGGTTGAGGGGACACGTAATCAATCAAGACATTACGACTACGGGAGATCCAATATCTAATTTGACTACAGCATTTAACCACTCATGTCGCAGCGCGACCTTAAGAAAATTAGCTTCATTATGTCTTTGGTCAAACCGGCAGGATATAATATGATACGAGTGCGAGATTTTTATTGCAATTTTGACAAATTAATAGGTATGTTACTTAGCATCCTCAATTGCATTTTTGATAACGAAAACATTCCCGGCGGTATAAAATTGGTTATTTTTATTCCTGTACAACTGTGTATCTAAAAAAAACTTAACGGTTATTGACCAATATCCATAGTTGCAGGAATCACACATATCAAGGAGAAGTATTTAGCGAAAGCTATGAACCCATTTTGTGACAGATATTCTTTAATACACTCACCGCAATATGAATTTCCCAAAGAAAAATAAAACGACGTTGCGAATGAAAAACTATTCAGATATCATCTTTCAATCTTTAGATATGGATCTAATTGCTCTTGCACTCTTTCTCGACCTATTCAGAGCATTCGATACCATAGATCATTCAATTATACTAGAAAAGCTATGGAGATTTCGGATCAGGGGGCCGTTTTCCACAGTTCTTCAAACGTTATAAATAGATACCAAGTGGTGAAGATTAACGGGCAAACAAATGATCCAATTCAAATGCAGGTTGGTGTTCCACGAGGATAAACCTTAGGTCATTTCCTCTCTAACGACTACATTAATGAATAGCTCACCTGAAATTAAAATCAAAACTATTCCAATACGCAGACGATACAGCACTAATACTACCACACGAATAATACAATATAGCCGCAACTTTTTTTCATGATGCTATAGCTGAATTAATTAGCTGGTTTGCTAATAACTATATTTCTGTCGATTGAAATAACACTACACTAATGTGCTTTCAAAATCCTTATAAACAGTTTAAATTTGATATCCTTCTATTTCTTTATGCTCCATATTGTGGTCCAGCTCGACATTGCAGACCGTGTATCTGCAGCGGATTGGAAAGTGTTAAAGCAGTATATTATCTTGGACTGCATTTTGGCGAAAATGTTTCTTGGGGCGATCACGTTGATTATGCTATAAAAAAAAACTTCGAGTTGTTTTGGCAATATCTCTATAGACTTAAAAGTGGTTGCGACATCAATTTGATGCGCCACCTATACCAATCTCTGGGAGTGTCAGTGATACGAGATGGAATTACTATAAATGGAACATGTCCTAAATTTAAACAACAAAACATTGATATTATTATTTATAGATGTATCAATATCATAGTATATGGATCAAATATGAGACTTACGTAAATAATCAAAAAAAGAATGCAGTCGATTGATTGATTGATTGATTGAGGTTTTGTGGCGCACCAGCATCCAAGGCTATAATGCGCCAACAACTATGACTATTGCAGGAAACCAGGGTTATAGAGAAGAAAGAGCTGTAGTAGCGTGTGGGTTATAAAAACTATGAACATAAAAGAATACCCACATTGGCACGATTCCAGGAAACATGTTAAATTATAGCTGGTCTAGTAGTCTAATATCTCTAAGAAAATTAAAAACACACTTGTGTGGAATAAGCGGTTTGTCACCGAGTAAAATAACCAGATGTAATGGGGTATGCTCTTGGTAAATTCGTGCAAAATGTCTGTGACGTTCACGGTCATACATAGGGCATACAAGTAAAATGTGCTGGATGCTTAATGGTATATGGCAGTGTTCACATTCTGGAGCATCCTCCCCTCGCAAAAGGTGCCCATGGGTAAGACGTGTATGACCGATTCGGAGTCGACATAATACCACCTCATAAAATCGTTCGCGATGACGTGCACTCTCCCATTCTTGAATTAAAGGTTTTACAGCATGCAACTTATTGTTCATTTCTCGGTTCCACTCCTCTTGCCACCTGCACTTTGTAGACTTTTTGAGGGCATGTCTATAATCTCTGTAGGGTATTTTGTGCAGATCCACTTGTCGATCCTTAGCAGTGCTCGCTGCACGATCAGCATCCTCATTCCCAGGAATTCCAACATGGGAAGGTACCCAGCATAATGTTATTTCTTTCTTCTTTTTTGATGCTGAAACTAACCGGTTCCTTAATTCTAGAACAAGTGGATTTTGAACATCCCCCATTGTGTCTAAAGCTCGTAAAGCACTCAGCGAGTCAGTGTAAACAATTGCCTTACGGATCTTCTTTTTAAGAACGTGGTCTATGGCAAAGAGTAAGCCATAAAGCTCTGCGGAAAGAATACAGGCACTATTGTTAATCCTCTGGACAAACTTCACAAAAGGCCCTACCACTGAGCAGCCTACATAAGAATCAGTTTTGCTCCCATCAGTATAAAAACTCGTGAAGTCTCGGTACTGATCCTGGAGTTCAAAACATTCTTGTCTCAAAACTTCCTTAGGGGTCTCTTTCTTGTTGCATTTTGTTAGTTTCAACTCACAGTGGATGGGCATGAGGTCCCAAGGAGCTACTGAGTTCAAGCGTTGCACAACTGGGGGTAGCACATCCAGCCCGACGGACTCGGCAAAAGAACGAATTCTCATGGCGAGAGGTGGAACAAATGAAGGCTTATTCATGAAAGTCTGCTCATAGTGTACTTGTTCTATGCACTCCAGGGTCGGGTGACCAGGAACAGACCTAATTCGCAGAGAGTACATGAAGCCTAATTCAAACCTCCTTTTCTCCAGTGAGGGCTCATTTGCCTCTACATATAGGCTGAGTATTGGAGATGTGCGAAAAGCACCAGTGGAAAGTCGGAGCCCCTGGTGATGAATGGGGTCCAGCATCTTGAGAGCCGATGCCCGCGCAGAGCCGTACACAATACAGCCATAATCAAGTCGGGACCGTACGACTGAGCGGTAGATGCGCAATAAACAACAACGATCAGCCCCCCAGGACACGTGCGACAAGACCTTTAGTATATTAAGTGATTTCACACATTTCATTTTGAGGCTCTTGACATGTGGAATGAATGTCATTTTAGAGTCAAATATAAGACCTAAGAACTTGTGTTCACTCTTTACTGCAATAGGGACTTCATACATATTTAAGGCAGGCTCAAGTAAAATTCCGCGGCGACGAGAAAAGCACACACAAACCGTTTTCTCAGGAGAGAACTTAAAACCATTAGCATCCGCCCACTTGACCAAATTGTTGATCGCAAGTTGAAGTCGACGTTCACAGATGGACGGATTACACGATGAGACTGATATTTGTACATCATCAACATAGAGCGAGTATTGAATAAATGGGGGTATAATACGAGCAATTGAATTCATTTTTACGATAAAAAGTGTGACGCTAAGCACAAAGCCCTGTGGGACTCCATTTTCTTGCGAGAATTCTTTAGAAAGAGTTGCCCCAAGCTTCACACGAAAAGTGCGATCCCGTAGGTAACTATGGATGGCACCTAGCATTCTGCCCCGAAGACCAATGTTGAACAAATCCTGCAATATGCCGTAGCGCCAAGTCGTATCAAATGCCTTTTCGAAGTCAAAAAACACAGAGAAGCAATGCTGTCTATTCACAAAGGCCTCTCGCACAGCAGTCTCAAAGCGGACCAGATGATCAACTGTCGATCGAGCTGAGCGAAAACCACACTGGTAACGGTCAAGTAGCTTGTTTCTTTCTAAATAAAATACAAGCCTTTTATTTATCATCCTTTCTAGTGTCTTTGAAAAACAACTTGTGAGGGCTATCGGCCTAAAGCTAGATGTACAGGTAGGATCCTTTCCTGGCTTCAGCAGGGGAATTATGATAGCCGCCTTCCAAGATGAGGGGAAGCAACCTTCAAGCCAAATGCGGTTGAACAAATATAAAACAAGCTCAAGAGTTGATGGATGGAGGTGCTGAAGCATTTTGTAATGAATGCCGTCTGGCCCAGGAGCCGTCTGTTTGGATGAATGAAGCACCAGCTGTAGTTCAACAAGTGTAAACGGTGAATTATAGGGCTCCTGCAAGCCACCAGACAAAGGAACTGCCTTTTTCTCTGCCTGTAGCTTGTGTCTCTGAAATGACGGAGTATAATGTTGAGAACTTGAAACAAATTCGAAATGCTTACCAAGAACATTTGCCTGCTCTTCTAAGCTGGCAGGGCATACTCCGTTTTGGTTCAGGAGTGGAACAGAAAATACCCGGTAGGAGCCTTCAATTTTATGCACACGGTCCCAAACTTCCTTCGAGGATGCACTGCTATTAATTGAAGAAGCATATCCTCTAAAGCTTTGCCGCTTGGCTCGCCGTCGGATATACCTTGCTTGCGCTCTTTTTTTCTTAAAACCAATCAGGTTATTTGCCGTGGGATAACGCCTGAAAATACCCCATGCACGATTCTGTTCTTTCTTTGCCTGCCGGCAGTCTTCGTTCCACCACGGCTTTGGCCTTTTTGGAAGATGTGAGGATGTCATGGGAATGGCAAGCATAGCGGCTTGCAAGATGTGCTGAGTAATGTGCTCGGTGACATCGTCGATGGAAAGAACATCAAGAGATGAACATGCTATAAGTGAGGCTTCTCTAAATATTGACCAGTCAGCCTTTTCAAGCTTCCAGCGAGGGGTACGTGTTAAAAGACCAGCAGGAGGATGGTTGAACTCTAAAATGAGTGGAAAGTGGTCACTCCCATATGGATTTGGGATGACCTTCCATAAAAGCAGGGGGTACAACGAAGGATGACAAAACGAAAGATCAATGGAAGTAAAACTACAAGTTGCTGAACTAAAATAAGTGGCTTCTTTTTTGTTGAGCAGACACAATCCTGTCGAAAGAAGAAACCGTTCAACAAGTGCTCCTCGAGAATCTCGTCTACAGCTTCCCCACAAAGGATTGTGTGCATTGAAATCACCTAAAATAATGTAAGGCACCGGAAGCTGGCTAATTAGATCATCTAGCTCCTCGTACTGCAGCTGATATCCCGGGGAGATGTACACTGAGCAGATGGTAATCACGCGGTCCAACAGCATACGGACAGCCACGGCCTCAAGAGGGGTTTGCAAAGCCACTTCAGTGGACGGGACCATGCGTTGAACAGCCACTGCAACACCACCGGAAGCCACAGACACGTTTAATCTATCTTTTCTGAACACTTTGAAGTGCCTAAGCACATTTGAGTGACTTTCTTTAAGGTGCGTCTCCTGCAAACAAAAGGCAGCAGGGCGGTGTTCATTTAATAAAAAGGTGATGTCGTCATAATTGGGAAAAAGACCACGACAGTTCCATTGTAAAAATACAGACATGATTAACGTTAGGCATTTAGCTTTTCACCAAAAAGTCACAACCTTCATGTAAGGGTAGCCAGTCACAGGAGGTAAATTTAGTAAAATGTGAAAATGGACATGAATGATGATTTAATGAGTCTGTAAGAGGGCAGCTCCGACCGAACCTTTGGGGAAAAACAATTAAAAATAAAGCCCCAGGCGAGGGAGTCGCCAGTAGTCCTCTGGTTGGTCTATATGGAGCTGCCCCCTCCGACCTCCAAGGGCGTCGAGACTTCGGGCCGAGGCCACTGGCGAGGGAGTCGCCGTTACTCCTCTGCCTCGGCTGGTCCCTAGGAGTAGGTGGAGCAATGGGAATGAACAAGATATCT
This sequence comes from Ixodes persulcatus, assembly GCA_013358835.2. Classification (NCBI taxonomy): domain Eukaryota; kingdom Metazoa; phylum Arthropoda; class Arachnida; order Ixodida; family Ixodidae; genus Ixodes; species Ixodes persulcatus. Next base: position 159,634 of record JABSTQ010010578.1, on the reverse strand, counting down.
TGGTATCGTGACGTTAGTCTAGTGTCTGAGGATGAAGGATGATGTTCCTGTTGAGAGAGCATATCAGCCTTGTAGAGTATAATTGTCACTTTGGTGGGACAATTGGTTTTTTACCCTTGTGCTTGCCCTTGGGGACCTGCCACTCCATGTCGTCTGGGTCAGACGCAGGAGTGGATGGTTCGGCACCCTCCTCCATTGGTTCTGCCTCCTGGGCTGAGGATGTTCTAGCCGGTTTAGGGAGGCTCTGGGCACGAGGTGGAAAACCCCGGCCCCGACCTCCACCAGCCGGAGGAGCAGAGGTACTGGGCAGGCAGTCGCCCAAGCCCACCTGCTCCTGCCCCTTGGGTGCTGGAGGAGTGGCACAAGAATCGTGCCGCTCCTTGGATGAGGACGCTCCCTCCGAAGAGTTCGGTCGGGAACGTGGTCCCCTCTCCTTGGAAGGAGACCGCGAAGCACTGACAGGTGCGGACACTGCCGACCCATCTTGGGTAGGAGGAACAGCCTGTGAACCCTCTACATGAGAGGGGACAGGCTGCTGCCCCTTGGAAGAGGTACTACTCTCGCTGGAGGAGGATGTGGGCCTACCAGCCGAGAGTGAACGCCCAGGAAGCTGAAGCTTCAGCTGGGGTGTTGGGGACTGCAGTGGCTTCCTAGCATCCGGGAAGGACGTCTGGGTTGCCACTGCAACCTTCAGTGGTGCAGGTCCCCGCTGCACCGTCTGTGCAAAGCCGCCCTTGCGCAAAAACGCGAAGCGGCGACGCGCCTCTGGGTATGAGAGGCTTTCTTTCACTTTAAGGGTGAGAATTTCCTTTTCATCTTTCCACGTCTTACACGATCTGGAGTAAGCGGGGTGGGGCTCTTTGCAGTTTACACAGAGTGCATCGTGAGCACGAGTCGGCTGCATGGTCAGTTTTGCCGCACTTGGCACATGTCGCTTTGCCACGGCAGTTCTGTGAGCCGTGTCCAAATCTTTGGCAGTTGAAACACCTTCTGGGGTTCGGAACGTAAGGACGAACTCTGCAGTAGAGGTATCCAGCTTTCACAGACTCGGGAAGTGTGGTGGACTCAAAGGTAAGCACGATGTGCCTCGTCTTCAGCTCTTGGCCGTCACGACGCAAGGAGATGCGCCTCGCAGCTACAACCCCCTGGTCAGAAAGGCCCTCCACTACTTCGCTCTCAGACGCGTCCAGAAGGTCGTCCTCCAAGATGACTCCTTGGATGGTGTTCAATGTCTTGTGGGGTGTCACAGTAACCTTGTAGTCCGACACACTGTTGAGTGCAATGAGTGCAGAACTTTGGTGGCTGGTCTCAATTTCTACAAGCAAATCACCAGATGCCAGCTTCTTTGCCTTAAAGTTCTTTCCAATCACACCCTCGAGGACCTTTGCAACAAGAAATGGTGACATTTTCGATAGTTGTTTGTCGCTTTCAGAGTGAAGTACCAAAAATTTTGGGAATCTAGTTGGAGTAGGGTGTGCCTCGTGTGAGGTAGAAACTTCGGTGCGGCTCCTTTTCGGGGGCCGATCAAGAAAAGATTTGTTACGTAGACCCATATAGATGGGAAAGGAAGTTCAGTGCCCGGGTGCACCGCCCACCACGGAGCCCAACAAGGGGGTAGGTAATGTGCCATAACAAGAAAGGCTTGGCTGACACAATTACTCTACCAGTGCTGCCCGGGCACTATACCCTAGTGTGGTTGCAGGGACAGGACCCGTTTCCACTCAAGGTTGGCCCTTGCCGCCTAAGAAGGTGAAAAAGGAAGGAAGAGAGTGTAGAAGAAAAGAGAAAGAGGTGGGAGGAAAAGTGAAAGAAGGAAGAAGAGGGTAGAAGAGGCGACTGACTGAATCATCCTGGTCGGGCCAAGCCAGGACACCCGTCTACGAGAAGCAGGGGCCGAAGCGGTGTATTGCCTCGCCCGGGGGGCCCCGAAGGGTCCAAACATACCCCGGGCTCAACTCAACCACCAGGGTCCCCCTTTCCCCGGACACGGGTACGCCACGCACAGCCAGCCGTGGGTGGGCGAACCCACATGGCTCGGGGTTCGTAGTGACGCCACTCACCAAGCACCTACCAAGGCAGGTGCCCCCTGCGTGTGGGTATGATGGCCCACGTAGCTGGGGTCCGTGGAGGCGCCACTCTCCAAACACCTGCTTTCACAGGTGCCCCCTGCGGAGAAGAATGCAGTCGGAATATTGTCATTTGAAAATATTTTTAAACGTGCTGTTTTAAGCAGTTACTATTTTTCCAGGGGTTTCAGAGAAGTACCCAGCAGACTAAAATGTCTTCAACACAAAGAAAACTATGCTAATACAGAAAAAGGCATCACCAGTAATATGTTCCCACTATATTAATAGTATACCTACATATCTTAACCTATCGTACAAGACGTAGATGAAAAAATTCCTAAACATCAGAACCTCTCAAACTCAAACTCTATTTCTCTCAATTTGGAGAGGGGAGACAGGGAAAAAAGTGAAAGCCGTTTACAACTCCCTGTAACGCCAAATTAGAGCGCAGCTCTTGAGGAGGAGGGAAGGATACTGGGGGTGGGTGGGTCAGCTGACCTCGGGGGGGGAGGGGGGGGGGCACGTGACCTTGGGGGGGTCACGTGACCTCGGGGGGGGGGGGGGTCATGTGACCTGTGGGTCACGTGACGATGACGATGCAGATGACGTCATCAGTGACGTCACTGATGACGTCATCAGTGACGATGACGATGCTGATGACGTCATCAGTGACGTCCTTGAAGACGTCATCAGTGAAGATGACGATGCGGATGCCGATGACGTCATCAGTTACGATGACGATGCGGATGCCGATGACGTCACTGATGACGTCATCAGTGACGGTGGCGATGCTGATGACATCATCGGTGACGTCACTGATGACGTCACCGATGACGTCATCGTGATGATTACGGGACGCATGACGTCATCAGTGACGTCATGCATCCCAGAATGCACTGCGCGGTTACGCCGACGGCGACGCCGCTCAAGCCGGAAACGAGCGCCTAAGAGCTGGGCTCTAAAAAGATAAATTAGTAAATGAGTAAAAAATAAACTGGACTCTCTTCAAAGATAAAATGATCTACCTAATCGAACTTTTATTCCACTGACCCGTATTACATCTGATAACCCTAACCCTTGGTACAATAAAACAATTCATAGTCAATCCAATAGGAAAAAAAGACTCTATAAGCGGACCTAGGCTGTCAACATAACGGCCTCTTGGAACGACTACCACGAATGCGCTAGGGCTTATAAATCCGCCATTAGCCATGCCAAAACCACATTCTATGCGGAGGGCTAGTTCGTCTGCTTCTTGCGCAGGGGGTAGCGGTGACGTCAGAACGCCGAGCCCTGATTGGCTGATCGCGGCCCCCTATTTGAGCGTCGTCTGCTCCTTTGCAACGTCGTCAGCTCGCAACGTCGTCTGCGTCTGTCTTACCTTTCCTGCGACTTTCGAAAGTGCAGAGGCCAGATTCACGAAACGATCGTACGCCAAAAATGTGCGTAAGACAAAACGTAAGAACAAATTTGTATTCACGAAACGAAATTATCGTAAGTTTTACGCAGGTTACGACGAAATCTTACGGCAGCTCCGAAGCTTTCTTACGCACTTCTTATAATCAAATCAGCATGGCTGACAGCGTCGCTAAGTTACTTGACCGCGACGACCAACGAACGTTTTTTTCTACGTGCTCTTCTCGCGCGTCCCGACTTCAAGCAGCAAGAAAAAGGTGAAAAGTACTTGAAACAGACCACGACGAGCAAGCACGCCGGATCCACAAACACCCGGAAAAAGCTCCAAAGGCCACGATTCCACCGCGCCGACGAAGCGAGCTCGGCAGATAGGCCTAGCAGGCACTCCGACTCAGCGCAGCGGTGCTCCGACGGTCCTTGGGCAAGACCGTCTGCCCACGACCGGCTGGCGTGCTGAATGGAATATGCCCGCGCGACCCTTGTGAACCCTTCTCGTATTATGCTTTGATCGCTGACCTCAATTTTAGATTAAGATGTCAATCTCTCCCTCTTGTCATCTCCATGTTTTCCGAGGCAGCGGTGACTCTCGCCAGTGAAAAAGCGGTGAATCTATAACAGACACAGGAAAGGTAAAGCAGCCATCGCTTTGACTAGCATACGTAAAGCAGACGACGTCAACTACGCCAACCAGCTGACGCTGTTAAAGAATGAGGAGTCTCGCCGCACACGAAATGAGGGAAAAGGTATTTTGGGAGGGAACTTGCGGACACTAACACGCTCACTCTCGGTTCTTAGCAAACAAACATCGGCGCCTCGGGACGCCAGTGAGTCCTTTGACTTCCCTCCTTGATGCGCGTCTGCTAGTGGTTAGACAAAAGCAACGTACCGCTCCAGTTATTTCGTCTGCCCGCTCTGAAAGGCTAAGTCGAGCTCGCTCGTAAATACCTGCACTTCCGAAAGTCGCAGGAAAGGTAAGACAGACGCAGACGACGTTGCGAGCAGATGACGTTGCAAAGGAGCAGACGACGCTCAGATAGGGGGTCGCGATCAGCCAATCAGGGCTCGGCGTTCTGACGTCACTGCTACCTCCTTTCTCATGCGCAGAAGACGAACATGAGCCCACTTGCGAGGCGTATAGTATCGACCGCACCAACATACTAAACACCAAACCAAAGAAGTTTTGGAAAATAATCAATCCGGCACTATCACTTCCTCTGCAATTTGTAGATGACTACCGACTTCGGCTTTCTGATAAACACGGCGCTCTTGCTATTAGCAATTTCTTCTGCTCCATCTTTACTAACGAGGACTTGCTAAATACTCCCAAGTCGTGCCAATCCACTCACCTTCTTTTGGATCCTATCTTAATTGACCGCTCTGGAGTACTTAAGGCTATAGATCAACTGAAGGTGTCCTCCAGCTCCGGAGATGGCCAAATTAACACTAAGGTGTTAATAAACACTAAACACATTTCCACCACTTTTCTCTGCAACATATTCTCTCAATTTCTTAAACTCTCTGAAGCTTCATCCGATTGGAAAGTTGCTAACGTCATACCCGTTCATAAAACAGGCGATCGCCAACAAATCAGCAACTATCGTCCCATCTCGCTCACCAGTGTTTCATGCAAACTCTTGGAGCATAATCTCGATTCTAACATAATAAACTTTTTAGACTCTCATAACCTCCTTTTCAAGCACCAGCACGGATTTCGCAAGTCCTACTCATGCGAAACTCAGATAACAGCATTTCTAACTGACGTTTACTCAAATTTCGATTCCAATGTTCAAACTGACACCATTTTCATTGACTTCTCCAAAGCATTTGGCAAGGTCCCTCATCAACGTCTTTTGATGAAACTGAGATATTCATCTTCACCCCTCTGTAGTCAATGGGATTTCTGAATTCCTCACTAATCGCACTTAGTACCAAAGGAGTGGCCAACATGTTCCGGCTTTCCGCTACCCTCACCACTAACTACTACTAACAATGTAAAATCTACCACAAGCACAGTAACGTCTGGCGTCCCTCAGGGAACCGTTCTTGGCCCCCTTCTATAGACCGATTCATTCACGCCACGATCAATTAATCTTGCAGAACGACCTCCAACTTATAATTCAGTGGTGTCATAAATGGCAAATGGCTTTAAACTATGATAAATGTAAATCACTATCTTTTCCCGCAGTTCACATGTTCTATCCTCCTCTTGCCACCTTTCTAGCATCCCAGTAACTGCTTGTTCATCGTATAAATATCTAGGAATTAATTTGACATCTGACCTGTCATGAATCACTCACATAACATCTATCGTCGCCGATGCTAACTGCACCCTCGGATTTCTTCGCCGTAACCTCAGACAAGCTATATCCCCCGTAAAACAACTGGCTTATACTGCCTTGGTCAGAACTAAACTAGAATTCGCTTCTTCCATATGGTCCCCGTGGCAGGCATACCTAACTAAAAACCTGGAATCCATTCAAAGCAGAGCCCTCCGTTTTATTTATTCCGACTATTCCTCTTACGCAAGCATATCAGGATTTCGCCAATCGGATAAACTTGACACTCTTTCTCAACGCCGCAGGGTGTCTCGTCTTTCTCTTCTTCATCGCATCTTTTATTACAACGGTCATCTCTGACAAAGTTTGTTGTCACCTCCTTACCGCTATTTCCCTCGTCTCGACCATTCTTGTAAACTCCGTCTGATTTCATCGTCAACCGGCACTCACCAAATGTCTACTTTACCATTGGCCATTGACGACTGGAACTCACTGCCTGACGTAACTGTTTCCTTATCTGACACTAAGTAATTTTCTGCAGCCATTAGCTTATTTTTTCTAACCCATATCTAGATTACAGCGTGTTTTAGTAGATATATAGTTGTGTTATTGCTTTTTGTTAAGTGTTAACTCCCTTGTATAATGCCCCCTGGGCCTTCAAGCAATAATAAGTGATGATGATACCTACATATCTTAACCTATCATCCAAAAAGTAGATTATAAAAAGATAAATGAGTGGTGTTTTTCCCGACAGATCCAACTAGAGGATCGATGAGTTGAACAATTAAACTTTCTGTGAAAATCCGTATTCTAATTCATTGCCGCTTGTTATTGTACTTATGGTGACCTTTGTCATTACATGTTGAAATGTGCTTAACTGAATTTTATCGTTGAAAAGGTTCAACACGAGCTATGTCTGTACTTTTCCGTCTGATAGTATTGTTTCTTGTTTTATTATTGGAAAGTACCAAAACCTGTTTAACGGCAACTTTAGTATCTTTTTTTTTGTTTGTGTCTACACATTGAGGCGATTAAATTCACTGCCCTACGCCGCAAACAAGCGTTTTACGCCTAAACGGGCTGGATGTGTTTTTGATTATTTTCTTCTGTGAATAAACTTTGTATTTCATCTTATCCTTCTAAAGCTATCAATGAGCCGACCTAGATAATAAGATAGAGCGTATCAGTGAAATCCACAAACTAGTTCAGAGAATAAGCAAAAGAAAGCTAGAAATGATCAGGTATCATTACTAAAATGTGTAAGTCATTTGGTTAGATTACCTAGTGTCCATCGAAGTCGTTTGCTTAAGTGAACAGTGAGTGTAGCCTCACTTTAGAAGCATCATATTATGAATGCTTTCAGATTATTCTTGGAAGCATAAAGGTTAGGTGTCCAAAAGTTATTCAATAGCAGGCAAAGATTTCCTAGATATGTATATAATGCATGTCAAATCTGCACAAGCCTTTGATAGTATGCCTGTAGGAGACACTATTTTGAGGCCGTCTGGCACCAGCAGGGGTCAGAAATGAATTTAATCATAGGAGAAATATTTCAAATCAAAAATCAACAAACAATATCGATTTCGTGTCTAGTGTTTTGATAGAATACGTTAGAGACTGAGAAATATATTTTGTTTATATTTCACTCACATTTCACTTATATCTCACTCATAAATCGATTATGTTCTACTCATATGTCACTCATATTTTGCTTTGTTCCACTCTTATTTTACTAATACTTCCATTATATTCACACCTGCTTCACTTATGTTTTACTCATATTTCACTCGTATTTGACACATAATTTATGCATTTTTTCTTATACTTCACTTCACTCATTTTTCACTTGAATTTTACTTAAATTTCTCGTATATGTCTCTGTAGTTTTGTGTATTCAGATAATGAAAGTAAGAAAAATAGAGGTTATTTTCTTTGCATTGCCGTTTTCTTTACAGATCTTCAATACGGACATACGATGCATAAATTGGGTAACCTACTGGGAGGACTACGTGAAGGGAGTACGTCGCTATTTGCTCAAGTTAGAACCTGCAGAAGCTCCAATTTGCGCGAAACCAACAGAAAGGTAAAGTATCTTTGACCGTCACGCACTCCCACGATGACGAAAAATTTCACATGTTATGCTTAGTTTCAATTTGAGCAGAGGATTAAAATAGTCAGTTCCCTTGTTCGTCAGCATAATTATAGTTTATACACCAGAATGATGTGTATGAAATGTAAGATGAGCCGTCACTTTAAAATGTCCAACTTGTTTGCTCAAACTCGTTTGCAAAATATGCGAACCTGCAGATATAAATCTTGTCATAGGACGTACATACATCAGGGTAGACATGAAAGAGCTTTTTCACACACAGAATTACGTGTGTGCCGCAAACATTTGTCATCATACCTGAACAGCCATAGGGCATATTATTGAAGCGTACATGATAGGCGTGCGGATAGCGTGGTTAGTTTTAACAACAAAATTGACGATCACATTGGAGCTTCTTTGATCATTTTAAGTTAATTTCTTCTAAGCCATTTACTCTTAAAACAAAGCCGGAATATGTTGAGAGTACTAACTCAAGGTTACCTGTGTCTTCTTATTTCAGGCAAAAATATTTGCAGACGATCCTAGCAGTACCGCTGCTTCTTGGAATCTTGACCATCCTTATTGGCTTCTGCATTATTTGAATTGAAACAACACGCGTAACGTCTGCACCTTCCTAAATGTGCTTATACAGATACATTTATGCATAAATAAACCACAACTTATTCATGATAGCCTTTGTGCTTTGAGAAATGACATTGTACAGACTATCGTTAATTGAACGCATTACGTTCACAAGATAGCGAGTTTCCTTGAAACGCTACTTAAACGAATTGAAAACAAGAGTGAAAATCCTTTAAGGCCCTTATTAATTAGCCCTGTTTTTAACGTCTGGAAAATAAAATGAAAATAATGTGAAACACTTAGGAAGAGTTTGATTCAATTTAAATAATGCCTAAGATGCTTGCGTTAAAAACGGGATGGTAATGGCAGACGCCGCACGAACTAAACCACGACGATTGTAGAAGACAGGCAGAAATGAGCGCAGTCTAAAAATAAAACTTGTTTCTGGAAACAAAAAAGACATGCAACACGGGTTGCTTTAGTTAAGCACTGCCGCGGTGTAAGAAAGGCTCAACGCAAATCCAATGTCGAGGTTGAAGGCGGTCGATCATATTCAACGGAAGTCTCGCGGCCACCGATGAGCAGCTCTTTGTCGAAACGCGTCAAACAGACACAGCACAATAATTACATGGACTCCGACGAAATAAACGCCAATTACCGAAACGTTGGCATGGATGTATTCCGGCCGTTCACGACGAAAGACCATGGCCGCGACGACAACGCCCGAAAAACAGAACACTGACGGGCGCTTTTTGGAAATCGGACCTACGTCGCCCCTACAACTCACCATAACTTGGCATACGGCAAAGAATACAATCCCCGTGAGCCCATCAGTGAGTCAAAGCGAGTCACGTGACAAATTTTCGTCCAAGCGTTTTTGTCCTACGGAAAGTGGTTACGTGTTTCGCACAATCCCTCTGATTTGCTTGAAGCGGCCTTCGCACTCGCTCACAGCCACACGAAGACACAATAGAAGGTGTGGAGGCTCATCAGAAGAGGAGGTCAAAGGGGGTTAGACAAAGCAGCTAACCTCCTTCTGCTGCTTTGTATGGTCACCTGCACTGCACTGGGAGGGTCGCGAAATGGGACACGTAAAGACTTGCTTTGCGTAGTACAAATTTGAGTGTCTGAAACTGCCACTCAGGTAGAAGCGTGCCTGCTTTTGTACGGACCGCGAGATCACAAAATAAATTCGAACGCCGTCGAAGCACGGGTCATAGCTAAGACGCTGAGAGCATGAAACAAGAGACGCGGTTTCACGTGTACTAAAGAAAAACAGAAAAAAGCGTCGGGACGCTGGATATTTTGGTCTCACCACGCAGAGATAAGAGTCGCCTACCCTAGCGGGGGTGTCATGATTTCGGCACTTTCGAATGTCTTGCAGCACTTTGTCTTCAGAAATGCACACAAAAATAAAATCTCAGTGAAGGTGCTAAAGTAGTGCGAGGCCCAGACACGTGAGTTTGTAATACCCGAAATGAGGGCGCCACAGTTTGTTCAAGGATTCAGCGCAGGATGTCTTCCTCGGCTTAAAAGTAAGCAGATTCTGTTTTGCATAATCTTTTTTTTATTTTTTAAAGTCGGATTTTAGGCGATTAAGAAATATTAATACCTCGCCGGCATAGCCGATTCAAGCAGGACACTCTTGAAACTCAGCCGAAAACGGCGTCGCGTATAAAGCTGCGCAAAGCTTGACGAGTCCTCGGCCCCATTCCTAGAGTCAGCAGCAGTGGCAGCTCACAAAGAGCACAACATAAAGAAAAAAAGGATATAAGCTCAGTTAACAAAAATAGCAAAATGTAACAGACCGACAATTCAAAATTTGACATTGAAGAATGGAGCAAATTCAACTCTGACAATTCAATAAAGAAGTTATGATTATCACAACAAAAGTAGACATATTTAGAGATATAGAGAGCATGATCAAGCACTGTTATATAAATTATGATAACTTATAAGCTCATGGCGAACAGACATAATAACAGTACATACGTCAGGAAATTAGAACATTGATTGATCAAAGTCATCAAATTACACGCACAAAAAGGATAGGATTTTCTTCGGTGTTGATGTTAGGAGTTCCGTACTTTGAGTTTTCAGATAATTAAGTAGGCTGGGCAGTATATTCGATAGCATCTGCTCACCGTACGTTATTCTGCATTTTGGCACTTTCCAGCTTTATATGCTGCGAGTTGAATATATTGGCAATCTCCACGTCAGAGGCGCTAGTTTGACAAGATGACCTATATTGTTCGTGACTTCTTACTTGTAGCTTAGGCATAAACAATAATTATTAAAAACAATACACATACAAAACATTCAAACATTCGAAAAGAGATCTGGTAGGGTGATCATATAGAACATTGCTGAGAATTTCTACTATTTTTTCTTGGGGCACAAGCATCTTATTTAAACAGTTCACTCAGTGCAGCTTTCACTAACAAAATAAATTCCTGCTTCCTGTAATTTTAATTTTGTTTGCTTAGTGCCACTTTTCAAGCATCGCTTGGAATAAAAAAAATAAGTATGGTTAGACTAACTCGTTGATTGTTTACGCTAAATAGAAAATCTAAATATTCTAAGGCCACCTCGAATGGTTCATTTAGCTAGATAGGAAGGGCTAATTGCACTTTAAATTTACTTAAAGTATTATCATGAGATATCTTAGAGGAGGCATTCCAGAAAAGAAATTCGCGTAAAATTGATCGCTCATTTTGGATGACAGATCTAGAACACAATTCGAAAGCAGACTGAGTGCCTAATTTGAGCGTTCAATCTTTTTTAGTCAGGTGACATCTGCGGAAAACTACACTCCCCCCCCCCCCCCGAAAAAAAAACAAACGATGAAACCTTAGCGTTCAGAAAATTGTATTGTCTTTTATTGATGGCGCAGAAAAGCCTCCATCTTTTTCCAGCAAACGGCGTAGAAGCACAATCTTCAGTTGAACTTTTTACCCTTAGCCAACTAGGAAAAAACAGCCCTGGGCGGAAAGCTGAACTTTTTACCAATGGTTGGCGTCAGGCTCGATCTCTGACACACAATGCCAAGCTTAACCTTTTAAGTCAATAAAAAAAAAGAAACCCTGGATGGATACTTGGACGTTTTATCAACGGTTGTCGTCAGGTTAGATCTCTGATGCACAATTTCACGCTTAACCTTGTACGTCAGATAAGAAAAAGCAACCTGGGCGGATATTTCAACGTTTATCAACGGAGGGCGTCAGGTTCCATCTCTGCTACACAATGCCACGCTTAACCTTTTAAGTCACCAAAGAAACGAAAACCCTGGGCGGATACTTGAACGTTTTATCAACGGTTGGCGTCAGGTTCTATCTCTGATGCACAATTTCACGCTTAACATTTTAAGTCAATAAACAAAAGGAAACCCTGGGCGGATGCTTGAACGTTTTATCAACGTATGGCGTCATGTTCCATCTCTGATACGCAATTTCACGCTTAACCTTTTAAGTCAGCTAAGAAATAGCAACCCCGCGCGGATAATTGAACGTTTACCAACGAATGGCGTCAGGTTTCATCTCGGATACAGAACGCCACGCCTAACCTTTTAAGTCACCAAAGAAAAGGAAACCGTGGACGGATACTTGAAACGTTTTATCAACGTGGGCGTCAAGTTTCATCTTTTAAGTCAGCTAAGAAAAAGCAACCTGGGCGGATATTTCAACGTTTATCAACGGAGGGCGTCAGGTTCCATCTCTGTTACACAATGCCACGCTTAACCTTTTAAGTCAACAAAGAAACAAAACCCCTAGGCGGATACTTGAACGTTTTATCAACGGTTGGCGTCAGTTTCTATCTCTGATGCACAATTTCACGCTTAACATTTTAAGTCAATAAACAAAAGGAAACCCTTAGCGGATACTTGAACGTTTTATCAACGTTTGGCGTCATGTTCCATCTCTGATACGCAATTTCACGCTTAACCTTTTAAGTGAGCTAAAAAATAGCAACCCTGGGCGGATAATTGAACGTTTACCAACGGATGGCGTCAGGTTTCATCTCTGATACAGAACGCCACGCTTAACCTTTTAAGTCAACAAAGAAAAGGAAACCGTGGACGGATACTTGAACGTTTTATCAACGGTGGGCGTCAAGTTTCATCTTTTAAGTCAGCTAAGAAAAAGCAACCCTGGGCGGATAATTGAACGTTTATCAACGGTTGGCGTCAGGTTCCATCTCTGATACACAATTTCACGCTTAAACTTGTAAGTCAATAAAGAAAAGGAAACCCTGGGCAGGTAATTGAACATTTATCATCGCTTGGCAACAGGTTCCATCTCTGATACACAATGCCACTCTTAACCGTTTAGTCAATAAAGAAAATGAAACCGTGGGCGATAATTGAAAGTTTATCAACGGTGGCGTCAGGTTCCATCTCTGATACGCAATGCCACTCTTACATTTTAAGTCAATAAAAAAGGAAACCCTGGGCGGATACTTGAACGTGTTATCACAGTTGGCGTCAGGTTCCATCTCTGATTCACAGGGTCACGCTTCACCTTTCAAGCCAATAAGAAGGAGGAAACCCTGGACGGATACTTGAACGTTTTATCAACGGTTTGCGTCAGGTCCATCTCTGATACATAATTACACGCCTAACCTTTTAAGTCAGCTAAGAAAAAGCAACCCTGGGCGGATAATTGAGCGTTTATTATCGGTTGGCGACACGTTTCATCTCCGATACACCATTTCACGCTTAAACTTTTAACTCAATAAAGAAAAGGAAACCCTGCGCGGATACTTGAATGTTTTACCAACGGTTGGCGTCAGGTTCCATCTCTGATACACAATTTCTCGCTTAACCTGTCAGGTCAGCTAAGGAAAAGCAACCCTTGGCCGTTAATTGAACGTTTATCATCGGTTGGCGACAGGTTCCATCTCTGATACACAATTTCACGCTTAATCGTTTAACTCAATAAGAGGAGGAAACCCTGGACGGGTACTTGAACGTTTTATCACGGTTGGCGTCAGGTTCCATCTCTGATACACAATTTCACGCTTAAACTTGTAGTCAATAAGAAAAGGAAACCCTGGGCAGGTAATTGAACATTTATCATCGCTTGGCAACAGGTTCCATCTCTGATACACAATGCCACTCTTAACCGTTTAAGTCAATAAGAAAATGAAACGTGGCGGATAATTGAAAGTATCAACGGTGGCGTCAGGTTCCATCTCTGATACGCAATGCCACTCTTAACATTTTAAGTCAATAAAGAAAAGGAAACCCTGGGCGGATACTTGAACGTGTTATCAACAGTTGGCGTCAGGTTCCATCTCTGATTCACAGGTCACGCTTCACCTTTCAAGCCATAAAGAAGGAGGAAACCCTGGACGGATACTTGAACGTTTTATCAACGGTTTGCGTCAGGTCCATCTCTGATACAATAATTAACGCCTAACCTTTTAAGTCAGCTAAGAAAAAGCCCCTGGGCGGATAATTGAGCGTTTATTATCGGTTGGCGAACGTTTCATCTCCGATACACCATTTCACGCTAAACTTTTAACTCAATAAAGAAAAGGAAACCCTGCGCGGATACTTGAATGTTTTACCAACGGTTGGCGTCAGGTTCCATCTCTGATACAACAATTTCTCGCTTAACCTGTCAGGTCAGCTAAGGAAAAGCAACCCTTGGCCGTTAATTGAACGTTTATCATCGGTTGGCGACAGGTTCCATCTCTGATACACAATTTCACGCTTAATCGTTTAACTCAATAAAGAGGAGGAAACCCTGGACGGGTACTTGAACGTTTTATCAACGGTTGGCGTCAGGTTCCATCTCTGATACATAATTTTACGCTTAACCTTTTAAGTCAGCTAAGAAAAAGAAACCCTGGGCGGATAATTGAAAGTTTATCAACGGTTGGCGTCAGGTTCCCTCTCTGATACACAATGTCACGCTTAACCTTTTAAGTCAATAAAGAAAAGGAAACCCCGAGCGGATACCTGCACGTTGTATCAATGGTTCGCGTCAGGTTCTATCACTGATACACAATTTCACGCTTAACCTTCTAAGTCAGCTAAGAAAAAGCAACCCTGGGCGAATAATTGAACGTTTATCAACAGATGGCGACAGGTTCCATCTCTGATACACAATGTCACGCCTAACTTTTTAAAGTCAATAAAGAAAAGGAAACCCTGGACGGATACTTGAACGTTTTATCAACGGTTGGCGTCAAGTTTCATCTTTTAAGTCAGCTAAGAAAAAGCAACCCTGGGCGGATAATTGAACGTTTTATCAACGGTTGGCGTCAGGTTCCATCTCTGATACTCAATTTCACGCTTAACCTTTTAAGTCAGCTAAAAAAAGCAACCCTGGGCGGATAATTGAACGTTTATCAAAGGTTGGCGTCAGGTTCCATCTCTGATGCACAATTTCAGGCTTAACCTTTTAAGTCAATAAAGAAAAGGAAACCCTGGGCGGATACTTGCATGTTTTATCAACGATTGGCGTCAGGTTCCATATCTGATACACAATTTCACGGTTAACCTTTTAAGTCAATAAAGAAAAAGAAACCCTGAGAGGAAACTTGAACGGTTTATCAACGGTTGGCGTCAGGTTCCATCTCTGATACACAATTTCACGCTTAACCTTTTAAGTCAGCTTAGAAAAAGCAACCCTGGGCGCATAATTGAACGTTTATCATCGGTCTGCGACAGGCTCCATCTCTGACACACAATATCCGCTTAACCTTTTAACTCAATAAAAAAAAGAAACCCCTGGACGGATACTTGAACGTTTTATCAACGTTTGGCGTCAGGTTGCATCTCTGATACACAATTTCACGCTTAACCTTTTAAGTCAGCTAAGAAAAAGCAACCCTGGGCGGATAATTGAACGTTTATCAACGGTTGGCGTCAGGTTCCATCTCTGATACACAATTTCACGCTTAAACTTGTAAGTCAATAAAGAAAAGGAAACCCTGGGCAGGTAATTGAACATTTATCATCGCTTGGCAACAGGTTCCATCTCTGATACACAATGCCACTCTTAACCGTTTAAGTCAATAAAGAAAATGAAACCGTGGGCGGATAATTGAAAGTTTATCAACGGTGGCGTCAGGTTCCATCTCTGATACGCAATGCCACTCTTAACATTTTAAGTCAATAAAGAAAAGGAAACCCTGGGCGGATACTTGAACGTGTTATCAACAGTTGGCGTCAGGTTCCATCTCTGATTCACAGGGTCACGCTTCACCTTTCAAGCCAATAAAGAAGGAGGAAACCCTGGACGGATACTTGAACGTTTTATCAACGGTTTGCGTCAGGTCCATCTCTGATACATAATTACACGCCTAACCTTTTAAGTCAGCTAAGAAAAAGCAACCCTGGGCGGATAATTGAGCGTTTATTATCGGTTGGCGACACGTTTCATCTCCGATACACCATTTCACGCTTAAACTTTTAACTCAATAAAGAAAAGGAAACCCTGCGCGGATACTTGAATGTTTTACCAACGGTTGGCGTCAGGTTCCATCTCTGATACACAATTTCTCGCTTAACCTGTCAGGTCAGCTAAGGAAAAGCAACCCTTGGCCGTTAATTGAACGTTTATCATCGGTTGGCGACAGGTTCCATCTCTGATACACAATTTCACGCTTAATCGTTTAACTCAATAAAGAGGAGGAAACCCTGGACGGGTACTTGAACGTTTTATCAACGGTTGGCGTCAGGTTCCATCTCTGATACATAATTTTACGCTTAACCTTTTAAGTCAGCTAAGAAAAAGAAACCCTGGGCGGATAATTGAAAGTTTATCAACGGTTGGCGGTCAGGTTCCCTCTCTGATACACATGTCACGCTTAACCTTTTAAGTCAATAAAGAAAAGGAACCCCCGAGCGGATACCTGCACGTTGTATCAATGGTTCGCGTCAGGTTCTATCACTGATACACAATTTCACGCTTAACCTTCTAAGTCAGCTAAGAAAAAGCAACCCTGGGCGAATAATTGAACGTTTATCAACAGATGGCGACAGGTTCCATCTCTGATACACAATGTCACGCCTAACTTTTTAAAGTCAATAAAGAAAAGGAAACCCTGGACGGATACTTGAACGTTTTATCAACGGTTGGCGTCAAGTTTCATCTTTTAAGTCAGCTAAGAAAAAGCAACCCTGGGCGGATAATTGAACGTTTATCAACGGTTGGCGTCAGGTTCCATCTGTGATACACAATTTCACGCTTAACCTTTTAAGTCAGCTAAAAAAAGCAACCCTGGGCGGATAATTGAACGTTTATCAAAGGTTGGCGTCAGGTTCCATCTCTGATGCACAATTTCAGGCTTAACCTTTTAAGTCAATAAAGAAAAGGAAACCCTGGGCGGATACTTGCATGTTTTATCAACGATTGGCGTCAGGTTCCATATCTGATACACAATTTCACGGTTAACCTTTTAAGTCAATAAAGAAAAAGAAACCCTGAGAGGAAACTTGAACGGTTTATCAACGGTTGGCGTCAGGTTCCATCTCTGATACACAATTTCACGCTTAACCTTTTAAGTCAGCTTAGAAAAAGCAACCCTGGGCGCATAATTGAACGTTTATCATCGGTCTGCGACAGGCTCCATCTCTGACACAATATCACGCTTAACCTTTTAACTCAATAAAAAAAAGAAACCCCTGGACGGATACTTGAACGTTTTATCAACGTTTGGCGTCAGGTTCCATCCCTGATACACAATTTCACGCTTAACCTTTTAAGTCAGCTAAGAAAATGCAACCCGGGCGGATAATTGAAAGTTTATCAACGGATGGCGTCAGGTTCCATCTCTGATACACAACGCAATTCTTAACCTTTTAAGTTAATAAAGAAAATGAAACCGTGGGCGGATAATTGAAAGTTTATCAACGGTGGCGTCAGGTTCCATCTCTGATACACAATGTCACGCTTAACCTTTTAGGTCAAAAAAGAAAAGGAAACCCTGGGCGGATACTTGAACGTTTTATCAACAGTTCACGTCAGTTTACATCTCTGATACACAATTTCACGCTTAACCTTTTAAGTCAGCTAAGAAAAAGCAACCCTGGGCGGATAATTAAACGTCTATAAACGGATGGCGTCAGGTTCCATCTCTGAAACGCAATGTCACTCTTAATCTTTTAAGTCAATAAAGAAAAGGACACCCTGGGCGGATACTTGAACGTGTTATCAACGGTTGGCGTCAGGTTCTATCTCTGATACGCAATGTCACGGTTAACCTTTGAAGCCAATAAAGAAAGAGGAAACCCTGGACGGATTCTTGAACGTTTTATCAACGTTGGCGTCAGGTTCCATCTCTGATACACAATTTCACGCTTAACCTTTTAAGTCAGCTAAGAAAAAGCAACCCTGGGCGGATAATTGAACGTTAATCAACGGATGGCGTCAGGTTTGATCTCTGATACACAATTTCACGCTTAGCCTCTTAAGTCAATAAAGAAAAGGAAACCCTGGGCGGATACTTGAACGTTTTAACAACGGTTGGCGTCAGCTTCCATCTCTGATACACAATTTCACGCTTAGCCTTTTAACTCAATAAAGAAAAGGAAACCCTGGACGGATACTTGAACGTTTTATCAACGGTTTGCGTCAGGTCCATTTCTGATACATAATTACACGCTTAACCTTTTAAGTCGGCTAAGAAAAAGCAACCCTGGGCGGATAATTCAGCGTTTATCAGCGGTTGGCGACTCGTTTCATCTCCGATACACAATTTTACGCTTAACCTTTTAACTCATTAAAGAAAAAAAAACCCTGCGCGGATACTTGAATGTTTTACCAACGGTTGGCGTCAGGTTCCATCTCTGATACACAATTTTTCGCTTAACCTGTGAACTCAGCTAAGAAAAAGCAACCCTTGGCCGTTAATGGAACGTTTATCATCGGTTGGTGACAGGTTCCATCTCTGATACACAATTTCACGCTTAATCTTTTAACTCAATAAAGAAAAGGAAACCCTGGACTGGTACTTGAACGTTTTATAAACGGTTGGCGTCAGGTTTCATCTCTGATACATAATTTTACGCTTAACCTTTTAAGTCAGCTAAGAAAAAGCAACCCTGGGCGGATAATGGAAAGTTTATCAACGGATGGCGTCAGGTTCCATCTCTGATACACAATGCCACTCTTAACCTTTTAAGTCAATAAAGAAAATGAAACCCTGAGCGGATACTTGAACGTGTCATCAACGGTTAGCGTCAGGTTCCCTCTCTGATACACAATGTCACGCTTAACTTTTTAAGTCAATAAAGAAAAGGAAACCCTGAGCGGATACCTGCACGTTTTATCAATGGTTCGCGCCAGGTTCCATCTCTGATACACAATTTCACGCTGAACCTTTTAAGTCATCTAAGAAAAAGCAACCCTGGGCGGATAATTGAACGTTTATCAACAGATGGCGACAGGTTCCATCTCTGATACACAATGTCACGCCTAACTTTTTAAAGTCATTAAAGAAAAGGAAACCCTGGGTGGCTAATTGAACGTTTATCCTCGGATGGTGTCAGGTTCCATCTCTGATACACAATGCCACGCTTAACCTTTTAAGTCAATAAAGAAATGGAAACACTGGGCGGATAGTTAAACGTTATATTAACGGTTGGCGTCAGGTTTCATCTTTGATAGGCAATTTCACGCTTAACCATTTAAGTCAATAAAGAAGCAGAAACCCTTCGCAGATACGTGAACGTTTTATCAACGGTTGGCGTCAGGTTCCATCTCTGATACACAATTTCACGCCTAACCTTTTATGTTAGCTAAAAAAATGCAACCCTGGGCTGATAATTGAACGTTTATAAACGGATGGCGCCAAGCGCAATTTCTTAAAACAACTTCAGGCTTATCCTTTTTAGTCAGCTAAGGAAACCTTGTTGAATGGGGCAGAAATTAACATATGAGTCGAAGGAACAGAAAAGGTAGGACGACGTCTCATTGAGACGTCGACCTGAAATGTTTTCTTCCTTCGACTTATATGTTCATTTCTGCCCCTGTCTCAGGTTTATTCAACATTATTAACATTCACCAGCTGGCCTGCACCCTTACTATATTATAGCTAAGGAAAGACAACCCAGGGCGGATACTTTCACTTTTTACCAACGAATGGCGCAACGCTCGCCTTCACACTTTAACATTTTAACCACAGATGGCAACGCGAGATGCGTCGACCATAGCAACGCTGTTGCTATGGCTCACACGCTGTTTACAAACTAGTACGCGTTTGCCCAAACTAGGTGCGGGCATTGCGCGTGCGCAGAAACCAAATTTGCGTAAAGTGAAGCGTCTGCGCCTACGCAGTGCCATCGACAGCGCCACCGCAGCTCCGTGACGTCAGGGGCGCGTGTCGGTCTATGCTCGCTACGGAACCAGCGCGCCGTTTGCAGGATGCAAGGATGCTCGCCTCCTAAGAGCAACGTCCCACGTTCCATTCCAACCGATGTACCGTCCCTTGTTTCTGCGAGAAAAATTGCACACCACGAGACCTGATGTTACGTGAGCGTCCCAGAAAAGGCTGACACTTACGTCACATGGTCACGTGTGCTCTCCCCTCTTGCGCCGCCCCTGCCTTACGCCCGGAGGCCATGGGGAAATTCGGATGCCACAGACCGCAACGGAACCTACCTGAGTGGGTGGCGCCGGCGACGCCTACGTGACCGGCATGACAATGTGACGTGGTTGGCACGTGCCGCGTACGTGACCTGAATAAATTAATTGTCCAATCTGGTAATAAATACCTACTACTAATGTGAATTTGAGGCTGTAGAGAGCTTCCGATGTGCCTCCCACTTACCGTGTCCGAAGTGGTCAGGGTGTTGGTTGCACGGGGATTCAAAATTGAGACAAGATGGTTTGTCGGCGACAAACCAGAGCTAAACATTAAGGTTTTCGCTGACCCAGTCTTGTCTGCGGTAGAACATGGCGAACGTTATATCCAGAGATGCTTTGAGCAACAACGTCCTGGACGTCTTTTCCAAAATTCGCTTGGCATCATAACTCCCTTTATCTTCTGATTACCCTATATGTTAAAAAGTGAACTAACTACTTTTGTATTCCGTAACGGTGCCTAAAACGTTTATGCACGTGAAAGAAAAAAATTACTTGGCGAAAACTCGGATGCGAATACACAAAAGCTTGCTGGCTTAAAAAGTACTAACTTCCGTTCTTCATTTTTGTATTCACTTTCAAATTCTTCTTTGGATGATGCTCAGCTGCCCGAAAACAGTCCACACATATTTGTTGTCATACGGCAGTCATTCGAGTGTGCAAATAAGTTGGGTAACAATGCAAAAGTTTGATTTTGTTTTTTTCCGTGCTGTGCTTTTTTTTAATATTAAATGCCTGTAAAATTACTTAAAAAAGGAATTCTTTTTGACGTCCTGAGAGTGCTCCTTACACAATCCTTGTAGGCAGCTTGAAAGAACTAGCTGTCTTGTTGGTTTCATATATGTACTCTTATTTACCTATTTATTTCTTAACACTATGCCTTTAACTCATTTTTTTTTCAGAGATGAAAATTTATAACTTAAACATCAGACGAAATCAATCACGCATACACAGTTCACGCGACCAAAACATGTTCAAAAAAACAAACAGCCTCGTGAAACAGTCAGTGTAAATTATCCGTATATATTGAACACAACCTACGCAAATAAAATGCCAGAGACCGGGTAAAAAATGTTGAAAATTTACACTTTTAAAATTATAAATGCAGCTTGATATAAGCATCAGAAGAACAAGCCTCAAGCACCATCCGTTAAGCGTTCGCGAAAAGCCAACGCTCACTCCCCCTCCCCCTCTTCCTCCCGCTTGTATACTTCTGATACGGGATGCAGCTTTTCCTCGAAAACGTGGGCGGCCGGATTTCAAAGGATGGGATGCCGGAAAACTGCATAAGATATTAGGTTAAGATAGATGTAAACCCGTTCTTTCCTATTTCACTTAAAACTCCTTAACTCGCTCAAGGTTGATACGCCATGTGGCGTGAAAACCTGGAATTAGGCCGCCGTGTCCCGACAAGATGACCATGATTTCTGCCATCAGTATTTGTTTTTTTTTGGGGGGGGGGGGGATTTTATTTTTGCTAGCTTCAGCATACATTTTATTATGTGGACTGTTACTGGTACTCATCATTAAAACTGACTCTTCTAGCCTCATGAAAAGCGCAAGCGGGAGTTGTGACGCAATATTTAAACTTATTTTTTTTTTTTTTTTTTTTGGCGGGGGGGGGGGGGTTCTCCGGGCTGTGGATTTTGGTAAGCACTGAAGTAGGTAATATTTGTTTTCTAACCTAGCGAAAATAAGTAAAAGGGTCAAGGACTTTCGAAATTATTCGCGCAGAGAGAGGTGAAGAGCGCACTCGGAAGCTTCTACATGTGTGCTTTTTGTCGCTGTGCTGTTTTGACGCCGTTCGGTTTTAACACGTGCTCTTATGTCGTTGTGCTGTTTTGACGCTGTGCTGTTTTGCCGCGTGCTATTTTGACGCGTGCTGTTTTGTCACCATGCCATTTTGACGCTGTGCTGTTTTGACGCGTGCTGTTTTGATCGTGCTGTTTTGTCGCGTGCTGTTTTGCCGTGTGCTGTTCTGTCGCGCTCCCGATAGAAACCACGCTGTTTAATGTGTTTCCAGGCATTGTGGTTTCGACTTGCCATGTGCGTTATGGACCGTTATAGAGTTTTATGAGAGAGGTAGTATCTGCATGTCGTTTTCTTTTTGTAAGTTTTTAATTCGAATATCTGGCATCGGCGTCACGCAGAAGGTTGACGCAGAATTTCTTGGATGTTAAGATGGCTACACCCAAGTACCGCCTTTTATACGCTGGAGTGTCAGGACAAAACGTTATAAAACGTGTTAAAACAGCATTAATTCCCCCTGTGGTTTAAACGTTTTTTTTTTAATTACTCAGTGAAACACGGCCAGTAAAGACTGTTTTAGAAACAAAAAAGCACGAACATTTACACAGCGGTTAACTGTACGTTATGCGAACAACCGGAAGGTATTGGACACATTTTTTTTAATTGCTGGGATGGCTTTATTTATTGAGACGTGCTCCAGCGAACCGTTAAAAACGAACTCCTATTATAACCATAAAGCATCCGGTTTTTAACGGTTTGCAGTTTACTGCGGCCATACTAACATGCTATTGGGACTCCATAGTATATGGAAAACTAGAATGGCGGTGTGTCATGCGGACGTGAGCGCACGCACCGTTTGTGAATACTTTATTGAAAGTGTGAAATGGCTTCGAGAATGTTATAGGGTGATAAATAGTAACTTGGAGTGGTTGCCAGTTGTGGATGAATTGGCAACCTTAAAGCGAATTTTAACCTCACTCACCGTGGCTCTCAACCTAAAGACTAGTCGAGAGTAATTCTAACATCACGTGCACCAGTAGTTAAATCCTATAATATCGTCACCGTTTTTATCTCGCAAGCGCTCATTACATGTACAGCTTGACACTGCATTATGGAAATAAATTTAAACAAAATCTTCCTAGCCTAACGAATAAGGCATCGGTCTCCTACACCGATTGCACGTTCAAAGCCCGGTGAGGGTGACATTTTTCGCTCTCACTGAAGCATTGTGTAAATGGTCGAAGTTGATTGTTTTCGTAATCTGGCTGCTTTTAATCATAACAAAATCTCTAGTAGTTTACTTAAATGCATTTGGTGCATAATCAAAAGTATATGGCTAGTCTTTCAAATGCAGATATTTTATTTGCAAGTATATATCTTCACACTTATATGAGTTCCAAAATCTCACTATAGTTGTTGACAAGTTAAGAGTTAAGTGGAAGCTCCTTCCAACTCTTTTCACTCTACCAGGGCGAAAGCTGGAGAGGAGATGGCCTCCATTCCAGCGTTTGCTCTGATAGAGTCGAAAGAGTTGAGAGGAGCTTTCGGCTTACTTTTAACCTGCCACCGACTATATCATCTTCTAATAATGGTGAGCTATTCGAGCACCTTCTGTACTTATCAGGGAATTTGTTTACATCTAGTATTACCCAAGCTAACAAAATCGTAGATTCAAACGACTTTCATCTCGAAGGAAATCTCTCATCTCCCACTGCCAGATATACATCTAGCAACCAAGCAGTTTTAGATCCATCCGGGGCTCTAGGCTCATCAAACACAAAGCTGGGGCCGAACACTGCGGCTGGCGGCGATTGGAGTCTCCCGACGTTGACTCCGCGGTTTTCTTGCCGATGTCTAATAAGCGCGCTCCGCCAACTTTGGCCTCTAGCGTTCTGTTTGAAGAATCTAGAGACCCTGATTTTATGGTTTGTTAAGAAGAAAAGTCTGCGGAACAAAGTTCCATGCCATGATGAAACTTTAAATGAACGTTCACTGGTGATTTAAAGGAAAAACCTTCAATTGAAGGTTCACCTTTAAACCCCTCGTCATCTTTTTTTTAGCATAGTTGTTCAAACAAAGCGAAATTTCAACCAGTTCTGTGTGCAGAAACTCGGAGAGAAACATTTTGAAAACACTTACTCTCTCAGCTAGCATTGCGGTTAATGCACCGAACAAAATACTGCGACCGACTTAATTTTCGCGAGGACCTAATTTTCGAGAATTTCGCAAATCGCCTAAAATTCGCGAAAAACAGGTCCCGCGAACAATTCCGGTAAAATGTAAACATATTGGAATCTGTATTGAGAAACCACCGCATCGCAAAAATTAGGACACGAATTACTCCACAAGTTCAGCTTCGGCCTAAATCGCGAAATAATGCGCCGACGAAAAATAGGTCGTTTACAGCATTTGTAGTCTTGCCACGAAAGTAATTCAAACAAAAAAAAAGCAGAAATCCTTTTGTATTTCTACAATTTCCAAAACGCTGCATTGGTAGCAAAATATAAACCTCGCTGGGATTCGAACTCGCATTTCCAAATTTAGGAGACCGATGCCGTATCCGTTAGGCAACGAGGGCGACACCGATGGAATGAAATGCAAATACCGGATAGAAAGAAGTAGGCCTTTTGTTCACGATTCCTATTTCAACTCAGGCGGTTATGGAACTGGTAAGAGTGAAATAAAAATTTAATATTTTGTCTCGGAAACATATTTCCACCTTTTAAGTGCGCAGCACCTGGTAATAACATTGGGAGACAATATTCACAAACAATAGTGAAAAATTACGTTGCATGGCAGAATTAGCAGAAAAGCACAATATGGATATTTACTCTCATGTGCTCAAGATACCTACATCGGCAAAAGCAAAGATAGGAAAATATTTCTTCCACTGTGAATTGCAGACTAAATAAGATTTGTAATCTGAATGCGTAGGCTCATGTACTAAGAAACTGCGTCTTCTCTAAAACTGCTCTAAATGTACTGTGATCAAAGTAGGCTGCTCACGCACAGCAACCACGTGGTCCCAAGGCGTTGGTCACGGAGCACCTTGACGTCACGTCGTCATGTGGCGTCACCGTGCCGCGTCGTGCTGTCACGTCGCATCATGTACGCAGTGCAACATCACGTCACAGTAACACGTGACACAGATCCTTCACAGTGCCACGTCGTGATGTCACGGGACGTTAGTGATGCCGCAGCAGGAGACCGTAAGCTTGAATGTCCTGACGCCAAGTGACAAGGTCACGTTGTTTTTCAACTTGACGACGTCATGTTGATAAGGTAATGACACTACCGTCTGGCTGAAGAGGTCGCGTGACCACCGTTCGCTAATTTTTGGCGGAGGAGTATGCTTATTGTGAATTCGGCAGGTAGATATGGATCTGTTTCCAGGTCCCGCTGAGAAAGGAGAAAATCCGCTCTGTGAGCGACCCTCTAAATGTACTCGCGTTTGTTTAGTGAGTGACTTGCCGGAGAGTATTTGTCTTTAAAATCCTGGCTTCTTGGAGCTTAATGCGCCCTTCATACGACCGTCGGGGCGACCCTCCACTCGTTCCATGTGCACACTTTCTCCCTAGGTTTGAACTATTAAGCCGGCGCGCTATCGGGCCTCATTGGACGGACGCACACCATTTCACAGTATGGTGGCCCACAGATACTATCTCATTTCATTTACCAATCAGTCGATCAATCAATCATTCAATCAGTCGATGAATCGTGTTTTAATACATATTTATGCTGTTAGGCTCAAAATCGTTGATCACTAAATGCGTATGAATCAAGCTGTCGGTATTTTATATTCCAGAGGAATGAGACAACTAAGATACTGCATATCTGTGGAACACGTAAGTTTGTAATGCCTTAAACAACTTAAGCTGATAGTGTCGAGTGAGAACCAAAAACGCAAGTCGCTCCACCCCCCCCCCCCCCTTCCCCCCTTCTATTCCTGTTCAGTTCAGGTTCGGGTTCATTAACTTCGTATTTTATTATTGGTTCGGTTCGGCTTCAGTGATGCATTCTACATATAAGTTCGGTTAGAGGATCCACATTTCTTGGCGCATCATAGCCCTAGTTGCTTTTGTGCCATAAAACCCAAATATACTACTACTAATACCAGTTCGAAACCGGCCCTTAACTCTGCATTAGACCACACCCGCCAGAGAATTAAAATGAGGAGTTCTCAGCTCCGGGTCATTATCAATTAAATAAAATCATGTTATCTCGGCGTAATCGGATTAAAAATACTGCACAAAACTGGTTAGCAGAAGTCGTGCTGCGGAAACAGAAAAAGAAAATATATGCTTAATTTCATTTGTGATGTTCCCTTTTGACTGCAAGCACCATTTTATGAAAATAAGTAGGTCATACATAAGCTAGGAAACAGTAGCAAATGAAGTACTCATGTGTATAGCCAATCATTCAGCACACAGTGACACTGTGATACCAGCAAACACCATACTCGCATATTATACGCTTCGGATGCCTAATATGACTATGTTGATTAGAAAGACAGCGTGTGCCAGTCAAAACATTATTAAAAGAATACATTTAAAACTGGTACCGGACAAAAAAAAATTCTTTAAAAGCAACTTTAAAATCTCCGCGCGATCGGCGTCATAATGTCGAGGTGCCATCCTGAGTTCGGCTCTCTGCAAAACCTTTCTGTAGGAAGGACTGTACGAATTGGAGTTAACGGTTTTGTTCCGGTACGGCATCCTGGTTAAAATATTTTGCGAAAATGAAAATTTTACTCCGCTTTTAGGTTTGGGTTTTTTTCGACACTTTGGTTGAATGCAGCACTAGTGCTACCCGCGCTAGGCTCTCTTTTGATAATGCAAGGCATGCATTTTCTTCTTTTTTGCTTCTACACATTTGCTAAAAAAAACGCCAAGTAAACTACAGTTTTAGGGTTTGGGAAGGTCAGTTGTATGGCCAGTTTTCATATTATAAACGAATAATTGTCGCAATAATTTGGCTAATTACGTAAAGCATGTTAATGACGTTTTTAATGAATTAAAATAAACATATGATTCCAATTAAAAAAAAAATTCTCGGCGTCAGCGAAAACCAATAAATCAATACATTTTATAAACCTGTTGCACGCGTAGTAATCTTAGCGCACTACTGACCTTTCTACGTGCTCAGTTAAAATAATTACTGATATATTGGTTGATGATGACGCTCAGCAATTTTTTTATTAGTGTAATATTTATTTTCATTATTTTAAAGTTAATTACCAACTTTTAGTTTAGTATACATCTAATCGCGACGATCAGTCCCCTATTTTGTGTCCCACTGGCCGAAAAACTCACCTGCGCAAACGTCATTCGGGTAGCTTTCGCTGCTTTTTGTTTTTTTAACAGATGTGTAAATCTTTAAGGACTAACCATGTGTAGGGTTGGAGAAGATGGGCGCCGGCTAAGGCGTTCTTCCAGTGATCGATCTGCGCCCGGTAGCATTGGTGCCTCAATCTCTTTCATGTCGGTGTTTTGTCACTGCGTCTCTGACAGTTCAAGAAACAAATGGCGTGGCATGGCGTCGTATTGTTGCTTAGTAGTCAATGAAGCTGGGCATTAGGACTTTCGAGCGCCTTAGAACGAAGGACGAAGCCAAACGAGTGAACGAGATGTGTCAGTATAAGGGGTCACGCTCTCCGCTTCTTAAACTCCAAATTACTGCAATTTTCGTCTCGCGGAGGGTCACTAGTGCGTCGAGGTCGCCGCTAAAATAGTTCATCTTACGTTGCACACACCTGTACAACAGCTACAACTCAAGTAGCAGTGAAGAACCAGCACCGAATGATAGATTTTAAGGCATGAAATGCTCTTTAATGTTATCCCACAATCCCGAAATTGAGTTAATCCGTCCGTCCATCCGTCCTTTTTCCGTTAAATTTAGTGGTGAATCTTATTTGCTATTTAGGCCCCGTTATGTCAGTTGACGTCGCGTTACCTGACGTCACGAGTGCTATACACCAATTAGGCTTCCCTGGTAAAGTCGGCGGGAAAATTGATGTCACGTGACGAATACACCAGTTTAGTGTCCCCGCTAAAGTTAGAGGAGAAATCAGTGTCCCGTGACTGGTCCACGAGTCCCCTTCCCCCGCTAAATTTAGCTGAAAGTTGAATGTCGCGTGAACTATACACAAATTCAGTTTCCCCGCTAAATTTAGAGGAGGAATTTAAGCGACGTCACTTATGCACCCAGATTTCCCGGTCAATATAGTGGGGAAATCGATAAAATTTTGGGTTTTTCTCTCCCTGAAAGGACGATTTAATTTAATTTTAAACAAGTGTTCACTATCACACCTTATATACCGAAATGTATGCCTTATTGAACTTTAAGAATAAAGATCAATGCCGTATATATATTTTTTTAACTCAAGAATCGGCAAAATTGTGCATAATGGGCACCTCGATACCGAAATCCGCTAATGTCGTAAAGTGTATTTTAGATAGAGATGCGAGATTTGCGCGCAAAAAGTTTGTTACAATACAGACACTTTAAACGTGTCTTATTAACTTTTCGCTTGGTACAAGATTACGTCTCAGTTATTGTACAACGCCGGTTGTTACCGCTTGGCGCTAGAAAATGCACGGTGCTTTCCATCAACAAGGAATCTTTTTATGCACAGGACATCCTCCTGCGTAGAAGAAACCTTCGTTCTTAAATCTTTATTCTCAGGTCCTCTCCTGAATTCCCGGGTTTAATACCATTGGCAGCAGTATACTGTTACCGGTAATTCTAGATCATCTCTGATTGATGTGGGGTCGGGTGTTCCACGGGGCTGCAGCGCACCCGGATCACTTCTCTTCTTGATATATATCAATGATCTTCCAAACCATGTCAAATCACAGATTCGTTCATTTGCAGACGATTGCCGAATATACAGACAAATGAAGTCAAACAATCACCACTTTATTCTGCAACAGGACCTGCATAGTTTTGACGTCTGGTGTAGAGAGTGGTTTATGCTCCTCAACGTCTACAAATGTAAAACAGTCACCTTTACTCGTGAAAGGACCATATCCTCATTCCCATACTCATTGAACAATGAACTCTTGACACAATCACCCCACTACAAATACCTCGGAGTTTGTCTTGCTGCGGACCTTTCCTGGTCCACTCATATCTGCGCAATTACGGCGAATGCATCACGTACGCTAGGCTTCATAAAACAAAATTTAAAACTTGCACCTCCCAATATTCGGAAGCTGGCATACGAGACTTAAGTCAGACCTAAATTAGAATATGCGTCGTCAGTGTGGAGCCCCTATCAGAGATACTTCACGGACCAAATTGACAGGGTGCAGATTAGACCAGCCAGGTTTATTGAGTCACCTTATTCGTGGTACGAAAGCACATCCTTAATTAAAAAAATATTATTGGTCTGCCTCCATTAGCTTTTCGTCGTGAGATTTCCCTCTTGTGCTTGTTTCACAGACTATTTTACAGCCAGGGAGTACAGGAGCTTCCTTTTATCAAACCGCCTCACAGGGTGTCCTCTAGCACAAAAACAGCAGCCGGTGCGTTCGCCGAATATCGGGGTCCACACTTTCCTTTAACAATTCCGCCATACCTAAATTCATTACAGCCTGCAGTTTCCTGTCTGAGGACATTGTTGCTATTGTTGATCCTGGGGTGTTCCGGGATCGTTTGTCAAATCTTGTTCAATAAAGTTTTTCTTTTGCCGTATCCAGGCAGTGATCCTTGAAATTTTGGAGAGAGTTTGCAGTTCTGGCGTCCTCGTTTGTTGTTCCGTATTAACATAGGTTTGTTACCATTCAGGGATTTTTATTTGTCGTTTGTGTGTCGTACATAATTCAAGATCTTCATTGACGTGCCCCTGTCACATTTTGTGTTCTTCTGTTTATTGTGATTTCTGTTATTAACTGAAGTGATCCTGCTGTCCATGAAATGATTCTTCCATCCATCCATCACAGCTTTATCTTCGATGTATTATCGGTGTTTTTATTAGAACAGTCCCCCCTTATGTAATGCCCAGCAATGGGCCTTCAAGGTACTTGAATAAATAAATAAATAAACTACAATTCGAATGGGCGGTGTAGCGCGTTCGATGTTGTGGACGGAAGAGATGGTGCGACAGTGCGACCGACTCCGAGCTTAGGTGAAAACGTTCTGTTTATTCTCTCGTGCCGCCGGGCTCGTTTCGACGAGTAACGTCGTCGTCTTTTATCTGAAGCTTGGTAGGCCGATAGACCGCCACAGAGCTCCCCCTCTAGAGCCGTCGCCTGCAGGTATGCAGCCTGTAGGGGACGGAGCGATTGAGTGGTTGCGGCTGCAGCAAGTGAGTGGGGCTGTTGCCATTGGCGTTTGATACGAGCCAAACGATGTGGCAGAGAGTGGTGCAGAAGACAGCCTGCGCAAACCATGCAGGGAGTTGACGCTGAAGTCAGGCTTATTGGAGCAATGATGCAGCAGAGAAAGGGCACTACGATCCTTTCGTGTTGCTGATCCAATGTGGAGTAGACTCGATCGCAGCTCGGGCTCCAGGGGACATGGCGGTCAGCTGTGGGACCAATACAGCGTCATCCCCGGAGGTGGCGCACCGAGCGGAGGGAAATGCATGACCAGCGATGAGGAGGCCCTGGTCGGTTAGCGAAGTGTCTTGTCAAGAACAGTGTGGTCCGCCGTGACTTGCCATGCCCCAGCGTGGCGCAGTGCGGCACGCCCCACATGTACGCGACCGTGCCAGGCCAGCACCACACCACACAGATGGGCACGACTGCCGGGGCGGCACCAGCGACTGTGGCAGTGGTGGAAAAGGGCCAAAGAACGTTGACTTGCCGAGCCGGCAAGGTGAGCGAGGTGGTCGCAGCCCGTTGCTGAGAGATGCCGGTGGCAGACGCGACGGGGCAGAGGTGGTGGCGGAGGCTCCGGATGCTGGGGCTGTGGTAGATGTGCCACCCGCATAAACGTTCGAAATGCCATGACGTTGCCATGCCCCGGGCCGCGGAGAACATTCCCCTGGATGGCAGGTGCTCGGTGCCGATCATCACGTCCGAGTCACCATTTTGTAGCGCGTTCGATGTTGTGGACGGAAGAGATAGTGCGACAGTGCGACCGACTCCGAGCTTAGGTGAAAACGTTCTGTTTATTCTCTCGTGCCGCCGGGTTCGTATCGACGAGTAACGTCGTCGTATTTTATCTGAGGCTTGGTAGGCCGATGGACCGCCACAGGCGGTATTGAACCTCTCCCATGGCACAGGTTGGAAGAACACTACGTTAACGTGGTAAGCTCAAAACGTAACACCTACGACCTTCAGAGTCGAACGGTCGACGCGTTATGCGACAATCGGCCACGCCAGTAATATCTTCTTTTTTTATGGGCTGCTTCGAAAATATGTACAATATTAAGACAAGTCACATAAAACAACAAATGATGGCAAACCACTAACTCATTTATGCCTATAACAGGCAGAATAATTATTTTTAGTGAAAAGCATTTTCATACGTGGAACCCCCTCTTGCACGTAACTTCGTACCTTGTGCACATCCACGAAGCAACAAATATCGTCGTGTAAATACCACCAAGCGTCACAGCCATTGATTTTGGCGTAGCGCATGGCACTCCGGGACATCCAGATGCTGCGAAAACCCAGCTGCATTACCAGGTCAAAAGGTGCGCAGTTTTTGTGTGTGTCCAAGAAGAAATTCTTCTTCAAAGTTCGTTAAAGAACATCCCAGGAAAAGATATCGTCGCAACAGCCTAACAAAACATGTTCGATGGTCTGCGGATTTTTACGGAAAAAAACAAAATAATATAATGAAAACAAAAACAGCGCGAATACGAGGACAAAATAAAAGGTAACGGACAGGACACAGCGCTGACTTTTAACTGAAATTATGCATGTAGCATCTAGTATAAATAGTATACGCGTCACCCAAATAAAACAATAGAACAAACACAAAGCATGCATTTCACGTGTTCATCGCATTAATTACCGACAAAGAGTGCCAATTCTTAGAGCGAAAAGGGCATACAAGTGACGTTGTTGTAATGACGTGAAATCATTGAACCAAATGATGTTGCAAGACTAGGGCCATAGTACATTAGCTCCCCTTCGATTTTACTTGATCATAAAGAGAGGCATTTCTTGAAGCGAGGATGGCACACAGTGTTGTTGTGTTATATTGAAAAGGTGAATTCACGTTTTGTGTTTTTTCGTGGTTTATTTGTATGACATGTCGGATTATTATACTGGATGCCAACATGAATAAACTTCACTTCGGAGTCATCGATGTGTCTCGTCGGTTACCTTTTACTTTGTCCCCGTCTTCGCGGTGTTATTTGTTTTTGATTATGCCCTCATACTAACGATCCCAAACTATACTGCTAATCAAAAACAGAGAACCCCTCACGGAACGAACAGACCCACATGGAGACAAAAAAAATGTTCTCACGCCAAGTGGGATTAACATTATCTTCGCGCGTTTTAGGGCTTATTGTCTTGGTCCTAAGGAATACAAAGTTTTTCTTTTTTACAATGGCACGAAAATTTAAGATGAGGAATAGCCTTGTACAATTTTTTGTGTGTCGCTGCGCGCAAGTATTTCACATAAAAATGAGCAGCCAGAAAACAAAATAATGTCAAAACATCTTTCAGGAAGCCATGGATTCCTGCTGTCGCACCCTATTAAGAGACAAAAACTGCAGTGTAGCAGTTCTTTGTGAGGTCGGCAAAGACGGTTTGCTGCTCTCGTTTTTTTTGTCAGCCTCAGGCGTGCAAATAATCCTCGTCCTAGACCAGTGTGTCCTGACCACCGACGCACTTTGTTCGAGGCGGGGTTTAAGCCGCACGTCCGGAGGCTTCCTGGCTCGTGACGACGACCATTCCCCGAAGTGAAGAACCCATGGGTCCAGTGGAGGTGGGAGAATTGGTAACGTAACGAACGGTTTAATTACATGGTAGCGATACAGTCGTCAAATCCGAGAGAACAACTGGAGCCGCCTCACGCCCCGCCTTATATAGGGTCCGTTTTCTCCCTCACTCTCCGCCAGGGCAGCAGGTGCGACCGCCAAGTGCGTTGCAGAAAAAGTCCGCCGCGTCGTAGCCAGAAGTGCGTCGTAGCCATGGTTCTCCGCAGTTAGGCCAGGCCTCTCTCCCCTTCCGGAGCGCACGAACCCACACGCACACACACACACGTCCCGTTGACGTCACGGACGCGTTGAGACTCGTTTTGGGCAGGCATCGACAGGTGGGCGACAGTCCAGAACACGTCGGGACTCGTTTCGGGACTCGCTTCCGCAGCTTTGAAACTCGGAAAAGGTTGCCGAAGGTTCCATTCTTAACAGCCCCTCCGGGGCCAGGGAAACCTCGAATGGCCGGTGGTACAATCGCTGGCCTGAAGAGGTGGGCTTGGAGTAGGCCTTGAGAAGACGCTGCAAGCACCAAACAAACTTCCAAACCTCTCACAACGGTGGCATCAGCGGGAACGTCCCCCACAACACCACGCCACACCGCAGTCAAACGCTCGGAATTCGCCAAAGACCCGCCAGACTGGATTACGGATTACCAAAATTTGGTACAATTCCGGGTATCGAGACCCCCTGTCGCCAAAAAAAAACTCATTTTTCCAACGAGGTCACTAAGAACAAAATACAAAAGACAAAAACTCTTCGCAATTTGTTAGGTCCTTTTGGGGTTTCAACGAAGTGCCCCCACTTAGATCCTCATTCCTGTGGATGACGAAGACCTCTGAGATCATCCCTACTATTTTTCGTGATGTCAGAAAAATCTGCTCAACCCATCGGCATTGCTGTTAAATTTGCCTTTCCTTTTTCTTACGCTGAAGTCATAGTGATCGATTTTCACGTGATTTCTAGACGTGAAAATGCGGTCCTTATAGCGCCGATAAAACAATCCGCCTTTTTCATGCCCCGTCACATTGGTCCTAGCAATCTCCTGAGCTGTACCGCGAAACCCTGACACACTAGGGTCGCTCTACTGCTCGACTGTCAAAGACACTCTGTCTACTCGTAGCAGAGGACCAAAGTTACGTGACACCGGAGCTACGAGAGATCTTTCACTGATCCCCTCTTCCTCCGCCTTTTCCGCCGGCGCGTTGGGACGGCGTACGCTTCCTAGTGCTACGAGATCAGGCTGTTCTACAACCTGGCCCCTCTTATCCCAGTTTTCTGCCTCCAACTCTGGGAGTGCTTGCTCCCCGTCAGCTGCCTCTGGCTCTGGATCACTCGTCAACAAAGGGGCGACCTGACGCGATTTGGACCTTGTACACGACTGAACTAGCCCTTCTCCCAGTTGTTGACCCCTTTCGCGCAGCAGGAAATCTGACCGGTTAGAAAACAAATAAGGATACTCCAACGGGACTGTTTGCGAGACAGCCGCCTCGGTTACTAGCTCTCCGAACGGGCCAGTTATCCTTACTGTCGCCATAGGCAGACAGACACTGTGCTTTTCGAGCAGCTGCTTGATCCAAACTACTTTTCCCGTAAAATCGGATGGCGTTACATAAGACGGATGAACAACGTCCATCGTCGCTGCACTGTCCCGAAGCACCCTGCACGGCTTTCCGTTTACCTGGAGCTCGTGAAGATAGGGACGAAGAAGCTTCAGGTCCTTGTCACTACCGTTCACGTACGAGAACACAACCCGCGGTTTCTTACATCTGGCCGCTGTGTGTCCCGGCTCCTGACAGTTGTAGCACAGGAACGGCTTCCTTGCCTCGAACTGCCCT
Source organism: Ixodes persulcatus (assembly GCA_013358835.2). Taxonomy (NCBI): domain Eukaryota; kingdom Metazoa; phylum Arthropoda; class Arachnida; order Ixodida; family Ixodidae; genus Ixodes; species Ixodes persulcatus. The sequence continues at coordinate 125,142 of JABSTQ010010578.1, read as the reverse complement.
GTTGGGCTTTTCCGCGCCTAGTCTCCGTTCGAGTGTTCTGCGCTCTTTTCTGGGACTTTTTGTCCTGCTTCGGGCTTCTCGGGCCCGTTTTCTCGCGAGCCGTTACCCTGTCGGAAGGTCTTGCGCTGATCGCTTCGGCCGGATTCGCTTTCCTCTCCGCTCAGTTTTCTACGCGTTGCGTACTCTTCGGCTAGCTCAGCGGCCCTTTCGACAGAATCGACTCCCACCCTATCCTGCACCCAGAGCTTGACTGACTGCGGAATGCTACGAAAGAACTGTTCGAGGCACACACACTCGACTACCTTGTCTCGGCTTTCGTACACTTCCTCGCTCTTCAACCATTCTATCAGGTTGGTTTTAAGCCCGTACGCGAATTCCGAGTAGCCCTCGCTGCTCTTTTTGGATGCGTTTCTAAACCTTTGACGGAAGGCCTCGGCAGAAAGGCGGTACCGCTTCAAAAGGCTGGACTTCACCTTGTCGTAGTCGTCCGCGTCTCCAGCACTAAGGCGCGCGACAACCTCTGCAGCCTCACAGGGCAACAGAGTCAAAAGCCGTTGCGGCCACGTTTCTGGGGCGAAGCTCAACTTCTCACATGTCCTCTCAAAGTTAACTAAGAATAGGCCCACGTCTTCCCCAACTTTAAACGGCTGCATGAGCTTCTTCATTTGATACGACTCGGTCTCACTTGCTCGTACCGGAACCCCAACTCTACTGTTCTGCGAGTTTAATCGCTGTTGTTCAATTTCGAGCTCTAGCCTTTTCAGCGCTCGCTCCTCTGTCGCCGCAGCCTGCGCTCGTTCCTCTCTCGCTGCAGCCTGTGCTCGTTCCTCTCTAGCTGCAGCTTGCTCTCGTTCCTCTTTCGCTGCAGCCTGTTCTCGCTCTCGTTCCTCTCTTGCTGCAGCTTCACTCTTAGCGTTCTGAAGCAGTTCCCACGCAATTTTAATTTCCTCTGCTTCCGCGCTCTCTGAAATCGATTTACCGATCTCAGATTTCTTCATCTTTTGCTCCACCTCCACACCCAATTCTTCACATAAACAGAGTAAATCTGTTCTCAGTAACCTCATCAGATCCATGATCGCTGCTCTTTAGCTTTGGCTTTGCTATAAAACTTGTCGCGAGGTTGTACACAAACCTAGCGCACGAGTCAAACACTAAGGATCCCCAGCAGTTCAAATTAATTACCCATAATCTGAAGCCTGGCGAATCTCAAAGCAAAGTCCAAACGCTCACCCACAGATGTAGCACGATGTCGCATGGTCCGATCCCAACCGCTGCCAACCAGTTGTTCGAGGCGGGATTTAAGCCGCACATCCGGAGGCTTCCTGGCTCGTGACGACGACCATTCCCCGAAGTGAAGAACCCAGGGGTCCAGTGGAGGTGGGAGAATTGGTAGCGTAACGAACGGTTTAATTACATGGTAGCGATACAGTCGTCAAATCCGAGAGAACAACTGGAGCCGCCTCACGCCCCGCCTTATATAGGGTCCGTTTTCTCCCTCACTCTCCGCCAGGGCAGCAGGTGCGACCGCCAAGTGCGTTGCAGAAAAAGTCCGCCGCGTCGTAGCCAGAAGTGCGTCGTAGCCATGGTTCTCCGCAGTTAGGCCAGGCCTCTCTCCTCTTGCGGAGCGCACGAACCCACAAGCACACAAACACACGTCCCGTTGATGTCACGGACGCGTTGAGACTCGTTTTGGGCAGGCATCGACAGGTGGGCGACAGTCCAGAACACGTCGGGACTCGTTTCGGGACTCGTTTCGGGACTCGCTTCCGCAGCGTTGAAACTCGGAAAAGGTTGCCGAAGGTTCCATTCTTAACAGTCCTAAGGAATACAAAGTTTTTCTTTTTTACAAAGGCACAAAAATTCAAGATGAGGAATAGCCTTGTACAATGTTTTGTGTGTCGCTGCGCGCAAGTATTTCACATAAAAATGAGCAGCCAGAAAACGAAATAATGTCAAAACATCTTTCAGGAAGCCATGGATTCCTGCTGTCGCACCCTATTAAGAGACAAAAACTGCAGTGTAGCAGTTCTTTCTGAGGTCGGCAAAGACGGATTGCTGCTCTTGTTTTTTTTGTCAGCCTCAGGCGTGTAAATAATCCTCGTCCTAGACCAGTGTGTCCTGACCACCGACGCACTTTACTGGTGGAGGGAATTGGTAGGATGGCCATCGTTACAATCACCCCTGAAGAAGACGACGAGTAGCCCTCCAAACGTCAGATTCCTCCCTCGCAAACATTTGTATGGACACTCCTAGGACGTTCTATAGAGCAGTGTCCAGAGGCAGAACACAGGGCATCTATAGGCAGACCACAACTACTTTTGCCTCTATGAAGTCGTCCTATGGCTGCCCTATAGAATATTGGCCAACGGACGTCCTATGGAAATCCTATTCTATTGTCCATGTGAGGTCATCCTATACCCTCTCTATAGTAAGGCACCATATAGAGTCCGTACGGACTCTATAATGTGTCTACACAGGAACTACACGGTGTGTATAAAGTGCCCGCAGAAAACCTATACGAGGTCCAGAGGAAGTCTGCAGAAAAGCTACACAGGGTCCATATGGGGTCTACAAAGAACCCCTAGAGGGTGTACAGGGAGTACCTACGGGGTCCACAGGCAAGCCATACAGTGTCTACACAGGGTCCTTATGGGGTCTACAGAGAAGCCATACAAGGTCTACAGGGAGTCCAAACAGTGTACACAGGGAAGCCATACAGGGTCTACACGGGGTCCTTATTAGGTCTGCAAAGAAGCCATTCAAGGTCTACAGGGAGTCCAAACAGGGTCCACAGGGAAGCCATGCAAGGTCTACACAGGGTCCTTATGGGGTCTGCAGATAAGCTATACAAGGTCTACAGGGACTACCTACAGGGTCCGCAAGAAAGCCATACAGGTGTGACGTTGCTAGCCGTCACAACGCCTGAGTGTGTATATGTTGTAGAGGGTCGTTTCAAATTAGGAGACCTTGTGAATATGAACAAGTTTTACTTTGAGAATCAGAATAAAATTGAAAATCGGGAAGAAAACGTAGGAAAATAAGAAAGCGAACTGGAATAAATGAAGAAAAACTATCTGCACGAAGCAAGAGTAAGTGTCATAGTCCGTAGATATCAAGAGTTCAACCTAGGTGACTCAGTCAGTGTTAGTCTGCATCACTCACAGTCAGCCGTCTTCCTTCTGTCTCTGCTCGCCGTGGGGAAGAATGGAGATCAATGTCGATCGGGGGGTTTCTTCTCTAAGTCCCAGGGTCGATGACGGCGTCTGTTCAGACTTCCGAAGGTCGGCTTCCAGCCCCTGCCCAACCCGCCTCTTTTTGCTCTTCTTCTTCCTTTTTTTTTCTTCTTCCTTCTCTACCCCCACCGTCGCACCATTCTCGCGCACCACACACGCTCAACCTAAAAAAAAATTCCTTCTAGAAAAGTTTAAAAAATGCATTGACTGTTCCAGAAACAAGAACCCCCCTTGTACTTTCAACTAGCCGCCTAAATGTTATATTAAGTTCTGCAGGAAACCAACTTTCCCACTAAGAATTCAACACTATGTTGCGCCCTAAAACAACCACGGGTAACTATCTGTCAGTATAAGAGAAATCTGTTCACACTGGTCCCCGACTGCGGAGGGCATAAGAATGGGACATTCCAGAAGGTTCTGGGGGTGCCATTGGCAACTCTCCTATACGTTCAACCGAAGACATTGAGGGCATTGTCTGCTATACATTTGTCGCCATTCTCCCGGTCACCTCGAGCTCTTCGAAAATCCCCGGTGCAATCAGCCCTCTATCTGGGTACCCGACCGTTATCCCTTCATTTTCGGCAGGTCCCCGTGGCGCCAAATTGTGAGTTAAGGATGAGAAAGAGTATCCCTCGTCTTGAGAGCGTTTGTGGTGGTTCTCTGCTAACTCCGGGGCTCGCGTTTCGCCTGCCGTCGTTTTTCTCATCCTGTTCACGTGGAGCACTTTCCGCTCCCAAGTGCGGGCCTTCTTGACACGATACGTAACATCAGATAGCTTCTCAATCACGTGGTACGGGCCTTCCCACTTAGGAAACAACGTCTTTGATATTCCTCGTTTAACGGCCTTTACTTCAATGTACACAAGATCGCCTATGTTTTAAGTTGCTCTTTGCGTATTTCGATCGTACAGTTCTTTTCTGTGTTCAGCTGATTTGGCTAGTTTGTCTCGTGCTGTTTCATGAGCCATTGTAAGCCTGTGACGTAGTTCATGGCAGTAATTCCGAGGTGTATCGTAATTGACAGGTGGTGGCGCATATAAGAGATCCGGCAAATCAGCGTTACGTCCGTATAGTAAGTAGAAAGGCGTCTCATCTGTACTTTCATGGTTGGCTGTGTTGAATGCAAACATACAATATGGAATCCAATGGTCCCAGTCTTTCTGGTCAGCACGCACATAGTGGGATAGCATTGAGACCAAGGTTTGGTTAAGTCGCTCTACGGCTCCGTTGCACTGGGGATGAAATGCTGTTGTTTGTAGCTTCCGTATTCGTAGCAATGCGCATACATCCTGGAACACTCTTGATGTAAAATTAGGGCTTTGATCTGTCAAGATTTGCTGAGGCACCCCATGGCGAAGTATTACGAGTTCCACAAACGTTTTCTTTCGGCTTTCTGGTCAGGCATCGCGACGACTTCTGCATATTTGGTAAGATGGTCTAAAAACACCAGAAGATAACGATTTCCTTCCGTCGTAGTTGGAAATGGCCCCACAATATTCATTCCTGCCCTTTGAAATGGTTGTGCAACCTCTTCGAATACTTGCAGAGGTGCTCGCCTTCTGTTGTGGGACGCTTTGTGACGTATGCACGACACACACTGGGCACAGTAGTTCTGTACCTTCTTTTGCATTCCGTGCCAGAAGTACTTCTCTCGAACCCTTTCACTTGTCTTGCCCGTCCCTCGGTGTCCAGAGTAAGGTGTATCATGATATAGTTGTATCACGTAATTTTGAAACGATTCGGGGACAACAATTCGGTTCTTCACGAGACTGTCTTGTTTCAACGTAGTCTGCTCTCTCCGACAAAGAAGGCCTCGAGAGTCGATGGAATAGCGTCCGGATGTCCTATCAGGTTGCTCTTCGCACTTGGAGATGAGCGTGATTAACTTTCGATCCTCTTGCTGTGCACCAATAAAGCGATCGACATCACAATGTGGTTCATATTGAAAAACTTCTCTGACGACAGCTCTGCTTAATGCGTCAGCGTTCTGATTCATTTTTCCCGCCCGATTTTCCACTTCAAAGCTATATTCATGCAGCAGTAAGTTCCAGCGTGATAAACGAGAACTGGGGTCACGGGCGTTCATCAGCCATTTGAGTGCACGACAGTCGGTTAACACCTTGAACTTTCTTCCGTACAGGTAACACCGGAACTGCTTGACCGCCCAGAGTACCGCCAAACATTCTTGTTCCGTCGCTGCATATTTTTGTTCGGCCGGATTCAATTTCTGCTTGCATATGCAATATGGTGCTCGTTCCCTTCGAACTCTTGCGTCAACACGGCTCCCAGTGCATTCCGGAGAAGCGTCCGTTCATCAGAATAAATGGTTTCGAAAAGTCTGGGAACCTCAACAGAGGAGCCTGCGTCAGTTCATGCTTGAGAACATCAAAAGCCGCTTCAGCTTCAGTGTTCCAGCAGAAAGTGACCTTCTTTGACGTGAGCGCAGTCAAAGGTTTGGCTTTTTCGGCAAACTCTGGTACGTGACGCCTGTAATATCCAATGAGACCAAGAAATTGGCGAACTTCTTTGACTGTTGTTGGTCTTGGAAATTCATTAACACAGTGCGTCCTTTCTGGATCTGGTCGAACCCCGTTTTTTGACAAAATGTGCTTGAGGTACTTCACTTCTTGTTTAAGAAATTGACATTTTGAGGGTTTTAGTTTCAGTCCTGCCGCTTGTAGTCCCCTCAGGACAGTCTCGATATCTTTAAGATGTTGGTCCAAGCTCTTGCTGCAGATGATAATATCATCTAGATAGACGTAGCATGTCTTCCCAAGAATGCCGGCCAAAAGTGCATCCGCCGTACGCTGAAAAATGGCGGAACTATTAACCAATCTCATTGGCATCCTTTTCCACTGATAGTGCCCACTTGGTGTATTAAAAGCGGTCTTCTCTTTATCGCTCGGTTCCATCTCTATTTGCCAGTAACCGGCAGCCATATCTGCGACAGAGAAGTAGTGTGCAGACCCCAAAAGAGCAAGCGTTTCGTCAACATTGGGGAATGGGTAAGGACCAACTCGAGTCACTTTGTTCAAATCTCTGTAATCGATCACAAACCTGAATGACCTATCTGCCTTCTGTACCAACAAAGCAGGAGCGACCCACGGGGATGTGGAGTGTTCAATTATGTCTTTCTCTAGCATTTTTCTGACCTCCTGTTCCATATCTTCTCGCTTTGCATAAGGGATTCTGTAGGCTCTTCTGTATACAGGTGTGTCTACTAAGATTGGCACGCGGTGCTTTATCATGTCTCAACGTCCAAGGTCTAGTTTATGAAGAGAGAATGCGCTCTTGTACTTTGCAAGAAGATCTAGGACCGACGTTTTTTCTTCCTCTTGCAGGTGGTCAAGATCAAATTGCTCAGAAGGATGCCACCCTTCTCTTGCTTCTGCCTGTGCACTGCAATGCAAGACGGGCTCTCCAGTCAACCCTTCGTTGACAATACTTATGAAATCTCCAACTAGCTGATTCTTGGTTACATGAAGCTCCTGTAATGTCAGGTTTGCCATTCTCACCGGCATCTCGCCATCACTATTGATTCGAACAGCCACATCTGCTCCTAATAGTCCGTGTGTACCTATTTCACGCATCTCTACAACACCCTCTCCGGAAATCGGCATCAAATGATTCACTCTGGCAACTGCCATTGTCTCCGACATCGGTGGTATTACACATTCTCTCGTAAGAAATACAGGAGAACGTACACTTTCTGTTGATGGTACATCAAATAGTGCGTGGTGATCGTCCTCTTTTCTCCAGTTAAGAATAGGGACGCTTTGCCCTCCTATTCTAAGAATACCTTCCGATGCCAGAATATCTATGCCATACATTCGCACAACATCGTGGCCGAATATTCCAGCAACTGGAAGCATAAAATCGTCCGCGCATGCAAAACAGGGATGTTGAAACGTAGTGGTTCCTATCTTGAAAGGAACGTCAAAACAACCGCTCGGTTTCAATGGCTTCCCCGTAATTCAAATCAGTTCGGTGTGGGCATGCGCTTCTGAAAGGCTGAAAGGAGCCCCTCCCTTAAAATTTCGTAACACAGACTCTTTCATGAGCGTTACCTTAGACCCAGTATCGATAATAAATTCGGCCACTGTAGTTCCTACTTGGCACTGAACAATTGGACTGCTATCACCACTTAATCTAACTACTCCCGCTTTCGTATCGGCTTCCTTCTCGATGGGGTCATTTTAGAGGAGCCGTTCTAGCTTTCCTGACGTCTTCCCGTGAATTGCCCATCTTTTCTTTGACCCCATCCTTTTATCGTTGTCCACAGTTGAAACACCTGGGAGAGTAACTCCTCTGTGTATAGTTCGAAGTACTCTGGTCCCTAGTCTCCCGAGCTGTCGTTCCTTCCTGCAGCGTTCTTCGATTCGTTCAAGACTGCTTCGCACTTCTTTAAGTTCAGAGTCATTTGCAGCTACAGTTCGTACCGCTTGGTTTGATGTAACCTGTTGGTCATTCATCTCCTCCTTATGTGCTACGCTGACAGCCTCCTCAAAGGACTTAGGATCTCTAGAGAGAACAAACCGTCTCACTGGATCTCTTAGGCCATGCACATATTGCGTGAGCATTTGTTCTTCCAACAATTCTCTAGCAGCGTCCTCCTTCTGTTTGGCCCGTTCACCTTGGTAAAGAACCAAAGTTCGCTGCCCCAGTCTTTCCACACGGGTCGCAAAGGCCCTGACATCCTCATCTGCTTGTTGACGAGCCCCCATAAAGTTCTCAAGTCGAGCGCTTCGTGACTCGCTATCGAATCGTCCGAGGAGCAATTGTTTGAAGTCCGTAAATGATGCGACGGATTTCATCCTTTCTTGATGCCACGCGAACTCGTATGCCCTTCCTGACATTTTGCACCTGGCGATTCCTATTTTTTGCGTGTCGTTCCAGCCACCCATCTGTGCGACCTGTTCGAGCAATAAAACAAAAACGTTTACAGAGGTTCCGTTACTATCCCCGGAAAATATGGGCACCATTCCTCCCAATGCCAGTACAGTTACCCCCAGGGATCCTGTCATTGCTTGTCCAGTTGCTTCTCCAGGGCCCGAGGTTACTTGATTCATTTTCACAAGGCTCGCAAATAGGAGGGTTGCTCCCACTACTTTAGGATGTCGAAAGTATTTGAAGATATCCCACCGCTCCCACCATTTGTGACGTTGCTAGCCGTCACAACACCTGAGTGTGCATATGTTGTAGAGGGTCGTTTCAAATTAGGAGACCTTGTGAATGTGAACAAGTTTTACTTTGAGAATTAGAATAAAATTGAGAAATCGGGAAGAAAACGTAGGAAAAATAAGAAAGCGAACAGGAATAAATGAAGAAAAACTATCTGCACGAAGCAAGAGTAAGTGTCATAGTCCGTAGATATCAAGAGTTCAACGTAGGTGAGTCAGTCAGTGTTCGTCTGCATCACTCACAGTCAGCCGCCTTCCCTCTGTCTCTGCTCGCCGTGGGGAAGAATGGTGATCGACGTCGATCGGGACCCCTTCGCTAAGTCCCAGGGTCGATGACGGCGTCTGTTTAGACTTCCGAAGGTCGGCTTCCAGCCCCTGCCCAACCGGTCTCTTTTTGCTCTTCTTCCTCCTTTCTTTTCTCCTTCTTCCTTCTTCTCTACCCCCCCCGTCGCACCATTCTCGCGCACCACACAGGGTCTACGCAGGGTCCTTATGGGGTCTGCAGAGAAGCCATACAAGGTCTACAGGGAGTCTGTACAGGCTCCCCCCCCCCCCCCCCTACAACGTCTACAGGGAGTGCCTACAGGTTCCACAGGGAAGTCATACAGGGTCTACGCAGGGTCCTTATGCGGTCTGCAGAGAACCCACACAAGGTCTACTGAGAGTACCTATAGGGTCCGCAGAGACCCATATACACCTACCTCCAACTCAGAAAGTAAGAGAAATGCTAATGTATATATACAACAAAAAGAAGGATCAGTTGTGAACTATTTATGTTACATGTTTGGCACCCGCCATCTGTCACCTGAAAGGAAAATAATAATATTTTGGTATACCAGGTAACACTATGCAGAAAACATCTCTGAAAGCAGCCGTGGTAACTGAGAGCATAGAATGGATGTAATGCGGTCACTACAGTGACAGTGATGCTAGCAACGTGTTTGAGGAAAAAAGCAGAAATTAATAGAGCCAAGAATTTGTCAAATTGTTACTTATGCGAATCATCTCATCAAGCATTCAGTATTTAAGATCGCTCTATATACGATACTGCGAAACCCATATTTTTCGCTAAACCTAGATGCCAAATTTAGTGTTTTTCAGTTTTATATAATAGGTGCTTGCAAACTTTAAAGAGACACTGAAATGAAAAAAAGAGACATTTATTTTAATAGCCTAGAACAAACAAGTGTAATTCAAAATAAATCTTACACGGTAAAAAGTTTTCTATCGCATTATTTATGCCTTGAAACGCAATTTCGGTGAAGGTCACGGGCCGCTATAAGTCCCGCCCAAAAATCAACGACCCCACCCATTACCGCTGGATATGCGGTTGAACAAGCACGCAAGCCAAAAGGCTCTCTGTCAGGGCTTTCGGCTGCAAGTTTTATATCGTCTGCTAACGTCTTCACCAGCCTGCGGCTGCCAAACGTGCGAGCCGGGCGCGTGATCGAGATTCTAGAATGGTTTCCACACTGTAGCGAAGACCGGTCAGACAGTGCCAACAGTTTGGACTTCGTTGATTCACGGACACACCTCAATGAACTGCAAACTAGCAGAAGGGCGGTGGGGCGACTTCGACAGAGCCGCTACGAAAACAAGCACCTACGGAATACTCCTTCGGTCCTGCACTGGTGACGGCTCACTGTAAACCACGTCGAACAATTCGGTTATATTATTACGACCTATAAAAAACCTCGGTGATCGCAAAAGCACTCGCACACAGAGAGATGGACAAACACTAAAATGAGCTGGCGGGCTAGTTGGTTGTCCACCATGAATAAAATAGCGCAAAACAAAACAAAACAGCAAACAACAACGACCTAATACGTTGCGAGTAATTAAAGTAGTTGTAACCACTTATATTTATTAGTAGTTTTGTAACCGCACAATCTTCAGACATTATAGAGTAAGTTTACAATGAGTGGCATCTTCAGAGCCAAATAAATGATTTACCGCACAGGTGTAATGCTACTGTAGTAACCGCCTTTGCTGTGGAAAAGTAGTGAGTCGTCTGCTTCATCGGCGTTGCCAGATCCGCATCGTCGGTTTCAGGCGCGAGTGGAGATAGCGAAGCTCGCTGTTGATCGAGCATCACGACATCGTTGTGAGGCGACAAGCAGAATATCGTGAGCCGTATTGGGAGCGTTCGACAAGACAGCGACGCAACGGTGCGGCATCCGGCAGAAGAATTTCGCATTGAACACGACTGGACTGGCATAGCCATATTGTATAACACCCAACCTTTTTGTTTCTAACGAATGTCAACTTTCCTGTGCAGAGGGCTATACAAAAATTTCGGGGCCACACTTGGTGCTAACTTGTTTTACGCGAGACTTCGGAGTTCAGAACTCAGATGTACTTCATGCACCGGCGAAGAGCGCTGCAATCATCTCAAACCCAGTACGTCTACTCAATATGCCGGCAATAAAAAACCAAACTACGGCAGGCAAAAGTAACAAGAAGATAAAAAGTGCGTCTTAAGTATATTTTATTACTACACTATTTCGAGAGACTGTCCCGTGTCGGCAGCTGTGGTATGTCTGCCCAATAAACGACAAAAACCGGAACGTCACTGGGCACTTATTCGCTTAGATGAATTATGAGGCAAAAGCACACCTAGAGGAAAAGGTACTAAGTGCCGTGACCTTGTACTCTTTATGCTGTTTGATTGGCTCTTCGGCTGCTTGGGTTGGCCCAGCTCCGACGTTTCCTATCTTATGGAATGACTTGCACGTTCCACGATGTCAGTAATTTCCGCCATCGTGCAAGGGTTGCGACCGTCTAGCGATCAGCACGTGACTTTTGAAAGTTGTCTATTGCTAGCACTGATGAATGTCGTCCTTAGAAATCTACGGACCGGCGAGCACACAGTCGCTTCGTAGATGCACATCCCCGCGCAGATAAACAAAAAAACATGTCGGATTTGTCGCCGCCTTTGCCGCTTATAACTGCGGGACACACGAATGAACCGGAGGTCCGAGAAACTCCTGCAGGTGAAATGACGTCACAAAACGTAGTGAACAAGAAGTCGATTCGCTAGACTAGGCAGGAATAATGAGCACTAATAGGGGTACGCGACAATTAAATTCTTACACTGGCCCACAGAAAATACCGAAAAAAAAAGACTCGCACTGCCATTAGTTGCAGCGTAACCTTTCTCAAAATCGAACATAAAAAAAGGCCATCTGCGTAAACGAAGCTTCTTCTTTTCCGCGTTTAAGTGCGGCTTAGTTGCATCAAATCATCTTGTCGCATTGAATGCTGTCATGTAAATGGCATAATGCACGAGGAAAGCGAATCGAATTAAAATGGCTTGACGGAGGTGGATTGAGACGGCGAATGCGCATTCATTCAAGATATATAGACGGAGGTCGCATCGCATTTTTGAACGCAGAGAATTAGAAGAAGGTGCTCGCTGCGGGAGCGCATGAACAGCTCAGAATATTGTGGCGGCCAACCTCGTCGGCGACGGTCGAAAACGGTCACGTGTTGTCGCTTGATTTTTTCTCGCGAGAAGAAACCTGAGTTTTTATTGACATCATAATTGAGAAGAATATAGCCCAGCTGATTGTTGAGGGCGGCCCCCTTCAAAACCTTTCGAACTACTACTTGCGCGTCCGAAGAAGTCCCCAGATGCTTCGGCGAATGCACGAAACACGCCAAAAGCTCCGAGCACTTCATGGTACCGCGGACCGAGCACCTCTATACCTCGGTGCCGTTCCTGACTGCGCCGGAGCCTCTCGGTCTTGGGGTCCGTTCGGGGTTAGAAAGATTTGGCGTGGCGAAGCACGGTGACGTCCTCTGAGTGGTTGGAAACGATCTGGCTCGCAAGGACGTGCGCACGCGCGCCGCCTCTATCCCAGAGAGGCCCGGCGGCCCGGCTTGGAGCAAAGCGCTTGGGTCTTGATGTTTTTCGCGTCTCGTAACATCTTGCACAGCATTGTAGATAGCGGGTAGGATCTTGACGCTCGTCGATAGTTTCGAAAGGGCCTCCGCACGCGATGCACCGGAAAACGTGGTCACGCGGTCCGGCTGGCGCCGAAAGCGGAGCATTAACTTAAAATTTTACACGGCGTGGCGCCACCTCTACGTAGGAGTTGATGCGCATCCACCGAAATGTTGACGCTTGGGCTTTCTCCGGAGGACAATTGAAGTCGATGCGGTTTTTGTCTCAACATGGCTCTTGTCTCAACCGGCTGTTCGAGGCGGGGTTTAAGCCGCACATCCGGAGGCTTCCTGGTTCGTGACGACGACCATTCCCCGAAGTGAAGAACCCAGGGGTCCAGTGGAGGTGGGAGAATTGGTAACGTAACGAACGGTTTAATTACATGGTAGCGATACAGTCCTCAAATCCAAGAGAACCACTGGAGCCGCCTCACGCCCCGCCTTATATAGGGTCCGTTTTCTCCCTCACTCTCCGCCAGGGCAGCAGGTGCGACCGCCAAGTGCGTTGCAGCAAGGTCCGCCGCGTCGTAGCCAGAAGTGCGTCGTAGCCATGGTTCTCCGCAGTTAGGCCAGGCCTCTCTCCCCTTCCGGAGCGCACGAACCCACACGCACACACACACCCGTCCCGTTGACGTCACGGACGCGTTGAGACTCGTTTTGGGCAGCCTTCGACAGGTGGGCGACAGTCCTGAACACGTCGGGACTCGTTTCCGGACTCGTTTCCGCAGCGTCGAAACTCGGAAGAAGGTCGCCGAAGGTTCCATTCTTAACAGCCCCTCCGGGGCCAGGGAAACCTCGAATGGCCGGTGGTACAATCGCTGGCCTGAAGAGGTGGGCTTGGAGTAGGCCTTGAGAAGACGCTGCAAGCACCAAACAAACTCCCAAACCTCTCACAACGGAGGCACCAGCGGAAACGTCCCCCACAACACCACGCCACACCACAGTCAAACGCTCGGAATTCGCCAAAGACCCGCCAGACAGGATTACGGATTACCAAAATTTGGTACAATTCGGGGTATCGAGACCCCCTGTCGCCAAAAAAAACTCATTTCTCCAACGAGGTCACTATGAACAAAATACAAAAGACAAAAACTTCTTCGCAATTTGTGAGGTCATTGTGGGGTTTTAACGAAGTGCCCCCACTTTGATCCTCATTCCCGTGGATGACGAAGACCTCTGAGATCATCCCTACTGTTTTTCGTGATGTCAGAAAAATCTGCTCAACCCATCGGCATTGCCGTTAAATTTGCCTTTCATTTTTCTTACGCTGAAGTCATAGTGATCGAATTTCACATGATTTCTAGACGTGAAATTGCGGTCCTTATAGCGCCGATAAAACAATCCGCATTTTTCATGCCCCATCACATTGGTCCTAGCAATCTCCTGAGCTGTACCGCGAAACCCTGACACACTATAGGGTCGCTCTTCTGCTCGACTCTGTCTACTCGTAGCAGAGGACCAAAGTTACGTGACGCCGGAGCTACGAGAGATCTTTCACTGATCCCCTCTTCCTCCGCCTTTTTCGCCGGCGCGTTGGGACGGCGTACGCTTTCTAGTGCTACGAGGTCAGGCTGTTCTACAACCTGGTTCCTCTCATCCCGGTTTTCTGCCTCTAACTCTGGGAGTGCTTGCTCCCCGTCATCTGCCTCTGGCTCTTGATCACTCGTCAACAAAGGGGCGACCTGACGCGATTTGGACCTCGTACACGACTGAACTAGCCGTTCTCCCAGTTATTGACCCCTTTCGCGCAGCAGGAAATCTGGCCGGTTAGAAAACAAATAAGGATACTCCAACGGGACTGTTTGCGAGACAGCCGCCTCTGTCACTAGCTCTCCGAACGGGCCAGTTATCCTTACCGTCGCCATAGGCAGACAGACACCCCAAGCAGCACAGCAAAGTGACTTTCGATCGGCCAACGGTTGGCCAGTGTCTGGACAGCTTGGCCACTTTAAGTTCTTGGCCACCGGAGACATAAACAAGGCCGGCAAGAGTCCGGCCGCAAACTGGCTGGTTTTAGCTTGGCCGCCGGAGACATAAACACTGCCGGCAAGCGCCTGGCCAGAAGTGTTGATTTTCAGCTTGGCCGCCGTAGATATAAACGCGCTTGGCAAGTGTTTGGCCAGCAGTGCTGATTTTCAGCTTGGCCGCCGGGGACATAAACACGGCCGGCAAGGGTTCGGCCAGAAGTGCTTATTTTCAGGTTGGCCACCGGGGACATAAACACGGTTGGCAAGGGTTTGGCCAGAAGTGCTGATTTTCAGCTTGGCCGCCGTGAACATAAACACGGCCGGCAAGTGCTCGGCCAAAAGTGTTGATTTTCAGCCTGGCCGCCGGGGACATAAATACGGCCGGCAAGTGCTCGGCCAAAAGTGTTGATTTTCAGCTTGGCCGCCGGGGACATAAACACGGCCGGCAAGTGTTCGGCCAGAAGTGCTGATTTTCAGCTTGGCCACCAGAGACATAAACGGGATCGCCAAATGACTGGCCAGCAGTGCTGATTTTCAGCTTGGCCGCCGAAGACATAATCATGGCCGGCAAGTGTCTGGCCAGAAGTGTTGGTTTTCAGTTTCGCCGCAGGGACAGCCATAATCTGAACTTTCATCGCGTTGACGAAACTTTGGCAGGACGACGGGCAGCGAGGGGAGCATCATGAGCGAGTGGTTGGCAGAATTGTAGTACGTGCACGCACGAACACTGTTAGCCCAAGCAAATGATCACCGTTTTATTCAGTTTTTTTTTCGTTAGACTTGAAAGGCTATTGTCTTAACTAGCACTGTCGTGTGATATGTTCATTTGGAATATTACCAAAAGTGCGAAAATATTGTGCCCGTCGTCGTTTTTTGAAAATAAAATGCGAAAACAGCGCCGATGTCATCTTCGCGCTAACAATATCGCTCTGTCGCTGCGCGGCACTCTCAGCGGGAATACCACATCCGCGATTTTTCGGTTAGTGCTCCACATATTTACTTCCCAACTGCATTCTAAGAAAAAAAAAGTTGTAGTCGGGTGCATCGGGCGCACATGCTCCCCTTTTCTGAAAGACTCACCCTCCGTTACCCAGCCAGTGTACTTGTTCACCGACCATGAGCCCCCTCCTCTACCTTAAAATCCTATAGATGTATCAATGCACCCAGCTTAGTACACCGCCACGCTAGCCACGCGCCCCGATCAGCTTGTGCTTGGATCGGATAAGATTGGATCTTTCGGGCTTTTAGGGGCGAAGCTCCTTAGGGTCTAGCCTTGTCCATCCGTCCGGCGTCCGTGCTCACATCGATTGCCATCTCATCTGTCTTCTTACAACAACAAAAAAATGTTTGCGCAGTCGACAGGATTCGAACCTGTGCTGGGAGACCCCAATGGATTTCTAGTCTATCGCCCTAACCACTCGACCACGACTGCGGGACGACTAGGGGGCTCTGAGATGTGGTACTAACTCAAGAGCTGGGGATGTCACGGATGAAACGTTGCATGTAGCCGCTCAACGTCTATACAGGAGAGGGCGCTGCGGTCAATTGCGTATATAATTGCGTTAAACTTTGCATGCATTGGCTCAACGTTTATAGACGAGAGGGCGCTGCGGTCAAATGCTCAAATGCGCATATAACCACGTTCCATACAACACATTCTCTTTCTGACATGGACCGTTGACTTAAGCGGTGGAGATGCGTTCCCACGGCTTCTAGCGGATCCATGCTGATCCGCTAGAAGAACCACTGGCTCTGCATTTCACGACCATAAAGCAGTAATAATGAAGTCGAAACGCAACCCGGAACTCAGCACTACCTATGAGCAATAAAAAAATCAGCACCATCAGCACTACCTATGAACAATAAAATCAGTATCATCAGCATCACCAGAGCTTCGCCCCAATCAACATCATTCACCACGTGGAGATGTTGTGATTTTGTTTTTTGGAGGAGCCTAAACATGACGTCTCTCATATATTCATTAAACTTAAGCTACTGTCAATAATGTTTTAAATAGGCGCCAGGGTAAATATTTCCTGAGCCACCGAAAGCTAATAGCTTCGGCTAAAACCGCAACAAAAACGTTCAAAAGTGAACCACACGTAAAAGAAAAAGAAGATTAACAAGGCGACCTAGTTGGGCAGAGCGCTGATTTTGTTTTTGGCAACGTGGTTGTTGGCGGGTGGCGGGCAGCGCTGTGACGCTATTGACGCTATCGTGGTGATTGACGCCAGTGAGGCTCAGTGTACTAGAGTGAACAAGATGCTCACATTTAAGTCGCAACGATAAACTGCCGGCGCTCGTAGACTGCCAACAGGCGCCCAAAAGGTTGCGATGCTGCGCGGGCGTTGCTGACAGGCGCTGCTGCGTAGGGTACGCCTAGCACGAGAACGTTTTCGAGTTCGCACAGCAAAGGATTCTCAACGATAAAGCAGCGTCCTGCATCAACAGCAAGCTAACGCTGCTAGAGACTCCCACGCTCAAATTTTAGCAGAGCGAACGTGGTTAGTCAACGTAGTCGCGGTCAACGCAGTCACGGTTAATTCTTCATTTTATATGATAATGTGGGTTATACGGCGCAAAATTTAGGATCTTCAGGCTTCCCGTTTTTGGGGCCATTTTTGGGCTCGAGAGTTCCCTCGGGATTATGGAGCTGTCCTGTTCACTCGGTATTGACAGCAGAGTAGACGCTATGCTTGTTTCAGACCAATCGTGTCTCCAGGTAGGATCACGTGACTACAGTCTCCAAGAGAAAGAAATAAGGCAGAGCACGGCACCTGCCTGAAGGCGAAGGCCACCGATAACTTCCACTGCACTATCTACTTTGGGTCGAACTTTCAAGAGGATATAGGTCACAAAGCCTCTCGTTGTGTTCATTGTTGGGATGCCCCTGAAGATAAGCCTTTGTGAGCGCAACCCCCTTTTGACCTTGAAGGAGCTGTTACTTTCCTACCCCTTCTCTTTTTTCCCCTCTCTCCCTAAGCTGAAAGCGTCAAAGAATGTGCGAACTCGCCGGACCAATCAATGGGAGACTTTTTTATCACTTGACTCCGCTCTCTGGGCGCGGGTAACGTCAGGAGCGCGATCACGTTGTAAAGGTTTCCCGGATGACGCAATAGCTTTTTCCGATCCCGGAATGCCTGCTTCCTGGCCTAGTTTCTTGTGTGCTATGCTGCGACCTGCGGGGCTGCCGTAGATTTCGTCCGCGACAACGCATCAAAGACTACCAGTATTTGAAAAGTCCTACGCGTATATCGGCAACAAGCGATTTCTTCAAAGAAGCCTAAGAAATTCTTGTGACGCGTTTAGTGTTCGTTCGGCAAATGACGGGCAGAAAGGGGTCCGTTAAGATTCAACACGATGTGGCAGACATCGTCTTCTCGTTTTTGTGTGGTTGATCTGCAGTGCCCATATTGACATATATCTCGGAATACATCGTTCAAGTCCGCTAAGTTTATGGTTAGTACATTGAACCCGAATTGTTGGAAACGAGTGAACGCTGTTTTACGGGGATTCTTCAAGATTATTTATAGAATCAGGCACTGTCTATTCTTCCCGCAGACAGGAAAATAATTTCCCCGAAATTCCACCCGCAGTCGCCTCCCAATAGCTGGCTGAAATCATGCGAAAACTACCAGAAAATACTGACTTTCTTGTTCTCCCGGCATTTTGAGGAAACATGTTTCATAGGCGGCTTTTCGTGAATACACGTTTCATGGACACGTAGTCGACACTAACATATCACCGACACTCGCTACGCGAATTGCACGCTGCAGGGACATTTTTTCGCGGGTGTGTCGATCACTGGCCGGCAGCCCCGTCCACGCAGCTTCGCGGCGACATTCTGCGACGGCTCATTACAGAAATGTTAACCGGCGTGGCCCACCGTACAAGAAATTTGCGGCGACAATCTGGGGTGACTTCTTACCAAAAAACAAAACAAAAGAGGCTAATCATAGCTGTTTGTAAAACAATCTGTCAATAATACATCCTTCGATGAACTGATTGCCACCGCCAATGAGAGGCGTCTGCGGGTAGAATTTCGGGGAAATTATTTTTCCAGCTGCCGGGAGAATAGGCAATGTACCTAGGAATTACCCCTGTTCTTTTTGCTTTGCAATCTTCTCAGCTGTATAAAAGCTTAGACATACCGTTCTACATTTCGCAGAGCGCTTGCACGTTTGTACTTCTCTACGGGACATGCTGTGCGTAACAAACTTCTAGGAGATTTGAAAACAAACTTCTGTGTCTGTCTTCCTGCCCGTTTACAAACGCCTGCGCGAGTAGATTTTTTTTACGGGTTTTCTTTATGTTTTAAGTAGGTTAATTCAGTTCGGGACATCTTTAATAAGTTTTAGATATCCGACCTTCCACATGGTGCCCATTTAGGGTTAACGAATAATTGGCCTGGGTGCCAGATGCTAGCTTGAGAGCGATTCACTTCAACACGCGGTGGTCAGCGAAGGGAATTAATGCCACGGCTATGCTTCTACTAGAGCAAGTGAGCCAGTCCTGCCTTTCGTGGCTTGATCGCGTCTGTTCATTTGCTTGTGCGTGATACATCCAGTTGCATAGTTGAGAAAGAGCTGATGGTGGCCAGTCATCCTTGACATCACGACGACTTGGTTGAGGTTTCGGAAAACCTTCTAGTGTATTGTGAGCCAAGCTCTTCAGACCATCTCGATGATACATAAACGAGTGAACTTATGTAGAGCCTTGGACGTCGTCAACTTATGCGGAAGAAAACTGGAGTCGTCGCTTGAGTTGGATTACAAACAATGCTCGAGAAAGAGCGGTATGTGTGTGTGTATATGCGGGCATATCTTTTTCAAATGACAACCCGCATGCGGATATTTTTTCATAGGTAAACAAGACCTTGGGTAAGTGATTTTGATGTACCGCTAATTATTTGAGCAATTCGTTCATTTTTGTTTTACTTAAACGTTATTCATTAAAGGTAAAACAGCCGTTCATTCCAGCATTACTTTTAACTTCTTGATGCGATAGGGCCTCCAATAATGAAATTTTTACTGTAATAGCTTGTATTACCCTGTACCAGTTCATCTTGCTGCAAGCTGTACCACTTGAGTTACAATAATAAAAAATATCAACAGTATACGTAAAAAAAATCAAGCTGCTTTGATTTCGGTAAGCATGACGTGAACCCTTCCTTGACCGAAGTTTTTTTCTTGTTTTATTTTGGAATAGTACAAAGAAGTCAATGCACATGTGTTCTTTTTATTATCTAATGGGAACACATGCAGTGCTTGCAAGCTTCTCAGATTGACAAGCATCGAATGAAAATATTGAGGTTGAAAATTTGTCGCGATTCTTCTATTTTGGTTTTATTTTAACGCATCCGCTTCCACTAGATTCCGGGAGTATCAAACTCCGTACCGGAGGTACACAGTACAAGTTTTTACACATTTAATGGTGAACAATGGGTGTTGTAGCAACTTACACCCTCGGCTACACACTTTTATCACCCTTAAACCTAGTAATACACCCTCATAATTTTACCGAAAGGGGTGCTGTTTCGTGTTACACCCTCCATTTAGTGAAGGGTGTATGAAGGGTGTAGAAGAGGGTGCTAACTAAATAATACGAAAAGGTTTTGGAAAGCTTATATACGGCTCTCTTCATAATGTACAGGTTACATTTCTGCTTAACAGCAACAATTGTTAGCGGTCTTATTTTTTTATAATGTCAGTTGTAATTTATGCAAATAGCTGATAATAAAGTGCCTCTTTTGCATACAATTTTTATGTTTGCAAACAAAATTTTATATGTGAGTTCATATTTATTTTCTTACAAATTACTCCGTACTCAAAAATTGGAAACCAGGGAGAAATGTTCAATACAAGAATTTTTTACAAATATTTATTGATGGAAGTGTACAGTAAGAAAATCAGTTAGTCTCGAGTTTATATCTGACAACATAACAGGAAATAAAATAAAGTAAATATGTTTAACAAATATTCATGACGTGCTGCTAGAACCTGTCACATGACCATTTCAACCTAGGTAAAATATTCATTTGAGAATAAGATTGCATGCACAATAACTCACACATATAAAGAGGCAGAACCCATAATAAACCAGTCCGAGACATCCCATACAAAAATGGTCTATGGTCGTCTATGAAAAATTAAATGGCAGGCTATCACCTCCACAAGCCCTGTATGGTCGGCCTTAGAAATCCATAAATACAGCTACAGCCAGCTTTGAAAAGTCTAGGGCCCTGTGTCTAAAGTCAGGGAACCAATACATTTTCTTTACCCGACTATAGAAAATTCTATGGTCCTGAGTCTAAAAACTCAGGGCCATGCTTCAATAACAATAATATTAATAATATTAATAATAATAATAATAAATAAGTTTGTGTTTTTAACAGTGTCCAGGGGCATCCAATTGGTCTTCTTGCTGGCGCAGTTCAATAGAAAGCACAAACAGACGCTTGCGCGCGTGCAGGCACACACATACACGCGCGCGCACGCACGTACACACGCATTCACATGCACAAACGCACGCCCGCGCGCAGACTCACACGCATGCACAAGCACAGACGCACACACACCTGCACGCGGACGCATCTACGCGCGCGCGCACACACATGCACGCAAACAAATACAAAGAAGGAAACGTTGCTTGAGCTAGTTTCGGTTTTGCACAAAAAACGAAACTACCTAAAGTCTAAATAAAACCTACGATTTACAAAATGTTTGTTAAATTTTTACATTATTATTGTAGTGACATTCTTATTGTTACTAATATAATAATGATTAGCTTCGTTTCGTTCTGAAAAAGCAAGAAAAAACTCTTGAAGACTGCGCAAGACCATCGCTATTGCAATCAGTTTCCGTTGGGTTGACGTTGGATGGCTGTTGGAGTTGTAGTGGCTTCAGAAATCTCCTTTCTTTTTACGTTTTAGCCGTTTTAGCGGATATTTTAGATATCTTCCTTACAAAGACCGTGTTCAAGAATAGCAAGCGATGACTGAGAGCTGGGAGACGCTGCGTCTTGCCAACGCCCGTAAGTTCAGGACAGCATGGACGACTCGTGCAAACGCCGGTAAGCAACTTTCTTTTGTTTCTGCGAAGTGGGCTGCTGTTTCAAACTTTGTCGTGTACCGTGTGCTTGCTAAGCTATGTTTTATTCTAACTACGCTTCTGCCCTGTGTTATTTCGTTATTTGAAAAGAGCGTTTCTTCTTCGAAACCTCTGGCTCGCTCCGCAGTGTGAGGAAGATTGCCGTGCGGCGGAACTGGGGACCTATGTTGCACTTTCGAGAAACTAGAAACAGAAGTGACGTAGCGGCAGGAGTGGTGTAACCGAGCAACGGCCCGCACCGCGAAACCGCCCTCTTTGACGCCGTGACGACATAGCAAGATTGGCGTCTGTCACTCACTTGAGAGGTGTCAAGAGCCAACCCCAGAAGAGCGGAAGTAGCTACGCTGTCCCCCTGCCGTACCTACGCTTTCCCGGTCGTACCTATCTGGAACCTAGTCCCTACGCAAGCGTCCGTTTCTCTGGCAACCGGAGGAGCATTTCCTGCTTTTAGTGAAGCAATGGCAGCCAATCCCTCGCAGCGGTGACCTTCACATCTGCTCTATTTTAAAGAAACTTGTCAAACTAAAAAAATACACGTGTTCTATTGAAATAAACAACTGATTTTGTAGCGGTTCCAGAAAATATTAGATGGAGTAAACTCGCATAAAAGGTTAGAACAACATGCGGGACGCGGATGAGCACCTAGTTCAAATCACTGTCGCTGATGACGGCTCAAGAAACAGGAGAATGTGGCCTCTCTGGTACGCGGCGCGCGCAACTGAGCTGAGCCCGGCGCTGTCCAGAGACGACAAAGTTCGTCTCTGGAACGAGCTAACCTCCCGGCTCAACTTCCTCGGGCCTCAGAGGAAGGAGCCGGATGGTTGGAAACGCTACTGAACCGTGCGGGTGTCGAAGGCGTGGGCGCGGGCTGCGGAGCTGGCGAAACAGGCGAGGTAATTTGCGTAGTCTACTCATAGTGTGGACCAAGCTATTGAATTACTTCCTTTACTCGCAGGCAAACAGGGGGCGGAGGCATTCGCGTCACGAGGGTCAGCGGCACCCGGACGGTAGCTCGCCGCGACCATCGTGACTGTGCTTTCTGCTTGCAAACGCAGAAGGACTGTGCCTTCTGCGCTTGTTTATTGGAGGCACTATAACCAGTAAAGAAAGTTAGTAATATGCTCTTGGCAACAGGTATGACTGATATATGCTAAAACTAGCCATTCCTCATGTTTGTAGGACAGCAATATGTAGTGTGTGCCTTTTCATCAAAGGTGTCAAGTGGCTTGTGCCATCGGAATTTCATACTTGTAGTTTTCTTTTCTTTAATTGAAACCAAGAGGTCTGCACTCTAGCCACAACTTTCCACCCGCCTGAAACTAGCCTCCGGGTTTGCCATTTTTTTATATCGCAATAAAGTGAAGATTTGGAACACTTGATTCATTTCAAACAAAAAAGCGCCGAAAAAAACACAGGGACGCAGACGGAGGGAAACAGGACAAGGCACACTCTCAACTGAAGTTGACTTTTCAATAAACTTCAGTTGAGAGTGCGTCTTGTCCTGTTTCCTTCGTCTGTGCCCCTGTTTTTTTTGTTTGCTTGTTTTCTTATATCATTGATCTCAACATGCCTCTACTATGGAACCTGTCATGCTTCCATGTGTGGCAAAACACAAACGAAATGTCAGTGTGCTGAATCAAGTGAAGTGTGAAATAATGTCTATGATATATCCTGGATAAGGACAAAGAATTTATACGGTGTTTAGTAGTCCATGCTAAATTTCACTTTAAAGAAAGTATTGCAACTTGTGTTTTCAAACATGTTTATTTTTCACGTTACGGCATCGTTATGAAAAAAAAAACACTTTCGAAGACAAACTGCTTTTCAAACTGACATAAATCCAATATGCGTTTATCGAGTAATACACCTGGCTCTGTGGTAGCCATAATAGATTGTAAAATGGAACAGGGCAATGGAAGTGTAGAGAAAATGAATTGACGTCCAAACCCGATACAAACAATATATTGCAGTAAAAAAAGGAAAATCGGTCTCACCATTAGCCTCATTGATTTCTCAGTTTCCTGCAAGGGCGAGCCAGATGCCCCGTTGGCTAGCTACATAACCCTACAAAACCTTCTGTTATTGTCCCACGCATTTTATGCACCCTGCTTGCAAATTAAAAAAAAGGCTCTACCAACATCATTGTGATGCACCGAATAGCTTTTCGGAGGCAGTACTACATGTCCGTAAGGGTAGCACGGTGGTTGTGCGACGAACTGCGCAAGGCGTTGGAGTTGACACTGTGGAGCTTATGGACGGCCATGATTGTGGAGCAACAAGCGAAGTACATGCTGCCACGGGGAGGGCTTCTCTGGTGGCGAGAGCGTCAGTCGAGGTGAGGACGACGAGGGGTTCGCTGTCGCCGGTGGCGTCCCTGGTGTGCGGGAGTGCCACCGTGGCGAGGACGATGAGGGGCTCCCTGTCGCCGACGGTGTCCCTGATGGGCGGGACCTCCGTTGTGGCGACGGACTCCTTGGCGCTGGTGGTGTCCCTGGTGGGCGGGACTGCCACCGTGGCTTGCGTGGGGCTCCGGGGAGGCACGGCTGTGGCGGGTTCGGAACTGGGCAACAAGGCGCTGCCTCAGAGCCCTCCCCCTGTCCGAGAGGCTGACCCGAGGGTGGGCAGGAGCCAGCCTCTCGTCATCTGCCACTGACCCCTCCGAGCTCGACTCAGAACCGTTCCAGCTCGGCCCAGACTCCAACCCTGGCTCGTCAGGGTCAGAGTCTGGCTCCGGGTCTGGTTCCCTCGATGAAAGGCAGATATTGTGGAGCACTGCACACGCCGATATAATGACGGTGTCTGTTGTTGGATGATAATACAGAGTCCGGTGCCTTTGCAGACACCGAAATCTGTTTTTCAACAGCCCAATGCAGCGCTCCACAACGGACCTCATCGAAGAATGTGCCTTATTAAACCGGCCGCAAGCGGTGGAGGTCGCATGGAATCCAGGGACAGGGGTGATGAGCCAAGGCTCCAAGGCATAGCCGCTGTCACCTGCACAGTCAGAGAAGGAAATGTATGATATTAATGCTGTTCGCATTAAAAGAATACTTCAACAAAATTTGAAATGTACCTGTCGTGTTCAGAAATAGGCTGAATATAATCCACAATACCCGTAAATGACAATCACACATTTGTTTTTTGAGCCTGATGGCTGTATTGTTCGTTATAAATAGCCCACACTGGCAAGCGCTCGGAGAGCAGCCAGCAGAGAGCACGTCACATCCGGTGCAATTGTGATGTAGTTTATCTCGGGATGAGCAAAGCTGCGGCGAGGCAGACGACGTCAGGATGCCCTAGCTGTTCCAGCAACCAAAGCGGTCGAAGCACGCCAGCATCAGGCCACCGCAACTAACCCCAAAGCTGCTTTTGTGTGAATTTTGAGTGATGGGTTAATCTTCTCTAATCTTGGGAAGCACAAAAGAATGTCCCGTTGAGTGTGGAGTTCCTCCCTCCCCTTTTCTCTTCTGCTGGCTGTGGAGCTGTCGGGATGACGTCAGGTTCAAAGCATGTATAGTTCTAGGCAAGACAGTTATCGTCACTACCTGTCAAGGTTTCTAGACGGGCATTACAAACGGCTTTAGCGACATCTAGAAAATGCTCTTTGCTATTCGCCTAATTTTTTTAAATGCCTTTTTGTGTCTTTTTTAACAAGATATGAATGTGTCCGATGTGATACTGCTGTTTTGAACACGTATAGACCAAAAAATAAGCACCGAAATTTCGTTGTAGTATCCCTTTAAAATTGTTGACAACTAAGCAGGTAAAGCTGCTGTTTGCAACCTTTCCCCCCTGTAGTTGACAGCTGCGTCGGAGTGTTTCCAAGGAGACGTGTCACAGGTATGGCCAGAGCACATGCCATGTTATCCATGTTCAGAACAGTATGTGTGATATTGTAAGTGGTGCAGAGCCATCATGTACAGAACCAACAAATGTAGTATGCTTACCGAAGCAGGAACCTGCCGTCGTCTATCAGCCAGCCTTGCTCGAAGTTGCTCCGGAGCCACGAGTAGCGCCACGCGAAGGAGTCGTGCATCGACCCAGGATACCGTGGGTCAATGCTCATGACCCGGCAGTCGGCGTCACACACCTGCAATAGTGAGACATATGTCGGCATTAATTCAACTGAATCCACAAATAGTTGATTGCACTCATTGTCATGGGGCCCTGTCAAACACTATTTACATGCTGACCAACACACCACCATAAATTATGTGGTTTACAAACTTAAAATATTAAAACAGCGCAAAAAAACGACGGACTGGATGAAGGACACAGACAGAGCGCTGTCTGTGTTACAAAGATTAAAATTATATGATAAATAGCCACTTACTTTGATACACGTAATAGTTTAGGCAAATTTGTCTTTTTCTTCAAAGGAAAGTTTACACTTTACCATGCAGGACAGGGACTAATGCTTAAAAGCTTAACACGACATGAAAACAAACAGAGATCGAAAGCTTTTCAGCTAACAAACCCTCCCTCCCTTCGTCGAACAAACGCTTGCGCGGAGGATGAACGATTACTAACAACCCATAACTCTCATTTATAAAATGGCATATCCGCACCGTATTAGCGTTACGCTCTTTTTCAAACCCATTCAGAACGGGCATTGACCTATAGCTAAAAGCGCGAGCTAGCTGCTTTGGATAAAGCCCCGCGGCTGCACGAGCGCTCGTGCAGCGAGTGCTCCAGTCAAGCCGTTCGCGCTTGCAGTTTTCTCAGTTCACGCTAAGGTGAGACGTAGTATATCTGTGATCGTACTTACCACCACCACGTTTAGAGCGTACACACTAAACATCGTAACACCCTTATGGGTGTAAATGGCTTGTCCTATAACTAACACCCTTATGGGTGTAGCAAAACGCCCTAAGAAAAGGGCGTTTTTCCTAACACCCCTAAAGGACGGCGTTATTCCGAACACCCTTAAAATAGGGTGTGATTTCACTGTACACCTTTTTATTAGGGTGTTATGACTGCGCAGTACGCCCTCTAAATTGGGTGTACCACCGCCAGAAAAGAAAATATTAAAAAAAAAGCCGCGATGACCAACACCCATAAAGTAGGGTGTGATAACCCAAAAGAGTGCACGAAAAAATGACTGCAAAGGAGTCGAAACATGCCTGGTTCACTTTTTATTTTTCGATCAAGATCATACTAGGTTCTACTAAATTCTCTTTAGACGATTGCAAGCAGGCCATCTGGCCGTAGCCATGTCTCTGCTAACTACGTTCACAAAGACGGAACGACCGGAAGTTACTTGGGACGCAAGCGGCAGTTCATGTTTGTAAACAGTAAAATGGTCTATTGAGACGGAGGCAGGACTACTATCAGAAGCATGCTTGCAGAGTACTTACATGTAATCCGTGATAGATGCATAATCCGATTCGAGCAGCACAGAACAATTCGCAAACACAATTTAGGGGACGAAGGCGGTAGCTCACATCCAACGGAAGGCTCGCGGTCACCGATGAGCAGCTGTCTCTCTGTCGTGATAGATGCACAGTCTGATTCGCGCAGCACGAAACAACGCGAACACAATGTCGAGGATGAAGGCGGTTGATCACATTCAACGGAAGTCTCGCGTCCACCGATGCTTTGCCGAAACGCGTTCTACAAACACAGCACAGTAATTCCATAGACTCCGACAAAGTAAACGGCCATTATAAAAAAATTGGCATGGATGAATTCCGCCGTTCACGACGAAAAACCACGGTCACGAAATGGAACTCGTCAGGACCTGCTTGCACGGAAAACAGGAGAGCACTGAAGGACGCTTTTTGGAAACCGGATTCACGTGGTCCCTACAACTCACCATAACCTGGCAAACGGCGAAGGCTATGACTCCGGTGAGCCCATCAGCGCGTCAGAAAGGGTCGCGTGACAACTTTTCGTCCAAGCGTTTTTGTTCTACGGAGAGCGGTCACGTGTTTCGCTCTACCCCTCTGATTCGCTAGAAGCGGCCTTCGCAGTCGCTCACAGCCACACAAAGACACGAAAGAAGGTGTGGAAGCTTATCAGAAGACGAGGTCAAAGGGGGTGGACAAAGCAGCTAATCTCCCTCTGCTGCCTCCTGCGCTGCACAGGGAGGGTCGCCTTGCGTGCGGGACCTTGGGGTTGCTGTTCGAGTGGCGGCGGTTCCCTTTCGAAAACTGTGGAGCCGGGGAGTGGCTTATGCTGTCTCGGTAGAACTCGTTGATCGTCGTCTTGTTTATCCGTTTGAGTTCCTTCTTTGCCTTTCTTTTTTTTTTTTCTCCATGTGTTTGGAAGTTTACTTATTGGTCCAGTCAGGTGAGGCTGTACTACCCGAAATAAGGGCGCCACAGCTTGTTCAAAGCTTCAGCGCAGTTAAAAAAAAAAAAAGATTAAGCAAAACGGTATTTGCTTGCTGTTAGCCCGAGAAAAACTTCTCGGGCTAAAAGCAAGCAGATTCCGTTTTGCTTAATTTTTGTTTTTTAACGTCGTATTTTAGGCGGTCAAGAAATAGAAATACCTCTCCGGCATAGCCGATTCACGCAGGATACTCTCAACACTTAACCAAAAACGGCGTCGCGTACGTTAGGTCAGGATGGCGTCGGCGCGACTCATCCCATTTGTTAAGTATTGGCTAAACCAAAATGGTGTGGGCACAATCGTTTCGATTCGATCCAATATCGGCGCAATACGGTGTGTTTCCTGGGCTGTATATTTACACGTCTTCGGTCACCTTTTGCGAGCGGAGGTGATTTTTTAAATCGAAGATGAACTGATAAAACTGATGCACGCGCGACACGTAATTTTCGGCTCATGTCGGACGGAGAGTTCGATCGGAGTTGCAAAAACTATTCTCTAGCACTTCCTAATCATACGCGCCTTCGTGTGGCGATTAATCATTCTCGATGTTCGTACCGCCGTACATTAGCAACCGTTTCACTAAAGCAATAAACATGAACGGTTATGAAATCATGGGTGTGTTTGACAGTATCAACATTACGCCCCTCTCACACCGTGTGAATGAAGGGCGTAAAATTCGCCCTACACCCTTTTTACACGATTTCAGAAACCATCGCTACAAGTGGGGCGTAAAAAGGGCGTGTAAGGGGTGTAAGACGTCAACACACCCTTTTTACACCCACTGATATTCAGAAATCGTGTAAAAAGATTGTAAATAGGGTGTTTTTCCTAACTTGCACCCTTCTTACACCCTTTTTACACGTTTATGGGTGTTACAATGTTTAGTGTGTAGTATTGTTTACGCCACCAATACGCCGCCTTCGTGACGGTGGGGTCGTTCTGTGACGGGCCGACGATGGCGATCATCGTCCCGTCGACGCAACCGATGACGCCGGGTATCTGCCGAGCCGTTGAAAGCCCCTCTCGACGTCGTCCCTCTCGCCGGTAGTCTGGGGAAAGTCGATCCAGCCGCGTCGGACCCCCAGACACTGCACAATAGCGAGGGACACAGCCCGCACAACGATGCTGACTGTAGCCTGATCCCTCGCTATGTGCTCGTCGCTCGCCACCATGCCCTGAAAGCTCCCCGTGGTGTAAAAGCGAAATGCGCACAACACTTGCTGTTCCACAGTCACCACCGTCCACGAACCTCGCAGCCTCCTCAACTCTGGCTCCTCGCGCAGTTCGTCGCACAACCAACGGACCACATTCTTGGCGAGACGGTACTGCCTCCGAAAAGTCTCCTCCGGGAGTTCAAAGGCATCGCGGTGCTGCCGGTTGAGCCTTTCCGGAGAAAAAAAAAAGTTCCACAATA
This sequence comes from Ixodes persulcatus, assembly GCA_013358835.2. Lineage (NCBI taxonomy): Eukaryota > Metazoa > Arthropoda > Arachnida > Ixodida > Ixodidae > Ixodes > Ixodes persulcatus. Next base: position 95,962 of record JABSTQ010010578.1, on the reverse strand, counting down.
GGAAAACTGTCGCTCTGCCGCCGAGACGCCGTGTTTCCAATTTCGCTACCTCGAAGGGACCATCGACAGACTCGTTCCCTTTTGAGACGAAACACCGAGGAAACGATACGTCACTTTGTTGTCACTTCCGGTGGGGGCGGTTCGCCGTCTCCGCCCACATTTTCATAGGGAACTTTCGTCATTCGAGCCTCAACCAATCAGACGCGATGTCGTCACTTCCGTTTCTTTTAGGAGAAACGAAACATTTGTCCAACATAGGTACCCTGTGGGCATGTTCTGGGCGCCGTCCTCCGACACTCCTCCGACGACACTTTTGCGGAGCGTTCAAGTGCCGTCTGACGGCAGTTCAAGCATTCAGTCGCCGTCCCAAAGTGTTAATCACAGGTCGTGCTAGTTCTGACGTCTTGTCCCAACGGCCGCTCGCCACCGATTTGTTTCATAAAGCGGGAGCGAAAAAAACGTTACAAGAGCGAGCAGCATGATTTTTTGCCGAAGCTAATGACTGTGCCGTAGAGACGCGCGGTTTTTTTGCGTTTGCCGAACCGGCACACTTTCCAAGCTTACGGTTCTGTGATGTAAAAAAAACGAGGAGTTTAGAAGTCACGTTTTTTAGTGGTGGCGAAAGCCCTTACAAAAAGCAGAGCGGATAGAAAAACCAAGAACATAAAGAAAGGTAGAAAAAATGAACTTAAACGCCTATTGTCCAACCTGAATATTCTATGGAGTTGAAAGACTACCACCGTATCAACTCGCCCGGTTATTCTTTCTGTCAAAGAATAATAGCCAAAGTAAGAAATAAATAAATGCCAACTGTTAATTGGTTACAAATTCGTAATTTATGCTCTGCAGCCCTATCCTACTGTACTCTTTTTATGATATGAGGGAATGTGTAAATGTATAGGGCAGTTCATAGCAACCATTTATGTCGGACCCATTTTAACTAAACGTTTCTCTAAGAGCTCGAAGTTATATAAAAACATGTTCTTCACAAATTAAGCCGCACCACTGAATGCACAGTAGCATGTGACTTGTATGTATGTTCTCAGCAAAAGAAAAGGATGCATTCAAAATGCGCCAATCATTTTGTTTCCTCTCTCTTAGAGCTTCTTTCAGGTACACACAAAATGTGGGTGCCTACGTCTAAAAGAGTGGAATAGACTTTTCCTGTAGGGCTGGAAGGCCTGACTCAGTTTGGCTAGCGGCTTGAAACCCATGGGAACCTGGGGAACTGCATCACAATAGTGAGAATGACACCCGCCTTGCACTTCCTCAACAATGGCACCATGAGGAAGGGGGAGCTGCCCTAAAGTGAATGCGATGGCAGGTGGGTCGTTTCAGTGAACCCCCTATGCAGATGATACCAAGCAGAAAATTACTAAAAAATGTATTATTAAAAACATGGAGTGTGAAGGGCACGGACAAGAAGGAGGAGATCAACACAGCGCTGTGTTGTGTTGGTATCCTCTGTTCCCATATTCTTCGTGATTTCTTTTTAATTATTGGCTACCAACTGGTTCAATCATCAGCACTATAGTGCTGATGATTGAATCATTTGGTAGCCAATAGCAGCATTAACACTGTGCTTACAATGGAATCCCACAGTCATGCATTAATTAACAAAACGAGGATGCAAGCTAGCTATACAGGCTAAACACGAATAACTTATTCAAGACGGGTTCTCAGGAAGATGACACAAATGCAGAGAAGTTTCGAATACAGCTGAGTTTTAATGGGCAAAAAATGAATAGGCGACCCAAAAGAGGAAACGTAGGGGAGGACATGAAGTCACTCTTTACAATTTCTCTTCTGATTACCACCACTTTACGAAGGGAATTCCTTCCTGGACCTTACAGCGTTATACTGTTCACAACTCCTAACTTACCCAAAAACAGTAAACGCCAAAAAGCAACCTACTAGCATCTGGGTAAATCTGATTAAACGAATAACAGGGAATGCCCTTGAGCTTTTAACCTAGGAAATAAAAAATATCATGCACGACATCAAGATTTCAAAACACAGACGGACATCACACCTGTTTCTAATGAAAAATATAGGCCATGAAACTTCTTCCACTCGATGGCAAAACACAGGGAAGGCATTCAACATATTTCTAGGTTTCATCATTGTTATTGATTCTTTACAGTATACACTTGCGGTCACTCTCGTTGGTCAAAATTATTTCAGTAGTGTTCTATAAGGCCGCGCTATTATTACATTAGATCACGTGTTTTGACACAGCTGAATGCAGATCTTATTTTTCCGCAACATTTATACTAAGTTCAATCGGTCCTTAATGCAGGGTTTTGTCGCATGAAGTGTTCTATGAGTCGAGCGACACTTTCTAGCGGTCCTTGGGACATGTCATGCTGTAGGCGTATGTATTATTGGCTTTTCTTTGTTACTTTGTGGTATATGGCAAGCTGTATTAAATTTATTGCAGGTCCCAATTGCACCAAGCGGGTAGACTCACCGTCAAAGACCGCAAGCCGCTCTCTTCAAGCCGCACAGAGTGTTCTATAAGGTGAGCAAACATCTCTGGCGGTCCTTGGTACATGCCGTGCTGGGGGTTTATGTAATACTGGCCTTGCCTTTGTTACTTTCTGGTATATACTGGCCTTTTCTTTGTTACTTTCTGGTATATGGCAAGCTGCATTAACTTTCTTGCAGGTCCCAGCTGCACCAAGCGGATAGACCCACCGTCAAGGACCGCAAGCCTCTCTCTTAAAGCCGCACAGATTGTTCTATGAGGTAAGCAATCATTTTTCGTTGGTCCTTGGTACATGCAGTGCTGGGGGTTTATGTAAAACTGGCCTTGTCCGTTTGGTCCAGTTTTACTTCAGAAAAAAGTGGACTTCTATTGTGGGACGGTGCACGGCTACAGGCACATGCTCCCGGTATTTATATATATTTATATATACATAAATACAAAGCTTTCTATTTTGATTCAAACAAAGTTAAAAAAAACGGCGTGAGTGTTACTTGGACGTTGGCTTCACTGTGTGTTTGTGGGGATAGGAGGAGACTACATAAGGGGAAAACCCTTAGCAGTATGTTAATCAAAACTGATTAACCAAAATTTTTAATAATGGTTTTATGGGATATGTTTCAGTTCTAGTTTCAAAGGCAGTGAATAATAAAGAATAACACAATTGACACAATTTGCGATTGGCAACAAGTTTCGAGATATTCAGTGCTAAAAATCTGCCTTTTTGTCGCTCAATTGCAAAATCTTGCGCTCAGAAGGCCTCAGGATGTCGTGCTGACGTGGTTGCTTCGGACGCACCTTCACTATCCTGGAAGTATGACGCCGATGCTTTCACCAAGGACACACTGTCGAGATAGTCACGACGTACCCGGTACGACTAGGTCACTCTATTACCCACCATTAACGGCACGAATTCTTGAGCTCAAGCTGAGCGCGGTTTTTGCATCCGACATTTAAAACGCAAATGTTGGACAATGAATACCTTGAAGCCGCTTGGCTTTTTGGGAATGGTTTAAATAGAGATAGCCTTTAATATTGACTGGCTTTTAACACTGCAGTTGCAACATGGTCCATACAGCCATTAATTAAAAGGCTAACAGATTTTGGTCAATTCGTCAACATACTGTGACAATTATTCCCTTTAATAATGTTTGCCGAGTCCCACGAACACGCAGTGAAGAAGGCATCAACGTAACTCTCACGGCCTATTTTTTAAAATTCTGTTAGCTTCCAAATAGAGTGCTTTGTATACATGTAAAACGACTTGTAGGATGTAATCATGCGCATAATTATTACAAAGCTTTGCTTTTCACCCACTTAAGTATTGAATTTTTATCGCAACCTTCCAAACAGAAGCAAACCATCCAGTTTGTTACTGAAAATGTATTATATTCGGCAATAAATCAACAGACTACTACTTGGTTCGCCTTAGGCCTCATACTTAAAATAATAGGCATGTGCGAATCATACATTTTGGGCTTAAAGTGGATAATGATTTGAGCTTATTAACTTTTCAGTTGAATACCACATAGTTTCTGCACCTCTCTCTATGCCCGCGAATTCTGGTTCCGTTCACATCAGGTCATCCAGCAGCCGCAGCTTACCTTTGGGGCCACCGAGATTTCTCTTCTCTTGATGCAGAGAGCTCATTTTATATTTTGTCAGAACACTTTTGTCTGTCACGAATTCGAGGGGTGCAGCAAGGTGCAAACTCAACAATGTCTCATAGATAGCTGTAAAAAGATATTATCACGAGCACCTTTTTATGTGCAGTCGTCCCCCCCCCCCCCCCCCCCTTCCACCGTTGAAAACCACAACCGTCAACCTCGCCACGTTCGACGCGCTGCGTGCCGGATTTTCGCTGCTCCGGTTGGTGTTCGGACGGGGAGCTCATGTGGTCAGCGACTGGACATGAAATGTAGATAGTGAAAGTTAATTTCGACAGCTACATGCGAGACATTATGTTTGCTGTCTTCTCTAACCTTCATCTTTGGGCTTTTCAGTGTAGAGGAGAAGGCAAAAAAATTATCATTGGCCAAGGGACAAATATTAGCATGTACCGTTATGGTCAGTCCGCAGCCCTATACGCTTCATAATGCAAGGTGGCGAGGTGTGAAATGTGCGTCCGTGGCAGACATAGATTGTAGCACCTGAGCTTCCCACCTTTTGTCGGTGTTTGCCCCTTTTTTTTCTTTTTAAAACTTGCCTTCCTTTGGCTATGTTCGCTGATACCGTTAAGAACCCATTATCGCACCCAATGAACGCTGGCGACCGATGACACCGCCTGACAAAGCGTGTCTGCCTAAACGTCCCTGCTTTTTGCCTTCTGACTCTTTTGTGCATATTGTTTCTCATCTGTGCATCCTCTTACCCAAACAATAACCTCAAATGTGCACAGGAAGGCTGCTGTCTGCAGAATGAAAACCGGCTGCTGTAAAAGCGAAATGTGAGAGCAAAGCAAAAAATCACTCCCATTGCGAAAACGAACCAGTGATGCGTCGGAATTTTGGCGTTGCTTCTATTTTTTTACCTCCAAACCTGTCAGCTCATTTACAACAATAAATGTAACAAGATACATAAGTCTAGCAGCGTATCATAATACATCACAAAGTATTTCACTACAGAAACACAAATAGATTTCGCAAATGCATCTTGGTACAGAAATAGAGATACTCAAAAGTGTCGCTAAGATTATATGGCAATACTTTCATGTCGTGATGTTGCCCCGATTGTAATTCCTCATTCGTTTTACATTGCTGCCGACACCGGTTATTTGTTTAAACATAAGCACTGTATGTCTGTGTGGAGGCTGATGCTCATGGCCTTAATTGTAGCGAATAATAGCAGTTGACGAGAGCAAACATGTTTTGACCTTCTACATTAAAGTATGTTGTGCTTTATCCTTTTACCTAACGCAGGACGAGAACATCCCACCGACACCATGTGTCCTCTACACCAAGCAGGAGCTGGACGATGCAGACTTTCTTCACCTTGCTGTGGGTCGTGAGCGCTTGTTCTCAGTTTTTACTGCAGAAGAGGGGCTGTGCATGTTGTTGGCAGCATATTGGCTGTTCAGCATCCAGTGCGAATGCAAGGCTTCCAACACGCTGGTTGCTCTGGAGAGGCTTTTCCTTGGCTTGTGGGACACAACTCCAAGGACAGTCGTAATCAAATTTTTGAACAAAGTTTGCAGACAGGTATGTGGTCGAAGAGATGTTTTGTGAGCCGTTTTAAAAGTTTATGATGCACTTCTCTCGCCAGCATTATCAGGTTCATTTTTATTTTGCTTCCAGGATGAATGATAGAAGGTTTTATGGAAGCATGTTTTCTTTTTCTTTCTTTAAATGTTGGGCACCTTCTGTGATAACTTATGCTGACCTCCTGAAGGCGAGGTGCTTAGAATTTAGCTCTACGAGTTCCTCATCCATAGTAGTCTTCCAGAACTTTATAATTTGTATTGTACGTGAGCAAGAGAATAGCGTCTTCTACTGAAACATTTGCTTTTTTTCCCGTAGAGTGCAAGTTCATTATGTGATATTTTTCGTTACATGTTTGCAGATAGCATTCTTTATGTCATGGAATGGCATACATTGTATTTTTTATTTGTCCCTTAGGGTTCAATAAATGTTCAATTTAACACATTCTAATTGATGTCGTAATGAGCTTCACTTACTAAAATACTGCTGTGGTTCAATCAAGGACTAGACCACCGCCCTCTACCCTGTTTCCAATCAGTAATCAGATGCGCATAACGAGACTAGTGATAAGGGAAGCGTGTTGCCTGCAATGCTCTGAAACAAACAAAACATGTCACTTGATCTCCAAACAGGAAAGCTCCCCTTGCCTCGTTTGTGGCAGCCCATGATGCTTAAAATGATTCAGCCGTGCAGTACGATGCTTGGGGCCACTGCTTGCTCACTTAGAGTTCGAGAAAGGGGGGCGCCGTAGAACTTCCTAATTGCCCCTGGAGTTACGATCTGGCTTGCCAGGAGCTCTTTTCTATTACTTCATGAGTTGTGCTCAGTGTGACTCATTATTTCTTTATCACGTGGCTCGTATGTGATGATGTGGCAATCCCTCTAAGTGAAAAAGTGTAAATGTGTTCAGTAAACATGATAAGCTGTAAATCATATAAAATAATATAAGAGTATGCAATACCGTATATGATCTTTGTACAATTTACAAGTTCTGATATGTGTATTGGACACATTCCTATAATATTTTCACTTGGACCTATACTTCATTTCACCCTTCGTCCGAGTGCGGCGGACGCTACCAGACATCCCAGCGAATCCAGCGTCGAGAGAGTGTCATGTGACCTTGAACTCCACTTAACCAAAACGTCGCGTGATACTCTCCTGGCGCCGGATTGGCTGGGGTGGCCCAGCATCCACTGGGCCACCCCAGCGGGCGCCCATTCCATGTCCAGCACCCTTTGCCAAGGGTGTTAGCAAGCACCCATTATGAAGGGTGCTTGCCTGAACACCATGAGGGTGTTAGCCCTGGGACAAACTGATTTACACCCTTAAGTGTGTAAAAACTTTTACTGTGTACTCAAGGCTTCTCTTTCCCATTAGTGCCAGCAAGCTTGTGTAAAGTGAAAAATATTGTAACTGAACATCGGTTGCACTGACCCTTCACAAAAATTACTTCTTTTGTTTTTTACTCCTGCATTACCGTGGGATCTTAATGGTGGGACCACGGAGGACTGGAGTGGTGGTCGCCGCAACCAGCGTCGTAAGACGTAGAACTCAAAAAGTCCAATAAATATTGAACAACCTTGCAGAAGCTTCGCTTGTCATTAATATGTAAAAGTTTCTGGGGTTGAGTTCTCAAACTTGAGCTCCCGAAATTCTTGACAGTATTCTGAGGAACACCAACATTTTGTGGCCGTCTGTGATAAATTATATATGAAGTGTATAACTACAGCCACTTTCGGCCAGTGACTGGCCGAAAGTCAATGGCCAGTGACTGGCCAAATGGGAAGGGCCAGGGGCTGGTCAAAAGTGAATGGCCGCTGGCTGGCCGAAAGTGACTGCCCAGTGGCTGGCCGAAATCGAGTGGCCAGTGGCTGGTCAAAAGTGACTGGCCAGAAGTGGATGGCTAGTGACTGGCCAAAAGGAAATGGCACTGGTCAAAGGTGAATGGCCAGTCACTGGCCTAAAGTGAATGACCAGTGGCTGGCCAAAAGTGAATGGCCAGTCACTGGCCAAACGTGAATGGCCATTCATTGGCCTAAAGTGAATGGCCAGTGACTGGCATAAAGTGAATGGCAAGTCACCAGACGAGGACCAAAACACTGCTATTGCCGAGCACTTTGACCAGGCTTTGGCCATCGAAAATCTGGTTGGCCATAGTGCACTTGCCAGCGATGGCCCATTCACAATGTGCTGCTTGGGACTGTGCTTTTCGAGCAGCTGCTTGATCCAAACTACCTTTCCAGTAAAATCGGAGGTCGTTACATACGACGGATGAACAACGTCCATCGTCGCTGCACTGTCCCGAAGCACCCTGCACGGCTTTCCGTTTACGTGGAGCTCGTGAAGATAGGGACGAAGAAGCTTCAAGTCCCCGTCACTACCGTTCACGTACGAGAACACAATTCGCGGTTTCTTACATCTGGCCGCTGTGTGTCCCGGCTCCTGACAGTTGTAGCACAGGAACGGCTTCCTTGCCTCGAACTGCCCTGTTGGGCGTTTCCGCGCCTCGTCTCCGTTCGAGTGTTCTGCGCTCTTTTCTGGGACATTTTGTCCTGCTTCGGGCTTCTCGGGCCCGTTTTCTCGCGAGTCATTTCCCTGTCGGAAGGTCTTGCGCTGATCGCTTCGGCCGGATTCGCTTTCCTCTCCGCTCAGCTTTCTACGCGTTGCGTACTCTTCGGCTAGCTCAGCGGCCCTTTCGACAGAGTCGACTCCCACCCTGTCCTGCACCCAGAGCTTGACTGACTGCGGAATGCTGCGAAAGAACTGTTCGAGGCACACACACTCGACTACCTTGTCTCGGCTTTCGTACACTTCCTCGCTCTTCAACCATTCTATCAGGTTGGTTTAAAGCCCGTACGCGAATTCCGAGTAGCCCTCGCTGCTCTTTTTGGATGCGTTTCTAAACCTTTGACGGAACGCCTCGGCAGAAAGGCGGTACCGCTTCAAAAGGCTGGACTTCACCTTTTCGTAGTCGTCCGCGTCTCCTGCACTAAGGCGCGCGACAACCTCTGCAGCCTCACAGGGCAACAGAGTCAAAAGCCGTTGCGGCCACGTTTCTGGGGCGAAGCTCAACTTCTCACATGTCCTCTCAAAGTTAACTAAGAATAGGCCCACGTCTTCGCCAACTTTAAACGGCTGCATGAGCTTCTTCATTTGATACGACTCGGTCTCACTTGCTCGTACCGGAGCCCCAACTCTACTGTTCTGCGAGTTTAATCGCTGTTGTTCAACTTCGAGCTCTAGCCTTTTCAGCGCTCGCTCCTCTGTCGCTGCAGCCCGCTCCTGTTCTCGTTCCTCTTTCGCTGCAGTCTGTGCTCGTTCCTCTCTAGCTGCAGCTTGCTGAAAAAACAGTGAGTGCGCAGGCGAGCTGGTGGATGTTGATCATGATGTAGAAAACCCGAGACTGTGGTAAAAGCAGGAAAACTTGGTCGAAGAAGAAAGACAGGGGAAACGAACGTTCGTTTCCCCTGTCTTTCTTCTTCGACCAAGTTTCCCTGCTTTTACCACAGTCTCGGGTTTTCTACATCATGATGCAGCTTGCTCTCGTTCCTCTCTCGCTGCCGCCTGTTCGTCTTTCGCTGCAGCCTGTTCTCGTTTCTCTCTTGCTGCAGCTTCACTCTTAGCGTTCTGAAGCAGTTCCCACGCAATTTTAATTTTCTCTGCTTCCGCGCTCTCTGAAATCGCTTTACTGATCTCAGATTTCTTCATCTTTTGCTCCACCTCCACACCCAATTCTTCACATAAACAGAGTAAATCTGTTCTCAGTAACCTCATCAGATCCATGATCGCTGCTCTTTAGCTATGGCTTTGCTATAAAACTTGTCGCGAGGTTGTACACAAACCTAGCGCACGAGTCAAACACTAAGGATTCCCAGCAGTTCAAAATTAATTACCCATAATCTGAAGCCTGGCGAATCTCAAAGCAAAGTCCAAACGCTCACCCACAGATGTAGCACGATGTCGCATGGTCCGATCCCAACCGCTGCCAACCAGTTGTTCGAGGCGGGGTTTAAGCCGCACGTCCGGAGGCTTCCTGGCTCGTGACAAAGACCATTCCCCGAAGTGAAGAACCCAGGGGTCCAGTGGAGGTGGGAGAATTGGTAACGTAACGAACGGTTTAATTACATGGTAGCGATACAGTCGTCAAATCCAAGAGAATCACTGAAGCCGCCTCACGCCCCGCCTTATATAGGGTCCGTTTTCTCCCTCACTCTCCGCCAGGGCAGCAGGTGCGACCGCCAAGTGCGTTGCAGCAAGGTCGGCCGCGTCGTAGCCAGAAGTGCGTCGTAGCCATGGTTCTCCGCAGTTAGGCCAGGCCTCTCTCCCCTTCCGGAGCGCACGAACCCACACGCACACACACACACGTCCCGTTGACGTCACGGACGCGTTGAGACTCGTTTTGGGCAGCCTTCGACAGGTGGGCGACAGTCCTGAACACGTCGGGACTCGTTTCCGGACTCGTTTCCGCAGCGTTGAAACTCGGAAGAAGGTCGCCGAAGGTTCCATTCTTAACACGGCTCAACTCCTTGGCGATCGCCTAAGCGGGGACTTTGAACACTAGGACGGGGACACGACCGATGACGTTTCATATTGTCACCGAAACTAACGCGCACAAAAGCGGTCAATAAAGAGCAAGAAATTTACTTCGAGAGGGCGCGCCCTCAGGTGTCGCCCGCATCCCTCAGCAAATCGGACGACAATAACAACTCGCGCAATACTAAACTGTGTTCGTAAAGCCCGCAGTGACACTAGAAAACGTGTAAAAACAATTTGCTGACGATTCAATATCAATCCCTTTGAGTGAAAATTGCCCCTGAGTTCTTAACTTGTAGGGGACAATGAGTAATTTTCTTACTTTTGTAACGGGTTTATTGAAACTCGCTCCGTTTAAATCTATGAAAAAAAAAATAACGCGTTTTTCTGACTCCAATAAAACAAATATTGCCCCTACATAAAAGAAAGGTTAAGTACAACAATCTGGATTGCAACAAAAAAGTCCCGGTCATTGCAGAAAAAAAAACACAAACAAAAAAACTGATATTTTTAAGATTCCGAAATACTTTCCTCACAGCCCCTATCGTCTCTCAAATAGTTTTTTTTCTCGTTGATTTAAATATCTAGATTTGGCCGCGCACACCTCGTGGGAATTCAGTCGTCTAAATGGAACTCAAGAAATATGAGTGAATTCCTATTCTAATTACTCTAGGTTAAATTCATTCAATTAGATTACTTCATGAATTGAGAGGAAAAGTAGAATAACGCTATTTTTGACAGGAGCTTCATCCCGTTATCACTTAAACGTTAAGAATCGGAGCTTAAAGAAATTTCAAACAGTAAGATCACCAAGCTTTCTTTAGAATTATTTAGTGAGTTTTTCGTACGGCTAATTCATTAATTATAATTTATGCATAACAATCTACTTATCTTCTTAATTCCTGTGAAACGCGATACAGCTAAATATGCCAAGAGGAATGAAAGATCCACCTACTGTTGTTTATCTTGTCGCTGCTAAACTATATTCTCAAAGAAAAAAAAGGGTGAACGTAACCCAAATGAAAAAGAGAAGCAACTGGTTTTCTGCTTGGATTTATTCTTCGGCGGCAAAAACGGAGGGCGCCCGTTCCTAGATAGGTCTATCGTAGCTGTAAGTTAGATTTCGGCGTTTGTGCTTGTTTTCCACGCGTCGCAGCGACGCTGTTCGGAAAATTCTATCACGTAAAAAAAATAATCCAGTGCAGTGCAGGAAAGCCTCAGCTGTTGCCACTCCGCAGCTCCCTTGGCCTCAATCCGCCGAGCTAACAGCTTGCGAACTCTGCTCATGTTCTTTGCTTTTGTATGAGGCCAATATTATTCATTTCTGGGAAGTTCGTCGTCTTATGGACGAAAAAACTGTCGGTAATAAAGTCCCAAGAACGGTTCTGCTATACCGTCTGGTGTAGCTAGCATATGAACACAAAATGGGGAAAACAGTGTCCATATAAAGAAGGCGTGCTGACAGACTGCTTTGGTTTTCTCTTACGCTGCCATTGGATCATAAAGGTATTCCAGCTAATATATTGCATTAACTAATTCTTAAAAGCAGGTGATAAATCTTGATTCTAGGTGTCTCTAATTTCGCCATTCTTGAAAGGAATACATTAGGCAATAAGAGTTTTTGTTTTCTTTTTTTTAATGCTGGAGTGTTGGAATGTACACTGCGGCCTGAATGTTACTATATGTTGGCATTTGATGTCTACAGGCGGAAATAGTGTGCATACTGTAATAAAAGCATTGTAATAATAAAATGGCATCGGCAGAGCCCGAAGCGATGCAGTGCTTATGAACATGTATATATGACTGAAATCGTTCAGAAAAAGTATAATTCGAAGTTGATGTGCGTGCCGTGTTTTCTGCTGCACTTTGCGGAAATTCCTCGACGAAATATTTGCTGGAAATTTATAATGAAGTGCGATGTGGTAACCAGGACAGAAAGAACGAGCTCAAACCACCTGCCGCATTCGCGGGAGCACTGCACCTGCACGTGTGACGAGTGACTTTCTCACAAAACTTCAGAATCTAAGATGAATGAACGCGCAGCTCTGTTCCCTGCAGGAGCTTATACTCAGTAACTCAGTGATATTTTTGCCGCACTATTTGCGCCAAACTGCCTTATGATGCTTATCCTGCTACATCCTGCTACCTTATACAGAAATGTAAAACTTCTGCGCCACCATTTCGCCAAAACATAATTTCAGTGGAATAATACAAATAATACAGGCCGCGCTACCCGTCCGGATGGTTACCAAAGGCTTGTCGAGTTTTCAGAACTTTCGATCAGCGCCTCTAATAACAGACTATACAACGTTGCAGGTTAATAATAGCCAGACGAGCATCTCCCGCGAAGCCCTCCGCCGTTTTCCCATTGCAGAGTGAACGCCGTAAAGGAGGGAGATCAGACTGTACGAGGAGAGGCGGGACTCGCCTCCTCTCCTGCTTTCCCTCTGCTCAGTGGTAAGGACGGGGGCTTTTGTTGGAGGAGCTTGTCCTTCTTCTCTTGACGTGCAATGGCGTATATTCGATTTAAGTTTCTGTTAAAGACTGGCAGTATTCGGAAGTTTAGCAATATTTCTCGTGTCCGTTGTTTGCTCTGGCGGGTTGAATAGCCTTCTTGAGTGCGCTTTTCACCGCGCGATGGTGTACTGCAGTGAAGTGACGACGGCAGTGTAGGCATCAAAATTTTGCGTGTATTGGTCTGCCACTGCCCACTCTCGTCCTAAGTGGATCGCACTCCTCCAGTGCAGGACGTCACACAGAATTTCTGAATAAAACCGCGGCTAGTATATATGACCGACAGTGATGTCCTGATGATAGCTTTTTCATGTTTTACATTTAGCGAGAACACTTTGGAATTGCAAGAAGTTTTGTAGGGACTGTCCCGTCAGGTTGTTTCATTCTGCCAACTATTTTGTTTCGTATTGCTTTCATGTACGTGGGAGTAACTTAAAACGAAACTTGCCGGAGAAGTAGATAGAAGCATGAAGACAATGTTAACGAGTTCGGTGACGTTGTTTTTTAATAAGGCATATTAAACATTAACGCGCAGATGCTTGTCATAAAGCTCAACGTATAAAACCCAGGCGATGTTTATAATCAAATGGCAAAAAACTTTGTTGTTCTCATCTAAATCAAGACTTGAAATTGTATCACAGCGTATAAAACTTGAAAACTCGCAAATCTACGTTTTTAAAATTATTATATCTTAACGTTATTTCAGTAGGATTCCGCACCTCAAATAGCCGTTCGAAGCGGCTCGTGCGGCCTTCATGAATAAGCACCGTGTTACCAGGCCAAGCGCCTCTGCACTAAACTAAGTAGCTTCTTCTGTGTTTGAGAAACTCCCTCGTGATGTACTATCGATGCTAACGAAATGTTGCACATAAGAAAGAAGTCAGAGAAGACATTGCCTTTTAGTTGGCGGGGAAAACCCATTATTTTTAATTTGATATTTGCAATGGAATGAATGGGTGCGCGCTTATGCTCCAAAAGTTATCTTTGCTACTCCGAAATTAACTTTTGGCTGCTACAAAAGGCTGTTCCAAAATGGTCTGAAACCAATCACACCGCTGGAAACTCCAAGCAAAGCGACAAAGAGTTTCCGTGTGGTGGGAGAACAACCTCTCGGACTCAGGATGCCGCTTCGGGATGTTATTTTTCTTTATTTTTTCGGCGTTTCTTGATTGCATCATGCCTCCTGCTGAGTATCTCTCAACTCCTCTTTGCAGTTTACCTTCCCTTCCCCTCATTCATTATACTTGGGGGCAACTCTGTGTCACATTAGTGATTAGAGTAGGAGAACGCGCAAGGCCTTAATCGGCGATCTGCCTGAGAGAAGGAGCGCGTGCCCATCCATTGAGGGCACTGCCACAGAACGTTGGCCCCGAGTAGAGCATGGTAGTTTGCGAGTACGGTGACACTAGCTGAATAACCTCAAATATACGTAGTGCGGTTTGCAATACATTAGAGGGCCCGTGTGATCACGTAATTTGCATAGAGTGGTGTTTGCGACAAAATGTCAAAAACACAATTTTTGCGTTATTTTTTTTTTTTTGAGGCACAGCTTTTGATAAGAACTTTTTTGTATTAAAGTGGTAGTGTTATTGGGACAACCAATCTCAGGTACTTGCTTGGTGGAGCCGGTGACCAAACCAATGTTTAGCGCTCATCACCAAACGGGACCTGAACGTGAAAAAATACATTGCAACTGAGCCTAACCCTAACGGAACCGCAGTAGCGGCCGGTTCGACAACCTGGAAAAACATCGCTAATATTCGGAAAAAAGCTTGCGACTGTCCAAAATAGGGATGCACAAAAGAGGATGAATTCCAACCGCGAAGGCAAGAAAACCGAGAGCACACGAATACAAATTCCGCTGTGATAGTGGGCTCAATGAGATGCAAGATAAGTCAAGGTGAAATAACTTCTTATTCTACCAAACACTTTATGATGTAGTCGAAATTTGACGCAAATAACAAAGCAACGACAACAACCACAAATCTTTATGCATTTGCATTACCGCGTAACATGTGTATGGGGACAGCAGCCCTCGGCGCTTGCGTAATTCATAGTCGTTGTTGTTTCTGCGCCTCCGCTTGAGCATGAATCTGAGCATTTTCACGCCATTTTTGTTTCCGCTCTCGATTCGACTCTCGTGCGTGATCGGTGGCTGCGGTGACATGACTGCGACCGTAGTGCATCGAATTGAGATTTGACCATTTCGATTTTTAGCATGGGGGTAGACGAAGATATAGAAAAACAGGCTGCGTGTGACTGGTCTCTGCTAGATTGGATTCGGTACGAACGCATGCGTGTAAACGTAGCCACTATCAGTCTAAGACGAGCCTCCTCAGCGCGCCGTAACTGAAAGTCGCTTTCTTCGAATCCGCTCCGAGCTTTCCGAGGTATAGTCTTACCGAGTGCGAGTTCGTGCGCTCGAACGGTTTTCCTTATTCGCCGGCACAAAGGGTTGTCGGCTACACCGGTACAAACTCCGGGAGGTGAGGAGCAGGGTTGTAAAAGTTACTTCAAAAATGTACCTAAGATACAGTTACAGTTACTCATACGAAAAGGTACTTAGGTACGTACCTAGGTACTAGCTTAAAAATGTATCTAGGCAGAGGTACAGTTACTTTAAAGATACTTTCTTTATTTATTTCCCCCAAATTCGTCAGAATATATTGGAAGTAAAGCTCTTTATACTAAGGATGCACACAAACACGAGTTCGATAAATATGCTTTATTGGTGTCAATGTGAGAAATAAGGAAATCCGCATTGACATGAGCATTCTAGGACAGGTTGTCTTTTTCGGTATCGGTTTGAGATGAATGAAGCAGGTCGCTACTTTCCCCAAACAGAGTTCCGAAGCGATTCGATAAATTGGTGTCGCTAGAACGACATCGCTACTCCACCGTTCGCTCAAACGAACACAGCCATTCGCTAAAGTGTCGTTCGATGAAACATTATGGGCAGGGCTTCGTTCGCTAAAACGTCGTTCGATCAAGTTAAATAGGGTACTGTCATAAATATAAATATATATTCAATATAAATATTGAATAGGGTACTGTCATGGTTCACGAGCAATCAACTTACAATCAACCTAAAGAAATCTAAGTATACAGTGTTTCATTCCAAGAAAAAGGCGATTAATTACGACGAGATAGTTATGCAATTAGATAATACGGAATTACAACATGTTACTTGTTATAAATATTTAGGTGTTCTGTTTGACTCTGATATGCACTGGAAAATCCAAATTAAGCACATGTGTTCGAAAATTGCATATGGTTGTTATACATTATTAAAGGCACGCGAATGTTTTGATTTATTTATTTTGCGCATACTCTATTTTGCATTCGTCCACAGTCAGCTGGTTTATTGTATTGAATCCTGGGGTAATACTTACGCTACATACTTATATCCGGTAACTCGCTTGCAAAAACGGGCGATACGATTTATAACATTTTCAAGAAACATTAACCCTAGTAGACCTCTTTTCCAATCGCTAAACGTGTTGCCATTCAGTTGTACTTACAAATTAAAAATAGCTCAGACAGTTCATAAAATCATAGTGTAACGAACCCCTTTCTTGAATTTATTTCTATCTCCGAGGAGACAACAAGGGCTGCAGCGAATTATATGTTTAATTTACCGCCATGCCATAATGCATATGGACAAAGGCTGATTGAATTTTATGGTGCTCTAATTTGGATCGAAATACCTATTAATAAAAAGTTGGAAAACAACTTTCTGCCCTCCTTAAAAATATTCTTTCGTGATTATGACATGCAGTTACGCTAATTACTTTCTAGAACGTGATTTCTTTTGTTTTTTTTGCGCATTCTATGAGTCTATTGTATTCTGTCGCTTTTTGAACCTATATTACGTTTGGACCCCGGACTAGCCTTAACGGCTATGGGTCCAAACAGTTTTTGTGTATTTTGAAAACAAATTTGTGAATAAAGCATTGAATGAATGAATGAATGAATGCCTCCCAGGTCGTACCCAACTCACCGTTAATCACGGCACAGGGTAGTGTGTTAAAACTTTCAGATTTACAGTTTCTACCATTTTCACGAAGCGAATAGAAAAGTACCTGTAAAAAGTAACTTCACTCAGTTACAAGTTACTAGAAAATGTACCTAAGACACAGATACAGATATCGAGAAATGAAAGTACCTAGGTTTGCACCTCAGGTACAACAAAAGTACCTAGATACTGATTTCCAGTTACTTGTACCTAGGTACTTTACAACCCTGGTGAGGAGACGAGAGTGCCTGGGTATGTGAGAACATCGAGGTTTTGTTGGAACGTTTAGTCGGTGGACGGAAAGCTAGCTGCCTTTGTCTCTAGCCACCCTTCGAACACGTTCGAGCGTGGACGATCAACGCCGGACGTAGGCGTTCAAGATTAGAACGCGTTTGAAAAGTAACTACAGACAAAGCAGCTAGCGTTGCGTCTAGCCACTAAAAATTCGCAAAAGAGCTCGATGTTCTGACGTCCCCGGGCGCTCTAGTGTACTGATCTCCCTCAGATTCTGCCCGTACAGCCACTGCCAAAGTGGGAACGGCAGGGCGTCTCTTTCAAACACCTGTCACCCAACACACGCTCGTGGTTTTTCGTTTTAGTTTAATATCTGTCCTTTAGCACGCCCTCGTGCGAAGCCTCCTCTTTACTCAGAAAGCCTGGCAGTTCGATGACGGAGCCATAGAGTGCCGGGTCGCAGATTTGGAGCCCGAGGATCTGGCAGCACAGACAGAGCATCAAATATCAATTTCTCGCGGAACCTGGACGTCAGCGCACAGCTTTTGAAGCGTCAAAGACCCGAAACACACTTGTTCGCTCGGGAGATGTGTTTTTCGGCGTCTCGCCGCAGTGAGGCGCCAGTCACGTGGCTCTCCTCTCATCCGTTGTCTGCCGCTCCACCTTTTCCATTTCGACGGCCGCTTCTCGTGGCAATCTGCCAGGCTTTGTCAGTATATAGGAGGCTATGCCCCGTGTCATAGCCTCCTCTATACTCACAAAGCCTGGCAGTTTGACGGCAGAGCCATAGAATGCCCGGTCGCAAATTTGGAGCGCAAGGATCTGGTAGCACAAAGCATTTTTCGGGGAACCTGATTGCCAGCGCACAACGTTTGCAGTGGCGAGGACCCGAAACATGGTTTTCAAACCCGACGAGAAAAAAAGTGGTAGCGCGACGAACGCAAGAAGCACGAGCGGACATTCCATCGCTCGGGTGAAGTGTGTTTCGGCGTCTCGCCGCAGCGTTGTGCCCGTCCCCTGGCTCTCCTCTCATCCGTTGTCTGCCGCTCTACCCTTTCCTTTTCCGCGGCTGCTTCTCGTAACTAGGGTGCCTCAGTGTTCTTTTGTTTATGGTGACGCCACCCTTTGTACTACCCGATGCCGACAGCACGGGCTCACGGGGAAAATACAAAGAAATGGACGAAAACAAAATGTCGCCAAAGCACAGTCAGCGCCACAAACGCGCGTAGGGACACGCTCTTTCGCGTGCTTCTGAACAAAAATAAAATAAAAAGAAACGTGTCGGACGAAATGGCGAGATGCCACCACCCTAACCAAAGTGCACATGGAGGCACCATACTCGTAACGATCTGCCAGGCTTTGTCAGTATATAGGAGGCTATGCCTCGTCTCTTTTCGACGCGTGCTCTGACTGCGCGTACACGGTCGAGGCAAAGTGATTTGTTTTTTGCGAAAAAACGAAAGCAATATTCTACGGTGATCTTCTCGTTATACTCCGTTTACTCTAAAGGCCGGTTCACACATGCAGCGAAGCGCTAATGTAGCGCTTCTCACGTGCCGTCCGTTACTTGTCGTTTGCCATGAGCAACAGTTTTGACGGTGCAATACGCGCACAAAGATGGTGAACGCTCCCGTCAGCACGCGCTTTGCAAGAGGTGAGAGCTATGCTTGTAGCGCTCCGCTGCATGTGTGAACAGGCCTTTAAAGGGATACTGAACCATAGAATTTAGTGTCCATAATAAGTGGCGCACGTTCTTTCCACGAGCCAGCAGCCGCCGGTGTGCGCGAGCACTCGCAACGAAAATGACGTCGAAGACCTCCATTCACGCTTGAGGACAGTGAAATGCATGGGCTTCGGGCCAAAGGAGAATAAAGACAGGTTTTCATCTCTACAAGTGAAAGCTACATGCTTGTTAGACCAATTAATCGCTTACCTTTTACACCAGACACCTCTGTATAGATGGAAAACTTGTCTTTATTCTCCTTTGGCCCGAAGCCCATGCATTTCACTGCCATCTTAACCGCGAATGGAGATCTTTGGCGTCATTTTTGTTGCGTGTGCTCGCGCACACCGGCGGCTGCTGGCTCGTGGAAAGAACGTGCGCCACTTATTATGGACACTAAATTCTATGGTTCAGTATCCCTTTAAGGTGCAACCCCACCTTGCATGACGTTTTGATGCTTTTATGACGGTTTATAACTTTCTTTCTATGCTCCCCACTATTATAAAATTTATGTCAAATTAAAGAGCTGTTTTTTTTAAACACTTTAATGTCGCAATATTACGATTATTTTTGTTGTTATTTAATCATTCAGCCTTTAACAAACCACAGCCTCTAGTATTGAAAGACAAATATTTCTTGAGTTATAACGTCCCATCGTACCGCCTATTTTACTTGAGCGTCCGGTTGGATATATTGAATTACAAAAATAAGCTACCAACTGTACAGATAATGTATATTTAAAAAAAAATAAAGTTTAAAGTTGTATTTTTATGGCGATATAAAATCATAATCACGTAAACTAATCAAAATTACGAGACATTAAATTATTAAGCATCCTTCGATATTACATTTTCCAGAAATTCCATATTGATATATTGAACATTAAGATCGTTATTAAATGATAAACTTTTCTCATTCAACCACGGCAAATTTTATTTTTTTTATATATAAAATACAGATGGGCGACATGTGTTCAAGATTAGCTTGATGTGCCTTTTCCGTCGTGTGCCACTTGGAACACCACGTGAAAGGCAGAAAATGCGCCAGATGTCGGGTTGTCAGATGCCTGGATGCCCGCAGTGAGCGAGTCAGATATGTCAGAACAACAATCGCGAGGCTGCGGGTGCACCACGTCTGCTTTTGCGCGTTTTCTACTGTGCGTCGGGACACATGCTTGACGCGATCCGAATGAAAAGGGCGCCATGAAAGGGATTCCGACATTTGGGATTCCACCACGTATGCAAACACTTGTTAAGGTTTTTATCACTTGCAAAAATCATTTTCGCTAGCCAACTATGTTTGTTGGAATGGTTCAACTATATTTTGTTTCAAAAACCACCTCGGTGGCTCTTATGAGGCAATGATATTAAAACAAAACACAAAACATTAAAACGTCTCAAAGTCTCTGAGCCAACGCGCTGGATTATGAATCCATATTTGTCGGGTCTAAAGATCGGCCGAGGTGCCCGCAATCTGTTAAAGGCCAATCTGGGATTTCGGTTGCACGTCAAAAGATCTCCAGTTAGTCAAAATAAACCCGCATTATTATTTTATTGGGGCGCGTTAAGTGATATTTGTTGGTTTGGCTTGTTAAACCTCAATATCTGAATTTTTGCTTTGCTTTACCTTAGTTCGGAGCGCAGCCAACGCTACGGGCTGATGAAGCCACTGAAGCAGCGCCAAGAGCGCGAGGTCAAGCAGTTCGTTCTCTTTCTTCATTCACGTCTTGGTCCTTAAAATGATGATTGTCAGTTATCTGAAGTTTCATCTGAGATCACAGGAACCGCTTTTCCGTCCTCCACAAATGTCCGAGTGGTCGAGTGCTCTAAAGTGCACACCCAGCTCGACGCGCGTGGAGCGAAAGCTCGCGCTGCAGAACCCAGGGATCCTTGGTTCGAGCCCCACCCCTGCCCGTTTCGATCTGAATAAGCATCGTACCGGCGTGGGGTCGTGTATCACTACTGCGTGGTGCACGTTAAAGACCCCAGGCTAGCAGTCGTACTGCACTGGATAAATTGCTTATCTACAGTGGGTAACAACTATCGCCATGTTCTGGCAAACCAACCTCCGGCTGTATAAACAACTAACGACTAATTTGACCTTTTTTGTCAGTTATTTGAAGTTTCATCTGAAATCAGAGGAACCGCTTTTCCGTCCTCCACAAATGTTTAAACATTTCGCGACAAGGCAGAGCAATATTACGTGAGCTTCCTAACACCAGAACTAATGCTGAGGAAGTCGCACTTCTGAATCATCACGTCCGGCAGTTGAGTTTGATTTGTACTAACCGCCAAGATGGCAGCGCCCACAACGATATCTGGGAAAAGAGTGTCGATACTCAAAGCGTAGCTCATTTAGTTTGGCTCACAGGCTAAACCAAGTGCGGTGGGGGATCGTTCGCCGAGTGTGTTGTGGCACCGCCGATAAGAGCACGAGGAGAATAGCTCGAGTGCGAGCTCCGTTCAAAGCACGGAGCTCACGCTGCAGAACCTGTAGGGACTAAAGCCACTCGAGGTGGTTGCGTTGCTCCTTTAAGTAACGTCAAATGTGCCAGTGCTCGAGTCCCGTGTCTCGAGCGGCCCTTGGAGGCAAATGGCGGCGCAGCACTAAAATGACTGGCCCTTGAAAGCGAATGGCGGCGCAGCACCCGCTCGAGGCACGTGGCTTGCGCGTCTCTACTACAACGGTTGGCAGTACTTGTAAAAATCGCTTTTATCAAGGGGTTTTAGCGGGGACCCTGGGTTCTGTCGCCCATCTGCATCCTACCATCGTGCGATCGTGTATTGAATTGAATTGAAGTGGTTTATTTAGACACTAGGTCTAGGGTAACAGGGCAAAAGGCAATTAACTCTGCCTGACGTGGCCCTATCACCCGTTTACAATGCTCAGCAGGCGAAAACAAAAACAATAAACATTAAAGCAGTACAAGAAGATACAATAGCATATCAACAACAATCAACACAGCATATTTTGTACGGAGCTTATACAATCGTTAGTGCACTTCACACTTTGGAAATAAATGAAACACGTTATACAACTCATACGCAATGAAAATACAATCTAAAAGTATTTACTAAACGTGACATGACAGAAGGTACCGCTTTATACTAATTTTAAAGCTGTGTTTTGATACACAATCTGAGATTATTTCCCTAGCAGCGGGATGTTTATTTAAGAAATCAGGTATAATGTATGCTAACTGGTGATGTCCCTAATTTTTCCTAGACAAAGGTATTCTATAGGAGCCATGTCGAAGATTGTATCGTGTATTACTAGGAAGAAGTGCGTCAAAAAAAAAAAACGGGTGGGGTCATTGATTATTTCGTTATAGATATACATTGAAAGTTTAAGAAGGAATAGCTGACTAATGATAAGAAAACTGTATTTAAAAAATTATCTGTGCTGTGTGATCAGTATGCTGAAGGTTTTCAATACAACGTATCGCTTTTATTTGCAAAAGAAACAACCTATCAATATTTGTTTTAGTTGTTGAACCCCAAACTAATGAACAGTAATGGAGATGAGAGTACACTAAAGTATAGTACAACTGACGTTTTAACCAGCATGGATCCAGCAATCCAATTTTGTATAAAATACCAATAGATCTTGAGATGCTTGAATGCATTTTATTTGTATGAAGTGTTCAGCTTAGGTTTGCTTCAAAAAGAACTCCTAAAAATTTATAAACGTTGACACGCTCGATCACAGAGTCTTGGAATTTTAAAAGAATTTCACAATCGTCACGTTTACTTCGTGGTTTACAAATTACATATTTTGTTTTCGTAACATTAAACTGAAGTTGATTAGAGTCAAGCCAATCCGATAACTCGTTGAGCCACGTGTTAGAAGTAACTTCTAGATCACGTAAAGATGGACCAGAAAAAAATAAGCTAGTATCGTCCGCATACAAAACTATTTCAGGAGTGTTTGGTATACGTCCAATATCATTGATATAAATAATAAGAAACAGAGGACCTAAAATAGACCCCTGTCTAACCCCATTCGAAATTTGTTCTGGCATGGACCGGTATCCAATAAAACACGTCTATTGTGACCGAGAAGATAATTAACTACGTACCAAATCTAAGGCAACGCCTCGAATTCTATAAAAGGGTAGTTTTTAAAACAATATATCATGTTTAATGAAATCAAACGCTTTTCTAAAGTCTAGAAATATTCCAGTGGCAAATATTTTATGTTCAAAATTATTGATTAATTTTTCTTTGAGATTAGGTAGCGCCATTTCTGTTGACTTTTTTTTCTTGAAAACCGTATTGCTGCATTACAAAAACATCTCTATCATTCAAAAACTTACTGAAGCGTTTTTTTATCAGATGTTCAATACTTTTGAAAACAAAGGAAGAACGAATAGGGGCCTATAATTATTAATATTGTCAAAAGAACCTCCTTTGTGCAAAACAGCAACTCTTGCAATTTTTGATGCCATCTGGAAAAGTACCAGTTGCTAATGCAATATTACATATATGCTGCAGAGGAGAACATAAAAGATCAGGGACAGCTACGATTGGTATGACCTTGATATCATCTGCTCTGGCTGCTATATTTATATTTAAAGATTTAAGGATTAGGTATATTTCTTGTTCATCAGTTGAGGACAGAAAAATGGGGTCTTTGACTGCAGATGAAATATACTTCTCTAGGCTATCTTTTTACCCAGGTAGTTGCAGTGACGAACCCGCACTTATAAAATATGAATTAAATTTGTCCACCAAAAAGGCATCACTGTACTGAATACCATCAAACGTTAGTTTGCAAGGTATCTTACTTTTTGGATTTGAAAATAGGCTTTTGGCTGTCTTCCAAAGCTTCCTAGGTTCATTCGATACAGCTGAGAACTTGTTTGTATGGTATTCTTCTCTTGCTTTCTTAAGGTCTTTACTTAATTTGTTTCTTTTTTGTTTATATTCCAGTAATATTGCCCGGTCCCTTAAACGGATAAACTTGTCGCATAGTTTGTTATGTTAGTTAATTCTTTTATACAATTCTCCTGTAACCCACGGTTTCCTAGATTTTTTGTATTTGATTATCGGTTGTAGAGGAAATGCTTCATTGTAAATGTGCTTCATCTTCTGCAAAAGAATTTGATGACTCAAATTTGGGTCTTTTTCGTTATAGACGTCATCCCAACTCGTATATTCTATCATGTCACGGAAAGCAGCGACGGCATTTATACCAAAATTTCGTCGTAATATAGAAGGATCACCATAACGAAAATTTCGCTTCTTAATTAGTGGTAAAAAACAGTATATTGGAAAATTACCATTTAGATCGCATATATACTGCGTAATGCACGATTCCGAGCTAACAGTTGTACTGCACTATTTTGTAATCTACAACGGGTAACCATGTCGCTCTACGAAACTTGTGCTCTCTAAAAAAACTAACGACTAATTTTGCATTGGCCCTCACATTGCATTTTAATGTGTGATGGAGTGTGTGCATTGTTTTTGTCTACATCTTTAATTATGCGGCTCTTACTTATGATGAAGCAGACTATATTTGTCGGACTTCTGGAAAAATATCATATAACTCAGGAAATAACAAGTAAACGCAAAAGCCTGAAAGAAAGCATAGACGCATTTAATAAAAATAAATGAAATAATATAATTGATTATAATTGTGTTTAAAAAGGTTTCAGCTCACCAAAAGCTATAAAAGCGAGCTCCATGCTTTGCACGGTGCGCTTTTTCATTGGAAGAGTAGTTCAGGGCAGCATGCTCGCGCATGTATGTTCCGCGTCGCTCGCACGAAAAAACGCAATACTTTACGGGTAATGTGTTTAGTGAAACAAAGCTTACCTTCTGCATATGTGCATAGCCCCCAGTTTTCACGCGATTACACACTTGTTTATCATTATTGTTTTTGTTTCCCACTGCGATCCAGCTCGTGCTCTTTTGTGTGCTACATGCATTAGAGACCAAGGTACCAAGTCCAAGGTATTCGGGGATTATAAAAAAAAAAAAAAAAACTACGCAACTTGCCACGTGTGCCATAATCAATACAACATTTTCTAAACTTCACATGTGGCCACTTGCGTGAGTAAATGATGTTTGTCAAGAACAAATGCGATTGTATAAAATCACGAGGGAAATACTCGTTCTAAGCACGCGACTCTTGGCATGCACTGAATACTCATAATCGACGCCGAGATGATTGGTAGCTGTCAGCAGGGGGGAGTTTTTGGCAGCTGGATTCTTTAGACCCATCCCAGGTAGCACCGAGTTCTGGGCCGAAACTTGGCTTTTGTCTGGGAGTTTAGGGCATTGAAAAGCCCGAAGAAGCCGAAGTAGAGCCAAACCTGACCTCCCTTGGCAACAGTCTGGGTATTTTGGCCCTAATTCGCCAAACAAGTGCCAAACTTAGGCTTCACTGCCTGGAAGTTCGGCTATCATCTGGCATCTTTGGGCCTAAATCGCCTAACAAATGCCAGAGTTAGGCTTACTGCCCGGTAGTTCGGCTGATATGTGGCATTTCTGGGCCAAAATTGCCAAACTAATGCCAAAGCTAGGCTTCACTTTTTGATAGTTCGGCTGTCATCTGGCACCTTCGGGCCAAAATCGCCACAGATGTGCCAGAGTTAGGCTTACTACCTTGTAGTTCGGTTGACATCTGGCATCTTTGGGCCCAAGTCGCCAAACAAGAGCCAAAGTTAGGCTTCGCTTCCCGATAGTTCGGCTGTCATCTGGCAGCTACGGGCC
This sequence comes from Ixodes persulcatus, assembly GCA_013358835.2. Classification (NCBI taxonomy): domain Eukaryota; kingdom Metazoa; phylum Arthropoda; class Arachnida; order Ixodida; family Ixodidae; genus Ixodes; species Ixodes persulcatus. The sequence continues at coordinate 70,539 of JABSTQ010010578.1, read as the reverse complement.
AAAGTCGCCAAACAAGTGCCAAAGTTAGGCTTCGCTTCCCGATAGTTCGGCTGTTATCTGGCAGCTACGGGCCAAAGTCGCCAAACAAGTGCCAAAGTTAGGCTTCGTTTTCCAATAGTTCGGCTGTCTTCTGGCAGCTACGGGCCAAAGTCGCCAAACAAGGGCCAAAGTTAGGCTTCGCTTTCCGATAGTTCGGCTGTCATCTGGCAGCTACGGGTCAAAGTTGCCAAACAAGTGCCAGAACTAGGCTTACTGCCTTGGCGTTCGACTGATGACGTGTTGGTACTTTTTAATCATTTAGAAAGTGGAGACACATAAGGGACGATACATACAGGACAATCTTTCAACTTCAACAACATTTATTTTCGGCTTCAAGCTCAAAGCCCGCCCGCTCCTTGGAACTACGGGAAAGGGAAATCTTGGGGGAAGGAGAGGAAGCGGAGGAAGTGTACGCGATCCCCCTGTCCTGCGGGGCCAGGTACATCGGGCAAACGGGGCGACGCTTCAACGACCGACTCCGAGAACATCAAATGGACGCCGAAAGAGCTGCTTCGGATTCTCAGCACCCGATCGTCATTCACCGGAGAAAATGTCTCGGCTGCCATCCTAATTTCGCCGGCACGACAGCCATGGGAGGCCACTGCGAGCGAGTCGGGAGAGAAATAATTGAGGCCTATCGGATGGCGACAAGCCCGCAAAATATAAGCACCCCTTCCATTTCGCTCTCAAGAAAGGAGATTATCTTTCTGAGGCCCACAATGGAAGCCGAACGCTGACAGACTAGGCAAGGCGACAAGGTCACCGGCAGAAGCGGCCTTTCCTTTCATTCCGTTCCATTTCATACCAGAGAAGGGCTGGGATTCCACGTCCCTTATTTCCCTACCGTTGAACAGGTCGGGATACACTCTCTCCCCTGTAGCTTTGGCTGTACAGCAGGGTTTTTTTTTTCTTTTTTTTTAGATTGTCTTCGTTTTTTTAGTTTTTTTTTATTCTAAAGCGTTGAAAATGCCGAAAGAGCTTAGCTGCGTTGTTGATGCCCCTTCGACCTCGCCTTTTGCAAATCCTCCCCACCTGCTTTTGTGTCTTCGTGTGGCCGTCAGCGAACGCGACAGCCGCTTTAAGCAAATCAAAAGGGTGGAGCGAAACGCGTGACCTCTTTGTGCAGGACGCGTAGGACAAAAACGTTTGGACGAAAATGTTTTCACGTGACTCTCTCTGTCACGCTGATGGGATCTCTGGGGCTGCTGTTTTCGCCGTTTGCCTAGTTGTAGAAATAGGCGGGCCACGTAGGTCCGGTTTTCGAAATGCGCTCTTCAGTGTTCTGTTGCTTTCGTGCGTTGCAGACGCGGCCGTGTGTTTTCGTCGTAAACGGCCGGAATACGTCCATGCCAATTTTTCGGTAATAGCCATTTTTTTTCACCGGAGTTCGTGGAATTCTTGTGATGTGTTTGTTGGATACGCTTCGACAAAAACTGCTCTTCGCCGACGACGAGACGTCAGTGGAATGTGCGCAACCTTCCTTCTCGAGTGTGTTTGTGGGGTGCCTCGGATGGATTATGCATCTATCAAGGATTACATGATATCGCTCTTTTATTAGTAAGTACACTGCAAGCATGCTTCTGATAGTAGTCCTGCTTTCCTCTTAATCTCCGCCGTTTTTTGTGTGATGAGTTTTGTTTGGCATGAGGACAGTGTTAAGTTTTATTTTATAATTTGCTTTTCGTTTTACAGAGAAGTGTGTGTGACCTTTGCAAATATGTCGAGAATACACTGTGTGTAATGATAGTTGTTTAATAAACTTCTGGGAGTGATCGAAAAAATTTTGCTTGTCCGTATATGTGATTGGATATGCAGCAAATGACATGCAACGTACACATACTTGCACGACGTTCGGCCAATACGGAGCAGACGCATCGGAGAGTATTCGCACAATATTGCGCGAACGCTAGGCCGGGGCGAAACGGCTGTACGGCAATACCTGCCGGATATCAAACGGTGGTGCAAAATTAAGATATACTGCGGCAGTCATGGCTCAAGTCTGGCACTTACTTTGGCAGAACCGTGGCGCACCAGAGAAAAGCCAAACTTGGCATGTCCGAAATACCCAAATTTGGCGCTGCTTTGGCAGTTATGGCTCAAGTCTGGCACTTAATTTGGCACAACTGTGGCGGAGCAGAGAAAAGCCAAACTCGGCGTGGCCGAAATACCCGAATTAGGCGTTGCTTTGGCAGTTAGGGTTCAAGTCTGGCACTTACTTTGGCAGAACTGTGGCGGACCAGAGAAAGGCCAAACTTGGCATATACGAAATACCCAAATTAGGCGTTGCTTTGGCAGTTATGGCTCAAGTCTGGCACTTACTTTGGCACAACTGTGGCGGACCAGAGAAAAGCCAAACTTGGTGTGGCCCAAATGCCCAAATTAGGCGTTGCTCTGGCAGTTATGGTTCAAGTCTGGCACTTACTTTGGCAGAACTGTGGCGGCCAGAGAAAGGCCAAACTTGGCATCTCCGAAATACCCAAATTCGGCGTGGCTCTGGCAGTTATGGCTCAAGTATGGCACCAACTTTGGCGCTCCTCTGGCGCACCAGAGAGGAGCCAAACTTTGGCATGCCCTAGGATCGCCCAACTAAGGCTATATTCAGGCACCGTACTTTGGCACTGATGAATGCCGTGGTGCAAAAACCTAACTGCGCCAAAGTTGGGCCCTTATGTTTGCCAGACTTTTGCCCAAGTTGGGCATTCCTCTGGCGTGCTACCTGGGATGTTACGGATAAAAGAAAAATAGGACGCGAGATGGTAAAAAACTTGTTTTTCTTTGTTCGCCTTCGGCTTATTGAAAAACATGCGGGAAGGGCCTTAGAACGCACCTGGTATCGCTGCGCCGCAGCGTTCTTCCGCAACATAAAGTTCGTCCGCTTTCCTCGCCCTCACCATGGCAACGAACGCCGAATGAACGGAAGCAGGCACGGTACCGCCGCGAGAAGCCAGCAACAGCTGACGCAACTTTACGAAAGCAGTCTGCTAGCCAAAGCCGAACGAGGTGTGTCTGATCATCCGCCATCGCCGGTGCGCCACTGGCAAAGACGATGAAGCTGAGACACGACGACGGCGATTGAGCAAGCGAGAGCACAGCGGGACGACTGCAACGGCGGCATTTATTGGGATCAAAGGCACGAAATAAGCAAGAATGATTTTTATTTGAATCATAACACGCGACATCCAAGTTGGGGACCACATACCTTTTATGGGTCTTTTCTCTGACCTTTTTTCATAGACACGTGTTGCTCGCAATGTTCCTTGTTTGTTGTTGTTTTTGTTTCTTTACCCTAGAGGACGCCACGACCCTTATTTGAAGCTGATTTGTTAAATCAATAACAGACAACATTTTGGAACGAATGAGAGAGGGAGTCTTGGCGTGAGAATTTGCGTAGTCTAAAAGAAAAGTAAAGTAAGAATGCACAATATATACCGTACTGCAAGACCGTTATACTCCGCACTCGGCGAGGCCTCATGACGCCGCCGACGACCGTTAGGCTATTTATTTTGTTTCTTTAGATATTTTATCGCGACTACTCCACCGGGCCTCAGAGTTTCCAGCGGAGGTCCGGTAGTTTTTAATAATTATTATTATTGTCGTTTGAAGGGCACTCTTTCTATGCTGCTTCGTCTTCGTTCCTGACGCCATAAAGTACAATAATCAATTAGTCCAATTATTTAGCTTCGTTATTAGCATCCTTTATGTGCATTCGTGAAATACATCACCCAACGAGAAGACATGAGAAGAACGCTGCAGCTGCTGGACCATAGACCATTTAATGTTACCAAAATCCTGGGCCGGAGAACACTTGGCAGTATCAGTGTATCGTTTTTGAAAGCGCTGGAAAAACACGTCGGGGACACTGGACTTCTCGTCCGACTTTGAGTGCGTGCGCGTGTGATGTGTGTGTATGCCATTCTTTCTTTTTAGATTGTAAGCGCGAAAAATCCACACGGACTAGGGCCTGAGTAATGCAGAGTCTCGGCCAACATCTGGGTGCTGTTACTCAGGTCCTATTCATTGCGGATTTTTCGCGCTTATAATCTAAAAACAAGGAATATTTTTGTGGCGTCAGGAACAAAGCAGCATAGGAAGAGTGCCCTTCAAACTACACTAATAATAATTATTACAAACTGCCGGACCTCCGCTGGAACTCTGAGGCACGGTGGAGTAGTCATCGCGACAAACTTGCGCTCAGCATTTAAGATGAATGAGCCATTCATTTGCAATATGAAAGAATTGCGGTACTCCCGCAAAACTACATTTGTACCGCAAGTGCGAGCCGAAGTACAGTCAGAACCGGCATTATTGTTGCGGCCGTGGGACCGCAACCTTAAGCACGCCTACGAAATTTGTCATTCGTAAGTGATGAAAAGTGCCGTCATGGTACTTATTGGCCACGAACGCGAGTTCAAGTATTCGTCGACTGATTGATTGTTGACGGGGGCAAACGTCCGATTGACGCATTGCTCGTATCCATTCTGTGAGCTGGCCACATTGAAAAGGCGGGGAGTTTTTGAAGGAAAGAGGGCAGGGAATAATCCGTGCAAAACTTAAAAAAGAAAGAGGAAGAGGTCAGAAAAGGCTGTGCCCATGCACGGCTGTTGAAAAGCGTCAATATGTCAATGAAATAATCAGCGCCCCTCTGTCAATTTCCTTGAACATATTCTTCAGTTTTGGCCACGAAAATGCTGTATGTGGTTATTAAAATTACCAAAGAACTCGATATTACATTTGTCGAGCTTAACTAAAGCTCCGCAATGTTTTATGAAATCCGATCTTCCTAATTTGTCTATACGATAGCTTTTTGTTTACACTTACATATGCACCATATAATAAAATAATGAATTACATTTTTTTGTCTAAAGAGTACATTATTTTTTTTAAGATTAACTTTTTTTTTAATGTGAATGAAAAATGGAAAACAAAAAGAACGTGGTATGCAAACGAGGATATATTTTATTTTGTCTGTCAGAAGTTCGGATACCTAGCGTTGAAAACCAACGGTGGTGCGTTTATACACGAAGTAATGTTCTTGTATTTCTACCATTTTTTTTTTCACTTTTGCGTGGGTGTCACAACAAACGTTGAGCATCAATTTCAATGAAATTAAGAACATATTTTACAGCTATATTCGCAATTAATTGTTACAAGTTTTAGGTGTAAATGCTCAGTTGTCATTGAACTTGATCGAGCATTTCCTCTTCCGAAGCCAAAGTTGATACAGATAGATGCCTAGAAAAAAAATAAATAAAAAGGGCCACGAAACGCAAAGCAAAGACTTTTCATCTGCATAACTCACAAACGTTTGGAAATGAATCCCCTAGGTGTAAAGTCTGCCCATTTGTACTGCCAACGCTTGCATGAACAAAAATGTCAGTTTTCAAGGGTTTCCGCAATGCTGAGTTTCTAATTTACAGATATATATATATATATATATATATTAAATAGGTCCAAACAGCGATTCATCATAGTGACAAACAAGTAAAACAGTTAACTACTGCGACCGCTACACTTCTCCGTTCAAATGGCCCCTAATCGACATACGAAATTAGAGCACTATCTGAATTCGATACAAAGAAACGCCATGACCTTGTAACAATCAAGCTACGCAAGCTACAGCGTGATAAGGTTCCTAACCCTGTTTTACCTCAGCTTACGACATCATTTAACTATAGTGAACATACTCAACCGGCCATTAGCATAACAGACGATAGGTCAAGCACTAGTGCCCCTTGTGGCACCACAATTGTTAATCTGTCTGGAGTGACTATATCAACAGAAGAGGAAAAACTCCTTTCGAGAGGATTGAACTTCTGTCCCGCCACAGGTTTTGTTGACGAATTTCAATTACTACGCAACCTCGACAACTTTCCTCGAAATTTAAGATTGCGGGAATACTTCTTGGACAGACCTTCTAGCTCCAACACTTCTGAGCAGCGTGCAACGAGCGACTGGACGCCAAAGGCTAACCGTAACGATTGTCTTAACTTGTACATCGCCGCTGTGCAAAAAGACATTATGCGGGAATATCGCAGGCAGGCGGGAAAACGGGATAACCTCACTAAATCCGAAAGGGCTTGCTTAAAAACCCTGAGCAATAGGGCAGACATAACAATAAAACCAGCCGATAAAGGAGGAGCAATTGTGATTCTTAGCACTTCTGAATACATCCGAGAAGGATACCGCCAACTAAATGACCCAAAGGTTTATGAGCCTCTCGCAGGTGACCCTACGGTGCACCACACTCAGACTGTGACCTCGGTCCTTAAGGATCTCCTAGACGAGGGCAGAATAACCGCTAACGAACATAAATTAATGAAACCGGTACAGCCTTCCCCGGGCCGCTTCTACATGCTCCCTAAGATTCACAAACCAGGTAACCCAGGGCGCCCAATCATATCCGGAATAGGTACAGTAACCGAACCCATATCAGGATATGTAGACAGTTTAATTAAGCATATACCTACAAGTCTCGATTCGTGCATTAAAGACACAACTCACTTCTTAAGGGAAATATCAAATTTACGCATACCAAAAGAATCATATCTGGTTACACTTGATGTGTCATCGCTGTATACGAATATCCCACACGATGATGGAATAGCTTCTTTAATTGACATGTACGAACTCCACAAACAACCGGATACACTAGATGGACACGTCGTCGCTACTCTAGCGAGGCTTGTCTTAGAACTCAACAAGTTCGAATTTAACAATAAATACTTTAGGCAGGTTAGCGGAACCGCGATGGGCACCAAAATGGCCCCAAACTACGCGAACGTATTCATGGGAAAATTAGAATCGCATTTCCTTTCTGAATGTCCCGTAAAGCCGCTAATATACAAAAGGTTTATGGATGATATATTTATTGTCTGGTCGCACACTGAGGAGGAGCTGGTGGACTTCATAGGTCGATACAACGCTGCTCATCCGAGCATCCGCTTTACACATACGTACTCTCAAACCGAAATAAACTTCTTAGACGTCAACGTTAAAATAGACGAAGGTAAACTCGCCACGAGCCTGTACCGTAAGCCAACAGATCGACAGCAATACCTGCATTATCAAAGCGACCACCCACGCCATTGCAAGAACAGCATTCCCTATAGCGAAGCTCATCGTTTCAAACGAATTTGTTCCAAGGAGACAGATTTTGATGCGAGTAGCCAAAATTTAAAGTCAGTGCTAGAGAAACAAAAGTATCCACCCCGTGTAATCGACGATGCAATCAGAAAAGCCAAGCAACTGAACCGAGCAGACCTTATCAGCCCGCGCCCCACGCAAAGCGACACACAACGCACAAATCTATATCTAACTTATAGCATGAACCATCCTAATGTAAATAATATCTTAAGACGACATTATAACATTCTCGAACAAAGCGAGCGCCTTAAACGCGCGTTTCCATCCACCCCTGGGGTAGTCCACAGACGATCGCGTAACCTCAAAGACGCGCTAGTAAATTCTCCGATCAATTCATCGCCACCACCTAACGAATGTAGGCCTTGCATGCACCCAGGATGTCTGATCTGTAAACAGATGAAGCACACAAACACGGCCTGCAGCACGCACTTGCAGTTCTCGATCAAAATTAAAGGACACTTAACATGTGCCTCGTCGAATGTCGTGTACTTATTCGAGTGTATGGTATGTAAAATGCAATGCATAGGGCAGACTAGAACGGCATTTAGACTGCGCTTTAATAACCACAAATCTCACGCCATAAATCTTCCGACATTGCCTATATCCAAACATCTCGCTCTCCCAAAACACTCGTTTGATAAATTGTCAGTGACGCTCCTAGAATCTGGATTTAAATCAAATCGCGAACTTGAACTGCGTGAATCCTACCTAATTTACCGATTCAACACAATTAAACAAGGAATAAATGAAAGCCCCGATACTCTGGCATCGATTAAAATGCTAACAGACGAATAGCAACAGTAATAAGGGGACATATTTTTTTTCTCCAGGTTTTAGTCTTTATTGTTAGCAGTGGTACTGTGTTTGTGGCCGGAACTGGACCATCAACTTTTCTCTTTTATTTCCAGGTTTTGATATTCATATTTTATTTTCGTTTTAGGTTTAACATTCTCCTCTTTCAGGTCTGACTCATGCATGCCCCACGAAACAACACAAGTGACCGAGCCGTTCTTTTTTTTTTGTTTTTTTGAGACAGCACTTTAGTTTGCGCGTGAACTTTCGTCTATTGTACGCTATCGTTCAGGTCACCCCTTCCCACCTGAACACAAAGTCACCCTGCGCCCCCTCTCAAGAAGCTACAACCGTCAACCCACCGTCCTTGAAACTTGGCCCCGACCGTCCAGCTTCTTCACCCGGATACGAACTGCCCTACGCTTCCCTCTCACCAAAGCTCCAACCGTCATCCCGCCGAAACTTGGACTCGACCGTAGCATTGTATAAATCAAGTTTCAAGTTTATTTGTTTCCCTTCGTACAAGAAGAGAGGGAAGAGGGAAAAAAAGCAGTACAGAAACTGCTTGACAAAGCCCCCTCCTCCCCTACAGCAACAGTGATAGCAGCACTTTATATAACAAAAGAAAAATATGATTTGTGCATACAGTCAACTCGCCATATCTAACGCAACGAAACCAGTAGTGAGCGTATAGCTTTCCGTGAGACACGTTCAATGCAGATTCCCAAAGACACAAAATAATTTAACACTCTTGGCAGCTGATACTTGATCATCTTATCTCCGTAGTTGGTTCTGGAGCGCGGGACTGTCCAGACATCGGCATGACGAATGGAATACAAGGGACTTTTTAAGTGAAGCGAGGCCAGTGAAATAAAACAACTGTCTCCCCGCGCGTTCCCCCCACGTTCATCTGTAAAAGTTCTTCCTGACTCCGGCCGGACTCCGGCCGAAACGTCGAAGATTAAATCGTCCGTTGTTGCTGTTTTCACCAAGGTTTTTTTTCTTCCCAGTTATATATATACAGGGTGTTTTTTTTTAAGCTTAACAGATTTGTTTAAAAAAAGCCGTGAAAGTTACACTTATGCCGCTTGAGGAGGTGAGTTATATGGCCAGGGGGACTATTATAGGAGGCTAATCGTAATGATCAGTCGGCTAATTAATTAAAATTCGTTAATTAACTTTTTAATTAATGAAAATAGACATATGGTTCCAATTAGAAATTTGCTCAGCGTCGTCGAAAACCCCTAAATCAGTCATTTTCAGAAAGACTTTGAGCGCGTCAGAAGCGTAGTAGTGAACTGAAGTTACCGCTCGTGGAGCAGGTACAAAGCTAGAGGTTGCGGTAAGGCGCCCGTGCGATTTTTCCGTCTCTTATCTTGCCCCAGCCTTGTACCTGCTCCACGAGTGGTAACTTCAGCGCACTACTGCGCTTCTCACGCGCTCAAAGTCTTTCTGAAAATGACTGATTTAGGGGTTTTCGATGATGCTGAGCAAGTTTCTAATTGGAATCATATGTCTATTTTCATTAATTAAAAGTTAATTACCGAATTTTAATTAATTAGCCAACTGATCATTACGATTAGCCCCCTATATTATGTCCCCCTGGCCGTATAACTCACCTCCACAAGCTGCATAAGTGTAACTTTCACGGCTTTTTTTAAACAAATCTGTTAAGCTTAAAAAAAAAACACCCTGTATATATATATATATATATATATATATATATATATATTAAGATAAGGACGCTTTTATTCTCTACGTATTCACATGTAATAATTATTCTTAGGTAGAGACCAAGCGATATCCCGGCTTAAGTCCAGACGTAGCCGACGCTACGAGCTAACACGAGAGAAACACGAGAGAAACATTAAGAACACCATAATTAGGAGCTGTTTATGCTGTCTGACTGGTCCCATCTGTTCGTAGCGTCGGCTGCGCCTGAACGTAAAGTGGTGCGGCCGTGCCAAGACAAAAGATGAGATAACTCTGCTGCTGGGACTTATGGTAAGCTCCTATAATTCTCCTCAATCTTTTTTTCTGAAAGTAGCGCAAAAGTTTCGAGGATAAAACGATCTGTATGCGGGGCCCAAGAATCCGCCCCGTGCGAAGATGTTGTCGTAGTTTATTGGGTCGGCCACGTCATCTACCCAACGCGCGACGTCCCCTCTGACGCACTCGCAAACTTGATTCTCTGGGCGCCTCACGCATCGGCTTCCACGTTTACCTTCCGCGCTTCGAGAACGCTGTTTCGAGACGGTGACGTCTACGGCATCATTCGCTTCGTTGGAGTCTATGGCAATGATCGTAGCAGCAATGACAGTGATATTACCAAAAGATGTGGGAAGCTGGTCATTTTGGTCCGACCGGCTCGCGCCCAGCTCAAGCGATGGCGACGAGAACGCCATGAGCGAAGTCGCCGTCGTCAGCAGGATCGCGCAAGTGCATGCGGGGTGGAAGATGAAAGGTAAAGGAGGCGAGAGCGAGGATATACGTTGGAGTAGCCGAGTAGCCTGAGCGTGCGACTGCACCGTGCCGAGGTGAGCATGAAGGAGCATGGGGTTTAGAAAGTTTTCAACTAAATATAGTAGTCACGTGGTTTATGGGCACCTTGGTGTGACTAACTTGAGCAGTGTTTCCTGGTCGCCAGACGAAAATGATCAACATTTGTAAATTGAATATTTCATTTTCTAGAGCTCTAGAAATCGCGGAACTTGGAGTATACACTGAGTAGCCAATGAGCGCTCCTTTTCAAGAATTATCTACTTGATTAATGTTGTTGTTCTGATCAGAATAAGGTGAAACGGAGTATAGAGATGCGATCGAAACACCGGCTAATAACAGAATTTTTTTATGGCCGACGTGGGGCTCAGCCTTGAGCTGAATACATACGACTATAGGCCACGAAAAAAGCCTATGGGAAGGCGGGCCTCGGTTCTTCGCGTTAGGAGTAGCGGAGCTCATTTTAACTCATAAATAAAAAATCCCGCATCCGGCCGTCGCCCAGTACATCTGCCAGGACGCAGCTGGTGTATTAGGTGCTGGGTTCGGTGGCCGAAGTTGTTCACGTACCACGGTTCGACTGCAGGACGTGGAGCTAACGCTGGCTCACGAGACGTGAACAAATAATGTTCACCAGTACTCACCATTAAAGGAGTACTGCCGAGTTTTCTTCATAGTTCATGATTTTCTGCCTACAATCGTTAAACCCACCAACAAACATCCCTCAAATAGTGCCCACAAACATTGGGTCAAAATAAACTTTTTTTTTCGCGATTTTATTGAATTTCTAATTTTTATCCGGATCATGTTGCACCTCGTCACAGGTTTCTAACGAACTCACAGTTAGGCGGCCCCTGCAAGCAGCGCAAGGGTCGCGAACGTTTGCGAGGGCGGGGATATTTCTGCAGACGAAGAGCCTCATCAGAGAAGCAAAAAAAAAAAAATCTCAAAATAGAAATGAAAAAAATAAATGGAAACAGACTAATTTTCCTTTCGGATCCGTCCATTCAAGGTTCGTCTTTCTCTTTGATCCTTGGCTCTTTGGGGTTTTCTTCTTTAGAAGTTTTGTTTATGCGGTATTTTCGTTCGAGGGGCAGGGTTATTGTCTACTCTGGCTGCTATAAATTATTTGTCGCGAGAACCATTACCTTACATGAAAAAATATTGGAGGCATTTCTGACGGAACATGAACAAGCACACTTGGACTCATCCTCGTGAGGTAATGAAGAGCGCTAGATTCCATACACAATGAACACTCCGCACGGAGCGCGATGCACAAATAGACATGAAAAAAAAAAAGCTTGTAGCGTGCAAAGTGTGCATTGCGTATAAAATGCCGTTATCGTACGCTAAACCGTACATTGGAAAATTTGGTAGATGTATCAATGATCGACTCAGAAGCATTTATTATCTGTGAGAGCTTCCCCGGCGAGCCATTCGGGAATTCATTGTGAGGGCTGTGGGTACGCCCCTAAGTGTAAAAAAAAATCATGCTAATGATGCACCACAACAGCAAACAAATCAAGGGGAGATTACTGAAATCTTACATATATCGCGATGAAAGGGGCAGGGGCTCCGGAACCGGGGGGGGGGGGGGGGGGCGCTAGGGGCAGTCGCCCTCACAATGAAAACTGTTCCAACCACCCCCCCCTATATATATATATATATATATATATATATATATAAAGAGGGAGAGATATATATGAAATACACGATACGACATGAACCCCCAGACGTCGCCCCCACACATCAGATATGCCATCCGGGGTCCCTGTAATATGGTCACGTGTGTCAGTGCGCCCTCTGTTTCCCTGTACCTTAGCCAATGGGAGCCTAGTGTGTGTTGACATCGGTGTGATGAATAATTCGAGAGTCTCGCGGATTTCGTGTTTTTCTTTTTACTAATAAAATGTCAGTTTTTATTTAGCGCCAGGCCTGTTTGTCAAACAACTATTCGTTTAGGTGTGCAATCATGTGTGCTATACTAGGACAATTGATGACTAGTTTAGTAATAGCTTAGACCTGTGTGGTATATAATATTTCTCTGACTTAATGACTGCGCTAAGACTTTTATTTTAATAAAACATTAAGTATATCATAAACGCGTATCATTATAAGCTACAATGAGGCGGTAAGATGTTCCACTTTTGCTTCACACGTTTAATCACATCGATCCTGCGACAGACCCACCAATGTCATATTCTAAGGGTTTCAATGCACTTAGCCAAAGACTAAATAGCATTTGTGTTTTGTTAAACCGTGAGTGTTTGTGATTCGTGTAAAAGGCCCGTATTGTCATCTTTCTATAAAAAGATCAGACATTAGCTTAAGTGTTCTAGTGTTTGTTTTTCAAAAAGCAGCCTGATTAAAATCCCATACGAATTTGTTTCTAATCAGACTTTACAAGAAAATGTTTATAATTAACCTCTTCAGCGAGGGTCTCTTGTATACCAAGATACGGCCCTCACGTCACACCACTCCGGGGGCGATACTATCGGCAAGGCAAAAGCGCGAACGCTCGACTGCACACGAATCTGGTTCCTGCGCATGCCCAGTTCCCGCACCTCGTGTGTACTTTGTAAAAAGCGCGTTGGTAGATAGAAATGGTCAACGTCACCGCGTACGCAATGCAGATTCGTAGCGTCATACAGTGCAATAATCCAGGCTGAGTAACGCTGCTTCGTTAGCAGAAATAAAAAAAAAGAAACGGCACGCAACAAAATATATTGATTAGGCGCTGGGTGCGTGAATTATTAAAAGTTTTCTTGCAGAGCAATTCAACTTTCATCGAAATACCAACCACTGAGAGTAATCTAAAAATAATAATGTTTGCGTCGTATCTGTCGAGCGTGTTCCCTGCGCTTTGTGCACACGTATCATTCTGCTAGCGCGACCTGGTCAATAAAGCCCGCCACAAGAGTACATTCAATCCCCTTGCCACCTGGATTCCGCTAAAATTATATTGTAGGACAGCGTGAGGAGCTCGACCCCATATTTGCCATTCAGTACATCCTGTGATCAACTGTTGGCTCTGGCACGTTCTTGATTGTAAAACTTGCAGTTAAAATGCTCTCGATTTGCGCTCAAACTCGAACGGTGGTGAATCCTCTCCGTCGCATAAGATTGGCGAGCGAAATAAATCCCTTCAAACGGTAAGTTAGAGAACCTCTGCAGATTGGGGCATCTAGTTTTTAGTGGAAACGACATGAAGGAATTGTAGAGGAGTGGTGAGTTGGGCTAGTTGGCATGAAGACATGCGGAACATAACTTTATACGTGTTTGTCTTCCTCCTTTGTGCGCTGTTATGTTCGACGCGATATAAATATATATATATAATTCAAATATGATTTTTGATTATTTTGTGGGCAGACACGCTAAGCTGAACTCTCGTAATTTGCCACAATGATCTACGTATTAGAAAGCTCGCAATGTTGACTAAAAAAAAACGGTGAATACAAAAATTGCAACATGTTTTAATGAAAATCAACACCCTCACGGTGTCATTTTGATGTTCTAAATGTGAGCACAGATATTGATTAACTGCGCCAAGATTGAATTGCTTTAGTTCGCAACCTAAAGGTGTTGTAGTTCTAGATGGTTTTTGGGATATCAGTGCGATTCCAACGATGTAAAAACCGCCCTTAGTCTGCTAGTTCTTCCCCTGCTTATTACGTGACAGCTACATAGGCATTTAGCATCTATCTCATTTGCTGCCTACCAGGTCGTCGTGCTGCAAAATTAAATCTAATACGCTGCGAGTAATTAAAGTAGTTGTAATTCCTTATATTTATCAGTAGTTTTGTAACCGCACAACTTACATAGATTATAGAGGAAAGTTTACAATAAGTGACATCTTCAGAGCCAAGGAAATGCTCCACCGCAAAGGTGTAATGCCACTGTTGTAACCGCCTTTGCTGTGGAAAAGTAATGAGTCGTCTGCTTCCTCGGCGGAGCCTGATCCGCATCGTCGGTGTCAGGCTCGAGTAGAAAAAGCGAAGCTCGCTGTTAATCGAGCCACACGACATCGTTGCGAGGCGACAAGCAGACTATCGTGAGCAGTGTTGGAAGCGTTCGACAAGACAGCGACGCAACGGTGCGGCTTCCAGCAGAAGAATTCCGCATTGAACACGACTGGACTGGCATAGCCATTTTGTGTAGCACCCGACTTTACTTTCTAACGAATGTCAGCTTACCTGTGCGGAGGGCTATACACAAAATGTCGGGGCCACACTCGGTGCCAACTTGTTTTACGCGCGACTTGGAAATGGAGAACTCAGATGTACTCCATGCACCGGCCAAATACCTCTGCAATCATCTCAATCTCAGAACGTCTACTCAATATTCCGGCATGCAAAAAGCAAACTTGGGCAAGCAGCGATAACAAGAAGATAGAAGAATGCATCTTAAGTAGATTGTATTAATACACCATTTCAAAAGACGGTCCATTGTTGGCAGCTGTGGAATCTCGGCACAATGGAAGACTAAAACCGGATCGCCACTACACTTTATCCCTTTGGATGGGGATGCATTATGAGGCAAAATGGCACACCCACAAAAAAGGGCAATACTCGCAGTGACCTTGCACTCTTGGTGCTGTTTGATTGGCTCGTCGGCCTCTAGCATTGGCCGAGCTCCGACGTTCGCTATCTTATGGAATGACTTGCACGTTCCACGATGTCAATAGTTTCCGCCATTGTTCAGTGGTTGCGACCGTCTAGTAATCGGTGCGTGACTTTTGAAAGCGGTCTATTGCTATACTTCGTTTCACCTTCGGTCCGAGCGCGGCCGATGTTATCAGCCGAAGAGCCAATCAAACAGCGCAAAAAGCGCAACGTCATGACATGCTCTCCGCGCTTGATAGGACTAGCCGGCCTAGGAGCACGCACAGAGAGACGGCGAATACCCGCTGGTCCTATCAACTGCAGAGAGCACGCCGTGACGGTGTGCCTCTTCGCTGTTTGATTGGCCCTTCGACTCATTACATCGGCCGCGCACGGACCGAAGCTGAAACAAAGTATAGCACTGATGAATGTCGTCCCCTAGAGATTTACGGACCGCCGAACACACCGTCGTGTCGTAGATGCACATTCACGAGTTGATAAACAAAAAAGCATGGCGGATGTGTCGCAGCCTTTGCCGCTTATAACTGCGGGACACACGAATGAACCGGAGGTCCGAGAAACTCATGCAGCTCCAATGACGTCACAACACGTAGTGAACAAAAAGTCGACTCGTTAGACTAAGCGGGGACAATAAGCAGTTAGAGTGGTACGCGACAATTGAATTTTTACACTGGCCCACAGAAAACACAGAGAAAAAAGGCTCGCCCCACTACAAGTTGCGAGGTAACCTTTCTCAAAATCGAACATAAAAAAGGCCATCGGCGCCATTAGAGCTTCTTTTTTGCCGCATTTAAATGCGACTTAGTCGCATCGAATCATCTTGTCGCATTCAGTGCTGTCATGTAAACGGCATAAAGCGCTTGGAAAGCGCATCGAATTTAAGTAGCCAATCAGAGGGCGATCGAGACGCCGAATGCGCATTCATTGAGCTCATGTAAACGGAGGTCGCATCGCATTATTGAACACGGACGATTATAAGAACGTGCTTACTGCTGGAGCGAGTGAACAGCTGAGAACATGGCGGTGGGCAACCTCGTCGGCGACGGTCAAAACGGTCCCGTGTGGTCGCCCGAATTTTTCTCGCGAGAATAAACCTGAGGTTTTATTGCCATCATAATTGGGCAGAATATAGCTGAGCTGATCGGTGAGGGCGGCCCTCTCCAAAACCTCGCGAATTACGACTTGCGCTTCTGAGGAAGTTCCAAGAGGCTTCGGCGAATGCATGAACGACGCCGAAAGCTCGGAGCACTGCGTTTCGTAAACTTATTGCACAGCGTCGTAGTCAGCGGGCACGACCTTGACGCTCCTCGATAGCGTCGAAAGGGCCTCCGCGCTCCAAGCAGCGGAAGACGTGGTCTCACGGTGCGGCTGGCGCCGGAGGTGCAGCTTTAACGTTAAGACATTACACGACGTGGCGCCACCTTCACGTAAGACTTGATGCGTAGCAACGTAAATGTTGACGCGTCGGCTTCATTCGAAAGACGATTCCTCTGTGATCGCCCAAGCTGGGACTCTGAACACTGGGACCGGGTACTTGACCGATGCATATTCATAGTGTCACCCAAATTAGGGCGCACAATAGCGGTAGGTAAAGAGCAAGAAAATTACTTCGAGAAGGCGCGTCCCTAGCTGTCCTCCGCTCCCCTCAGCAAATCGGACGACGACAATAACTTGCACAATACAAAACTGTGTTTGTAAGTTCCCAGTGTCACAAGAAAATGTGTAAAAACAGTTTGCTGACGGAGCGGTATCAATCCCTTTGAGTAGAAATTGCCCCTGATTTCTTAGCTTCTCCTCGACAATGAGTGATTCCCTCACTTTTGAACAGGGTTATTGTAATTCGCTCCGTTTTAACTTATACAGAAAATAGCGCGAGTTTTGAACTCAAATAAAGCAATTATTGCCCCTACATAAAATAAAGGATAAGTAGAGCAATATTGACCTTAACCACATGTCACGGTCATTGCAAAATAAAAAAAAAGCCGGATATCCATTAACGTCCCGAAATACGTTCCTCACAACCTCTATCGTATCTCGAATAGTTTCTTTTTTCTCTTCTCGTTGGTTTGAATATGTGTACTTGGCCGCCGACAACTCGTGAGAAATTAGTCTTCGAGACAAAATTGAACAAAATAGGTGGGGACTAAAATTCTACTTACGCTAGGTTTAATTCATTCCATTGGATTACTTAATTCATTGCGAGGAAAAGTATAAAAACGCTATTTTTGGTGATAATATTTATTTAGCCGTTTTCCACAGGAGATTGATCCTGTTATCACTTGCAACATTGCGAATCGGAGCTTAAAGGAATCTCGAACATTAAAATCACCAAGCTTTCTTTACAATAATTTAGAGAGCTTCAACACAGGCCTTTCGTATGGCTAATTCATTAATTAGAATTTTTGCATAACAATCTACTTACCTTCCCAGTTCTTGTAAAAGCGGTACAGCTAAATAAGCCAAGAGGAGGGGAGAATTTACCTACCTTTGATTGTCTTGGTGTTGCTAAAATATATTCTCCAAGAAAAGAAAGGGTGAACATAACCCAAATGAAAAAGAAAGCGACTGGTTTTCTGCTTGGATTTGTTCCGCAGTGGCCAAAAACGGACGGTGCCAGTTTTTAGATAGGCCTATCGCGGTGAAGTTACATTTTGGCGTTTTGTGTTTCTTTTCCACGCGACGCCGCGCCGCTAATCGGCGAATTCAGTCGCGTAAAAACATAATAATCCAGTGCAGTGCAGGATAGCCACAGCTATGATCACTTCGCAGATCCGTTGGCCGCTAGCCGCAGAGCTAACCATTTGCGAACTCTGCTCATGCTCTTTGCTTTTGCATGAGGCCGAATATCATTCATTGTTGAAAGGTTCGTCGTCGTATGAACGACAACTCTCTGTAATGAAGTCCCAAGATCAGTCCTGCTCTATCGCTTGGTGTAGTTAGCATATGAACACAAAAATGAGAAAAAAAACAATGTCCACATAAAGAAAGCGTGCAGACAAACTGCTTTGTTTTCCCTTCCACTACCATTGAATCATGCAAGGTATTCCAGCTAATATAAACACATCAACTAATGTTTAAAGGCAGGTAGCAAAACTTGATTCTAAGTGTTTCTAATTTCGCCATTCTTGAAAGGAATGGAACATATTAGTCAATCACATTTTTTTTGAATGGGTGGAGTGTTGGAATGTAATTTGGGGGCCTGAATGTCACTATATGTTGACATTGGACACCTGCAGGCGGAAATAGTGTGCATACTGCGATAAAACAATTCTAATATTGAATTGTCATCGGAAGAGCCCAAAGCGATGCAGTGCTTATGAACATGTTGATATAACTGAATTCGTTGAGGAAAAAGTATAATTCAAAGTTTCTGCGCGTGCCGTGTTGCCTCGCGCCCTTTTCAAAATTCTTCGACGAAATATTTTCTGGAAGTTTATAATCATAGTACGATGTGTCGCCAAATTAGAATGGAATGGACGAGCTCAAAGCACCTGCCGCATTCGTCGGTGCAAGGCTGCAGTACGAGTCAAGAATGACTTTCACGCAAAACTTTGTATTCTAAGATAGATGAACGCGCAACTGCAGGAGCAGATACCGAGTAACTCAGTGGTATTATTTCTGCGCCATTTGTGTCAAACTGCGAAAAACGTGCTTAGCCTGCTACACCCTGCTACACTTTGCAAAAATGGAAAACTTTTGCGGCTACATTTTGCCCAATAGTAATTTCACTTTAATAATACTAATGATACCGCCTGCGCTACCCGTACCGTATCGTTATTATAGGCGTGTGGGAGTCTTCAGAACTTCCGATTAACGCCTCAATAACAGACTATACAATGTTGCAGGTTGAGAATAGAAGACGAGCCTCTCCCGCGAAGCCCTCCGCCGTTGTTTCTATTGCAGAGTGAACACCGTAGAGGAGGGAGATCAGGACTGTACGAGGAGAGGAGGGACTCGCCTCCTCTCCTGCTTTCTCTCTGCTAAGTGGTAAGGACGGGGGAGTTTGTGAGGAGGATGCTTCACCAGGTTAAGTAAAGCAGGTGAAGCTCCTCCTCCCACAAACTCCCCGTCCTTACCACTTAGCAGAGAGAAAGCAGGAGAGGAGGCGAGTCCCTCCTCTCCTCGTACAGTCTGATCTCCCTCCTCTACGGTGTTCACTCTGCAATAGAAAAACGGCGGAGGGCTTCGCGGGAGATGCTCGTCTTCCTATTCTCAACCTGCAACATTGTATAGTCTGTTATTTGAGGCGTTAATCGGAAGTTCTGAAGACTCCCACACGCCTATAATAACGATACGGACGGGTAGCGCAGGCGGTATCATTAGTATTATTAAAGTGAAATTACTATTGGGCAAAATGTAGCCGCAAAAGTTTTCCATTTTTGCAAAGTGTAGCAGGGTGTAGCAGGCTAAGCACGTTTTTCGCAGTTTGACACAAATGGCGCAGAAATAATACCACTGAGTTACTCGGTATCTGCTCCTGCAGTTGCGCGTTCATCTATCTTAGAATACAAAGTTTTGCGTGAAAGTCATTCTTGACTCGTACTGCAGCCTTGCACCGACGAATGCGGCAGGTGCTTTGAGCTCGTCCATTCCATTCTAATTTTGGCGACAACATCGTACATGATTATAAACTTCCAGAAAATATTTCGTCGAAGAATTTTGAAAAGGGCGCGAGGCAACACGGCACGCGCAGAAACTTTGAATTATACTTTTTCTCAACGAATTCAGTTATATCAACATGTTCATAAGCACTGCATCGCTTTGGGCTCTTCCGATGACAATTCAATATTAGAATTGTTTTATCGCAGTATGCACACTATTTCCGCCTGCAGGTGTCCAATGTCAACATATAGTGACATTCAGGCCCCCAAATTACATTCCAACACTCCACCCATTCAAAAAAAATGTGATTGACTAATATGTTCCATTCCTTTCAAGAATGGCGAAATTAGAAACACTTAGAATCAAGTTTTGCTACCTGCCTTTAAACATTAGTTGATGTGTTATATTAGCTGGAATACCTTGCATGATTCAATGGTAGTGGAAGGGAAAACCAAAGCAGTTTGTCTGCACGCTTTCTTTATGTGGACATTGTTTTTTTTCTCATTTTTGTGTTCATATGCTAACTACACCAAGCGATAGAGCAGGACTGATCTTGGGACTTCATTACAGAGAGTTGTCGTTCATACGACGACGAACCTTTCAACAATGAATGATATTCGGCCTCATGCAAAAGCAAAGAGCATGAGCAGAGTTCGCAAATGGTTAGCTCTGCGGCTAGCGGCAACGGATCTGCGAAGTGATCATAGCTGTGGCTATCCTGCACTGCACTGGATTATTATGTTTTTACGCGACTGAATTCGCCGATTAGCGGCGCGGCGTCGCGTGGAAAAGAAACACAAACGCCAAAATGTAACTTCACCGCGATAGGCCTATCTAAAAACTGGCACCGTCCGTTTTTGGCCACTGCGGAACAAATCCAAGCAGAAAACCAGTCGCTTTTCTTTTTCATTTGGGTTATGTTCACCCTTTCTTTTCTTGGAGAATATATTTTAGCAACACCAAGACAATCAAAGGTAGGTAAATTCTCCCCTCCTCTTGGCTTATTTAGCTGTACCGCTTTTACAAGAACTGGGAAGGTAAGTAGATTGTTATGCAAAAATTCTAATTAATGAATTAGCCATACGAAAGGCCTGTGTTGAAGCTCTCTAAATTATTGTAAAGAAAGCTTGGTGATTTTAATGTTCGAGATTCCTTTAAGCTCCGATTCGCAATGTTGCAAGTGATAACAGGATCAATCTCCTGTGGAAAACGGCTAAATAAATATTATCACCAAAAATAGCGTTTTCTATTTTGAGACACTTCCTCGACTTGTAGAATCGATGCTAACGAAATGTTACACATAAAAAATAAGACAGAGACAGTTTCTGCGCTTATTAATAAGACATTGTCTGTTTGTTGGACAGGAAAACCCATGATTGTTAAACATGATGTTTGCACCGGTATGAATGCCATGCTTTGCGTGCTTATGTTCAAGAGTTATCTTTGCCACTTCGAGATAACTTTTGGCTGCTAAAAAAGGCTGTTTCAAAAGGACTGAGATTCATCACATCGCTGGAAACTCCAAACAAAGCGAAAACGGGTCGCCGTGGTTGGGAGCAGAACCTCTCAGAGCTCAGGACGCCGCTTCGAGACATTCTCTTCCTATTTTTTCCCGTTCTCGATTGCATTATGCCGCCTGCTGAGTATCTCTAATACCCTTTGCAGTTTTCCTTCTGCACCTCATGCATTACAGTTGGAGGCAACTTTGTGTGACATTTGTGATTAGAGTAGAAGAACGCGCAAAGCATTAATGGCGCTCTGCCTGAGAGAAGGCGCGCGTCCCCATCCTTTGAGGGCACTGAACAGAAAGTTGGCCCCGAGTATAGTATGGTAGTTGGCGAGTACGGTGAGTACTAGCTGATTGACCTCAAATGTAAGTAGTGTGGTTTGCAATAATTCAGAGCACCCGTGTGATCACGTAATTTGCGAAGAGTGGTGTTTGCGACAAAAAGTCAGAACCACAATGTTTTTTGTTAACTGTGGTTTTGCGGCACAGCTTCTGATAACAAGCTTGGTTTGTATTAAAGTGGTAGTGGTTATGGGCCAACCAATCTCAGGCGCCGGGTAAGCGAGATGTTTTGTTCGGCCAGTCCGTAAACATTAGACGCCCTTGGAAAAAACGGCAACTTTCGTCATGGATCGAACACCGGTCAACGGTGTGGAAGTCGAGAGTGCTGCTGAATGAGCTACGAACCCAACACGCAGTAACGTGAGGAGCAAAAGCGGTGGTGCGAAAAAGCGCGCGGAGCGGAAAGGGGGAAATGGAAAAACGAAAGGAGCAAGAATAGGTAATGGATAAGAGCGAGCGGAACAGGCGTGGAAAGGGCAGGAAAGCGCGCTTCCCCCTATTGGTGACCTATAAAATTCAGCGAAAAGCCTTGGTATCCAGGTGATGCTGAAGGGAAGCATGAGCAGCGTCACAAAATAGCATTAGTGGCGTAAAATGGTTTCTATACGAAACCTATACTTCGTCTAACCCTACGATGGACTAAAGGCAAAAGCTACGGACCGCCAGACTCAATCACGAGCCCCTTAGAAATCGTGTATTGCTCTTTGAGGCGCGTATCAGTGCCCGCGTCTCGGATCACTGTGGGGATGGGCGGACAGTGGTTAGAATCGAAATAGCACTCAGTGACTCAACAATTTACATCGCAAAAAAAGGCTGTTTGCAGTGTCGAAGCTATAGAAATAATGCAGCGTTTTTAGGTTCGGAGCATTATTCGTACACCCCTAATCAATGCAAGGCATGTCATTGTGTAGCGTGGAACGTTATTGGACTGGCTGCCCATTGCTTTGGCCCTTAGTCCATCGTAGGATGAGACAAAGTATAGGTTTCTTTCTCGGCACACACCATTTAGCCTCTAGACTTCACAATGCCAAACAACACGGGCGCCCGTCTCAAGTTCAGGGTCCCAACGATCAGTTGCGGCAACGACCCCATCAACTGCGTCGCCGCACGAGGCGTTCCAGGAATAAGTTGCATGGACATCGTAACCTACTTATCGAAACAATCTGTTGCTCTGTATAGCGTTCACATCACAAGACAGCCACCACACAGTCAACAATAACTAAAACAGCCACAACAAACGAGTCAGCAACTGCATTGTCACGATGATCGCCACACTGTATTTGCGTGCGGTGAAATTGCGCAATCACCGCAGTAACAATCATAAGGGGGAACATTCGAAGTATATCAATAAAATGGTATTCCGTTTTTAAACACCCTTTTCCCAACGAGTGTGATGTAAAGTGTAACGTATCAAAGTGAGTTTACGACTGCCCGAAAAAGAGCACAATAAAGGAAAACAATTCGCACTTGCGGGACGCGCAGCTCTCGACCGGCATCGTTTCCGCTCGGAACACGACTACCTCCTGGTCTACCGGAAACCCTCTTTTAGGAGCAGTCGGGCATATCTTCCCAAGACCGGACGTCACGCGCCCTGCCAACAGCTGTGTTGTATTGGCACAACGTGTCACGTTACTGAAGCTACATCATTTAAACGTGTTTGGAAAAATGACCAAACATACATCCATCTTGGTTTTGAATGAACATGACGCGAAGTTCTACATACATGAATTTTCTTATCAACAAAAACAAGCAAGTCGTTTTTTTTTGTTTGCATTGGCAACGCGAAGGCGGCAATCAGAATAAGGGGTAT
The DNA here is from genome assembly GCA_013358835.2 of Ixodes persulcatus. Lineage (NCBI taxonomy): Eukaryota > Metazoa > Arthropoda > Arachnida > Ixodida > Ixodidae > Ixodes > Ixodes persulcatus. The sequence continues at coordinate 47,183 of JABSTQ010010578.1, read as the reverse complement.
AAACCGGCTTGAACCGGTTTGAACGGTTCTCTCTTGGTGGAGCCGGTGACCAAACCAATATTTAGCGCTCATGACCAAACGGAGACCAGAACATGAACACATTACAAAGCAACTGAACCTAAAGTTAACGAAACCGCAGTAGTGGACTGTTCGACAATCTGGAAAAACGTCGCTAATATTCGGAAAAAGGTTGCGACTGTCGAAAATAGGGATGCACTTAAAAGGATGAATTCCAAACGCCAAAGGAAGAAAACCGAGAGCACCAATAAGAAAACGAATTCCGCCGTGATTGTAGGCTCGATGAAAGCATGATAGGTCAAGGTGAAATAACTTGTTACTCCACCGAACTCATGATGGTGCAATCAAGATTAAACGCAAATAGAAAAAAAAAATATTTTGTTATGCATTTACGTTACCGCGTAACATGTGTCATGAGAACAGCAGCTCGGCGATCGCGTATGTCATTATTGTTGTGACGTCGTTGTCGTTTCTGCGCCTCCTCTTGAGCACGATTCTGAGAATTTTCACGTCATTTTTCCCCTCTTGATTCGACACTCGCGCGTGATCGGTGGCTGCGTTTACATGGCTCCGACCGTAGTGCATCGAATTGTGATTAGACCATTTTGATTGGTAGCATGGGGGTAGCAGAAGATATAGAAAGACAGGCTGCGTGCGACTGGCCCTGCTATATTGGATGCGCTACGAACGCATACGTGTAGACGTAGCCACTATCCGTCTAGGACGAGCCTCCTCAGAGCTCCGTAAATGAAAGTCGCTTCCTTCGAATCCGCTGTGAGCTTTCCGATGCATATTCTTACCGAGTGCAAGATCGTGCGCTCGAACAGTTGTCCTTATTCGCGGCACAACGGGGTGTCGGCTACACGGGTACAAACTGAGGGAGGTGAGGAGACCAGAGCGCGTTGGGACGTCAGAACGTCGAGGTCTTGTTGGAACGTTTAGTCGGTAGACGGAAAGCTAGCTGCCTTTGTCTCTAATCACCCTTCGAACACGTTCGAACATGAACGATCAACGCCGGAACTCGGCGTTCGAGATTAGAACGCGTTTGAAAGTAACTGGAGACAAAGCAGCTAGCGTTGCGTCTAGCCACTAAACATTCCCAGAAGAGCTCGATGTTCTGACGTCCCCGCGCGCTCTCGTGTAACAGCCTCCCTCAGATTCTGCCCGTACGGCCACTACCAATGTGGGATCGTCAGGGCGTCTCTTTCTAACACCTGTCACCCAACACGCGCTCGTGGTTTTTTGTTTGTTTTGTTTAACGTCTGTCCTTTAGCTCGCCCTCGTGCGAACCTCCTCTATACTCCAAAGCCTGGCAGTTCGACAACGGAGCCATACAGCGTCCGGTCGCAGATTTAGAGTGCGAGGATCTGTTAGCACAGAGCACCAAAGATCCATTTCTCGGAGAACCTGGACGTCAGCGCACAGCTTTCGCAGCGGCGAAGACCCGAAACACACTTGTTCGCTCGGGAGAAGTGTATTTTGGCGTCTCGCCGCAGTGGGGTGCCAGTCACGTGGCTCTCCTGTTATCCGCTGTCTGACGCTCCACCTTTTCCATTTCGGCGGCCGCTTCTCGTGGCGATCTGCCAGGCTTTTCCAGTATATAGGAGGCTATGCCTCGTGTCATAGCCTCCTCTATACTCACAAAGCCTGGCCGTTCAACGGCAGAGCCATAGAGTGCCCGGTCACAGATTTGGAGCGCGAGGATCTGGCAGCACAGAGAATTTCTCGGGGAACCTGATTACCAGCGTACAACGTTTGCAATGGCGAGGACCCGAAACATGGTTTTCAAACTAGACGAGAAAAGAAGCGGTAGCGCGACGAACGCAAGAAGAAGAGCGGACATTCCGTCGCTCGGGAGAAGTGTGTTTCGGCGTCTCGCCGCAGTGGGGCGCCGGTCACCTGGTTCTCCTCTCATCCATTTTCTGCCGCTATACGTTTTCCTTTTCTGCAGCCGCTTGTTTGTGGCGATCTTCCAGGCTTTGTCAGTATATTGGTCAGGAGATCGAACTACAGGGGGGGGGGGGGGGCTTTATCGAGCTTGTTGTCCGCACAGCCCGGTGTTTACTTGCACACAATAACAAAGAAATTGAACCTCACCTATACTTCGTCTCACCCTAGCATGGACTAACCGCGAAGGCTGTGCTAGCGCAAGCGGCCAGCCTTGACTGTCTTGACTAGAGCACTTACTGCACGAGCGCTCGTGCAGCCGCCGCGGCTTCATTCGAAGCGACTAGCTCGTGCTTTTAGCACGCGCAGCTAACAATAGTCCATACTAAGGTGAGACGAAGTATAGCACAGTCTGGGCACGAGCACTTCGCTCTTACCAGTGCTTCAGTTGCACGAGGAGCAGTCTTCCAATTGTCAGCTTCGATTTCTCGGATCAAAAACAAACAAGAAATAAGGTTTGTTGTCCCACAGCTGAAGCGTACCGCTAGAGGCGTGACTGTTTGATCTCCTCCCCAATAGGAGGCTATGCCTCGTCTCTTTTCGACGCGTGCTCTGACTGCGCGTACAAGGTCGAGGCAAAGTGATTTTTTTTTTTTGCGAAAAAACGAAAGCAATATTCTACTGTGAGGTTCTCGGTATACTCCGTTTTACCTTGAGCGGAGACTGCAGCCAAAGCTACAAGAGCGAGCTGGCCTGTGGTCCTGGCTTTGAAAAGTGCATTTCCAGCCTGAGTACACGTTCTGCGCGAAAACGTTTGAAAGCAGTGACCTGGTGCGCTCGTGCTTGCCGCATTAGTTGCAGTCACAGCTTAAGGGTGAAAGGAGCATGACAGCTGTCATTGTAAATAAATTTATGTGACCTGTTTGGATGGGGAAAAACTCACGCCTCTGCAATTCGCCGCGCTCCAAATCGAGCGTCTTCGTAAGCTGGGGCAGTATTTTTCTACATGTATAGACGCTTTAGATACGCGCCAGATTGAGCCGTCCTTGACGACCTTCTCTTGTCTTGCCGAGATACCGAGCCACTGAAGCGGGCATTGGAGGGCCTCCACAAAGGCCTATGCTGAGGAGAAGTACACAGTATCACTTAAAGTGGTAATGACCTGTCCTGCTGTGGCAATGATGAAGTGAAGTGAACACAATAAGAAGAAACAAAACTGAAGGTCTGTTATGGCGGCGCTCATGTACAGCTGCCAGAAAGACTCTATAGAGCAACAATTGTTAAGATTCATCTGGAAATACAAAGGAGTGTGTGATGCACTAAAAGGGGCCATGAAATGATTTTCCAACTTCATACTCAACACAAAAGCGAAATAGACATCAGTCCATATAACTCGGTCGTGGCGCGCTTGGCACAGCCATCGAGTTATTTTAAGGTACGCTCGTGCTTCAAATGACGCTAGTGTACAGTGGTAAATTAAAGCAGATAGCAACCAGTCGAATATTGACTTCCGGTAATGCATTTATAGACGCTTTACAGCATATCTGCATGGGCGCCGCCATAACTGACCTTCAGTTTTTGTTTCCCCTTATTACGTTTACTTCACTTCATTTTTACCATTGCAGGCCAGGTTATTGTCATTTTAGACTTCATTCTGTCTTTCTCCCCAGCATTGGCCTTTGTGGAGGCTCGTCCACACCAATTTCATTGGCTCGGTATCTCGGTAAAACAGGAGAAGGTCAGCAATGGCGGCTGTATTCTGGCGCGTGTGTAAAGCGTCTATATGTGAAAAAGTGAGTGAACTTTCCCCCTGTGCTTGATTATAAAAGCAAATATCACGAATATTTTGTTCGTAACAGGCGAATTTGAACAGAACTCAGTCACGCAGACGAAATACAATGTCTGTTCCGTCATTTTTTGTTTAGAATACATGGCATTCAAAACCGTTCGAAAACAGCTTCATACATGCATTTATATGCATTGTTGGGCACTGTTAGCGCGAAAACGGCGTCGGAGCTTTTCAGCATGACGGATATACGAGTCAAACGAACAATGGACGCCTGGAAAATTAAAAGACGTTAAGAACTACGCAGGAACACTGAATAAAGAACTTCCTATGCACGTAGACGATCAAATAAATTGAATGCCACGTAATAAACTTCGCTTTGTAATAACAATTATTTTCTCCGCTCTTGAATATGTGCGAGGTGCTTGTTTTGCGTTCAAAACATCACCCACACGCTCAAAAGCTTTGAAAATAAGGAGACGTCAAAAACCAAGTGCCCGATAAAAGCTGCCCGGCATAGGGAATAATAATAAAAGGAAACCTTTCATAACCGACGTACTCATACTTTACGTTTTGAATGTTTTTAACTGCTTGGTAAGATGCACGACGGGGTCATTTCTATATAGTGACAGAACGGGCAGATTAGCAATATGCAAGTGCAACCTGAATCGTGGTAAGCTTGGAACATAACCTGCATTATTTTTAGTTGTTATTTGGCTTAGAATCGTCGCTCTTTTTTATACACCTCGTATGAAAGAGAGGTTTTGGCCTTAAATATTGCCAAGATTAACTTCGTTCGCTGGTAAAGGTACATACTATTTGGTACCACCGAAATAACATGTGATTTGTGTTATTTTCCGACGAACATACAAAATGCTCGCGCGGTTTCCCATAGGAATGCAATGTAGTACCCCAAAAGTAGACTAGTCACGGTCTGCTTCACTTTGCGTCCCGGAAGTCGCATAGATATAGGCATAGCTAACTAGCGCCAACTAAATGTGCAGCGTACATTATAATAACTTCATGGGTACGATAACTCCATACTTCCAATGCCCTTTCAAGCACATGACGGGACTAGTCATTCGCAAGCAATGATATGTGCCGTCACGGCACTCATTGGCCACGAATTCAAATTCAAATATTCGTCGACAGATTGATTGTTGACTAGCGTATGCGGCTGAGTGACGCAGTGCTCCTGCCCGATGCGTGAGCTAGGGTAGGCTGACGAGCTATTAATACCGCGCATGTATCACAGTGAAAAGGCAGAAAGCTTTCGAAGGAAAGGAGGTAGAAAAGTGTCCGCTATAACTTCGAATAATTCTTAACTAAAAGCAGGCGTTTGACTTTATAGCCGCTTTCGTTCGGCCTACTAAACGATATGTGATTAGTAAGATTCCAATCTACAATTTTTTTTATCCCAGTTCAAAATTCATTTCATGGCCACTTTAAAGAGGAACGGAAACATACTGTTTGCACTTATTTCTCTTGGATGTGGTTTATGTTGTGCCGTCAGCCCAGAAGCACTAGCCTCTGGTTCTATCCTTGTCAAAAACGCGAACGAGAAAACTCCTCCCCCTTGTGTACCGCGCGCTAGCATTGGCCACTACGCGCTTGATAATTCCACGCGGTTAACATGGGAACGTTCGCGAAACACGAAAGCAACAGTTTGCCGTAACTGTCGCGTTTGGAGTTTGGATCGGGACCACAAAGTAACGTATAACCACGTTTGAGCCAACGTTATAGGCGATATGCGAAATTGTCAGCGCCATCCAGTGAACGGGAGAGGAGCTACATTCGCCATCTTGGTAGTGGCGACGAGCGGCTGGGATGCCTCGCGCGCGGGACCGTATGTGCGGCGTAGCCTCGGTGTTCTGCAATTATATACATGCGTGTAGCAGTAAAATGTTTTTTTTTTTTACGCTGGCATGATGACGGTGCATTGCTGCGTTCCGCAGTGCAAGCAGCAAGACATCAGCGACATCGGCGGGAACATGGTATGTATACAGCCAAAGAACACCCCTTGGGGTATCTTCTTTGACGGGGCGTTTTGATCTTTCAGCTTTGAGCCGATTGCTTTTTATTGTCACGAATAACAAGTGATGAAGCGGCGAGTGACTGAGTAAACTTAACGTTGAATGGGGCGAACTTGTGCCCAAAAGTAAAAGGAAAAAGAAAGATAACAGCAGAGCGTCGTGGGCGTCGAAGGCGGCGAAGCAGCGGGATCGTACGCTGGGGCGAAACTGACTTGGCTCGCCACGCGAAGCCCCTTATGTACACGCGTGGGTTTCTGGAATAATCGGCGTAGAAGGTTCGGCGTGTAGAACATTTTTAACTCGAACAAGCAACACGGTTCTCGAATTTACCAGAACATTACATTAGATGTCAACAAAAAGGCGTCCCCGCGGCCAGGAATCGAACCCTGACTTTTCGCGTGGGAGGCAGGCGCTATAACCGTTAGGGCACGCGCGCGCTGCCTACTTGGCAAGCTGCGCGCGCGGCATTACTCCCCCCCCCCCCTTTAAAAAGTGCATCGCCCCGATGCAGAACAAAACAAAACAAACAAAAAAAGAATGGTAAGCTAAACAGTCATTTGGAACACATAAGGTCCTCAGTCCTATCGAGCGTAGTACGGCTTCATGCGCACGACGTGGACGACTTCTGGTCGTGGAGGGCGGCGTGATGAAGTCCGTGTTCCGTCGGGCATCACCTCGTAGTTCAGATCCCCGAGTCGACGAAGCACTCTGTAGGGTCCGAAGTAGCGCTTCAAGAGTTTTTCGCTGAGACCACGGCCGCGGATTGGTGTCCACACCCACACCCTGTCACCGGGCTGGAAGTGGACGTCCCGACGACGAAGGTTGTAGCGGCCAGTGTCGACTCGTTGTTGGGCTTGAATACGGTGTCTGGCGAGCTGGCGGACTTCTTCTGCCCCTTGGGCAACCACCTGGGCGTCGTCGTTCCCGTCGACAGCCGGTTCGTGGGGTAACATCGCGTCCAGCATTGTCGATACTTTGCGACCATGAACCAGCTGGAAGGGTGTCACTCTGGTGGTCTCTTGCACGGCCGTGTTGTAGGCAAAAGTGACGTACGGCAACACCTCGTCCCATGTCTTGTGCTCCACGTCGACGTACATGAAGATCATGTCGGCGATGGTCTTGTTGAGTCTTTCCGTCAGCCCGTTGGTTTGCGGGTGGTACGCCGTGGTGCGACGATGGCTGGTGTGGCTGAGACGAAGGAGTTTTGTGTCAGCTGGGCCATGAACGAGGATCCACGGTCTGAGATCAGGACTTCGGGAGCGCCGTGCCGGAGGACGATGGATTCAATGAAAAACTTGGCAACTTCCACGGCAGTCCCGGAAGGTAGGGCTTTCGTTTTGGCGTACCGTGTGAGATAATCTGTGGCGACGATGATTTAGCGATTTCCCGACGTCGACGGCGGAAAGGGGCCAAGCAGATCCATTCCGATCGGCTGGAAGGGTGCTGTTGGCGGAGGAATTGGCTGCAGGAGTCCGGCCGGCCTCCTCGGAGGTTTCTTACGTCGCTGGCACTCGTGACATTGTTGTAAATCATCTTGATATGCTATCTCCCGCCGCCTGAGCCAGGCGTGTGACGTATCAACAACTGCAGCGTTATGTCTTTCCTCGCCCTTTCTCCCTTGCTTGCGTTAAATACTCTGTTCACGGACGAATAAACGTTTTCAGTCCCCAGCGCTGGTCTCGTCAGTCGTCTACGCACCGTGTGTGCGCTTGCTATGCAGCAGTGGCGACGAGCAAGACAGGAACCCATGCACTAAAAAAAGATAACGGCGAGCAAAGCCACGGTACGGCCTTTCAAGAACCTGCAGCAATGACAACGCCAGCCTTGGCTCACCACCATCTTCCCGAGTATGACGGCGAGAGGGACAACTGGAGAGCGTACGTCATCAAGGCAGAAGCTTATTTCGAGGCAACGGGAGTTACCGACACAGCGAGAAAAAGGGCGTTGCTCGTAGCAGCGTTAAACACAAAGACTGTGCAGATCCTAGCGGGAGGAGTCGCTCCGAAGAAACCCAACAGTCTGACCTACGAAGAAGTAGTTGCAACACTGAATGAATATTTCGACCCAAAGCGCCACGAGATAACCGAAAGCTTCCGGTTCTTCAATCGATGTCAGCACGAAGGTGAGCCTTTGCAACATTTCCTTGTCGACATCCGACGCATTGCAGACAACTGCAATTTCGGCAGCATGCTGGAACGAATGCTCCGCGACCGTATAGTCTGTGGCGTCAGATCAAAGGCCTTGCAAAAACAGCTTTTGGCAAAAGCAAACTTGACTTTGGAAGAGGCCGAAGCAATAGCACTATCAGCCGAAACGGCAGATGACGACGCAAATAAGATATCGGGCGATACAACCACCGAACTGAAGGTTGACGCGCAGCGCGTGTTGACGAACGAGCCTACTCTAAAATGCGGGCGTTGCGGAAGTAAGAAGCACAACAGCCACGCATGCCGCTGGGCCAAGAGCAGGTGCTATCACTGTGGTAGGCCGGGTCATCTTGCGAAAATGTGCTCGAGCGACGCTCCGAGGAAACGCGAAACGGCGTCGACACAAGGCATGCGGGGACGAGCACTGGCGATGGCGGAAGACTGTGCGGAGGGGAACGTAGACGAAGCTATGCACCTCTGGACTTTGACTTCTTCTCGGAAGTGGCAATTAGAGCCCCCAATTCACAGGACATTCACGTGGTGCGGCGTTGACATGCCAATGCTGATAGACACGGGGTCGCCCGTCTGTGTTGTGCCCCGCGAAATTTATGAAAAGAACTGGGAGAGATGGCCGCCATTGCAACCTTCAGGTGTCAAGCTTTCCTGTTATCTTGGCAAGCTCCCCGTCCTAGGACAATTGGACATGAAGGTAGCCTACAAGGGTGCCGTAGTAGAGTGCCCCCTAATTGTATTGAATTGCCCCGGTCCTAGTCTATGCGGGCGGGATCTACTGTTTCAGCTGAGCAACGCAGGGTCACCTATTCTTCACATGACTGCGGAAGCCGGATCGCCAACGAGTCTCCCGGCCGCGGACGACATCGCCAACGAGTTTCAAGACGTCTTCAGTGCGGAACTCGGCTGCATCAGCGGTCCCCCTGTACACCTTCAACTCAAGGCGGGAGCTACACCAATGTTCTGTAAGGCACGATCCATCCCTTTTGCTCTCCGTGATAAGGTTTCTCAAGAACTAGACAGACTGGTAGCAATTGGCGTGTTATCACCGGTTGCGCATGCGGAGTGGGCTACGCCTATTGTGCCTGTCTTAAAGAAAGATGGAACAGTTCAGATTTGCGTCGATTTCAAGATCACGTTAAATCCTGTATGCGAACTGGAGCAGTACCCAATGCCGGTGATTGACGACATGTTTGCGTGCCTAAACGGCGGAGAGTACTTTAGTACTCTCGACTTTCGTGACGCGTATAACCAAGTACCGCTTGACGAAGAATCACAGAAGCTATGCGTAATCAACACGCATCGAGGGCTATTTTGCTTCAAGAGGCTGCCTTTTGGCATAGCGTCTGCCCCAGCCATCTTCCAACGTAAAATCGAAACAGTCCTGCAGGGACTACCAGGCGTGCAAGCTTAACTCGATGATGTGCTGGTTGCCGAGCGACAGGGAAGCAACGATACTCTGCGAGCGGTACTGCAGCGTTTCCGCGAGCACGGTGTAAAACTCCGGCGAGACAAATGCAAATTTAGTCAGCCTTCAGTCACGTATTTAGGGCACCAAATCGACAAAGACGGCCTACATCCCACTGAGAAACATGTGGAAGCAATCGCCCAGGCTCCTAACCCGACAAATGTGCAGGAACTTCGCTCGTTTTTGGGCATGCTGTCGTACTACTCCAAGTTCCTGCCGAATATGTCATCCGTGCTTGCACTTTTGTACCAGTTGCTGGGGAAAAATGCGCGTTGGGTCTGGAGAGAAGCTCAGCAGGCCGCCTTTGCCAACGCAAAGCAGTGCTTACTTGCGGCAGGGGTACTCGTTCACTACGACCCCGCGAAACCATTGAAACTGGAGTGTGATGCTTCTCCGCATGGCATCGGTGCAGTGCTGTTTCATACGGTCGGAAAAGTAAACCGGCCCATTGGCTTCCGGTCGCGAACGCTGACCAGTGCCGAGCGGAATTACTCTCAGCTAGAACGTGAGGCCTTGGCTCTGGTTTTTGGGGTGTCGAAATTTCGCGACTATCTCTTAAACAGAGATTTCACCTTGGTCACAGATCATCAGCCGCTCCTGGGCCTGCAGAAATCGGACAAGCCTACGCCGGCGTTGGCCGCAGCCCGAATACAGCGCTGGGCTCTCTACCTCGGTGGATTTCGCTACAAACTTCAGTATTCGCCCGGTAAGCTGCTACTAAACGCCGACCCACTCAGCCGTCTACCGCTGCACACTCCAGAACCACCAGCAAGGAGCGAACCCCCCGAGTATGTTCACGCGCTAGCAAGTTTCGATGATGGCACTGTGTCTGTCGAGGAACTCAAACAGCTAACTGCGCAGGACGTGTTACTAACGAAGGTTGTGGAGTATACGAAGCACGGCTGGCCTACACATGTAAAGGACGCGGGATTGGCGCCATTCTCGGAACGCCGGTTGGAACTATCTGTGGCTCACGGGTTGGTATACTGGGGTCATCGAGTTGTTGTTCCCACACAAGCACGAGAACGGGTACTACACATGTTGCATGAAACGCATCAAGGGTCCTCGGCCATGAAGGCGGTTGCCAGATCGGCATTCTGGTGGCCGGGACTAGACCGAGAGATAGAACACCTCTCAGCGTCGTGCCACAATTGCGTTCAAAACCTGCCTATGCCGGCCTCTGCTCAACCCATCAGTTGGCCAGCCGTTAAGGAAAAATGGTCGAGGCTCCACGCCGATTTCGCCGGGCCGGTCGCAGGCAGCATGATACTGGTAGTCGTGGATGCTGCCACTAAGTGGATTGAAGCCGTGCCCATGAGGCAGGCAAGCACGTCATCTACGATTGCCAGCTTGCGCAGCATTTTTGCCAGATTCGGTGTTCCACGCACAATAGTTACGGACAACGGCACGCAGTTCACTAGCGAAGAATTCGCCATCTTTGCTAAGAACAATAACATCGCACACCTACGTACGGCTGTGTATCACCCACAGTCTAACGGACTTGCTGAACGAGCTGTTCGTACGATTAAGGAAGCGCTAAAGAAGATGAGCAAAGGCACACTTGAAGAGAAGCTAGTCAAAGTTCTTTTCAACTACAGGAGAACGCCGTGCCACGAGGGAAAATCCCCTTCCGAACTTCTATATGGCTACTTGATCCGCTCGTGCTTGGACTCGTGTTTCCCACCTTTCCCAGGGTCAACCCAGGAGACGGAAGAGTGGACACTGCCGCCCGACACAGCCGTGTACGCCCGTAACTACGGCCAGGGGGAGAAATGGACACCAGGGAAAGTGCAGTCCACTACAGGGTCACGCATGGTCACCATACAAACGCCTACTGGGGTGGTTCGACGTCACATAGACCAAGCGCGTTTCAGGCCGAGCCCGGCATCCGCTCGGAGCGGCGTTCGAGACCAAGACGAGGGGAGCCCTTCGGCTGCAGCTGCGCCCGCACCGACCGACAACGAAGGCGATTTGAACGAGCAGCCTACAGACCAGGTGGCGCCGGCACAAGCGTCGCCGCCTATCCAGAAGGCGCAGAAACCCCCTCAAGCTTTGCGACGACCTACTCGGGAAAGGAAGCCTGTACAGCGTCTTCAATACTAAGGGAGGAGAAATGTTGTAAATCATCTTGATATGCTATCTCCCGCCGCCTGAGCCAGGCGTGTGACGTATCAACAACTGCAGCGTTATGTCTTTCCTCGCCCTTTCTCCCTTCCCAACTCCCTCTCTCTTGCTTGCGTTAAATACTCTGTTCACGGACGAATAAACGTTTTCAGTCCCCAGCGCTGGTCTCGTCAGTCGTCCACGCACCGTGTGTGCGCTTGCTATGCAGCAGACATGATTGTGTGTATAGGTGGACGGTCTTGGGGAGCTTGGGCCAGTAATACGTTTCACGAATACGGGTCAGTGTACGGTTGTAACCAAGGTGTCCAGACGTCGGGTCGTCGTGGCAGGCTTGAAAGATCTCCTCCCGATGGTCGGTCGGAATTACCAGCAGCCACGGCGAGTTGTTGTTCCCGAAGTTCTCTTTGTAGAGTACACCTCGTCGAATGGCAAAGGTCGGCAGGGCGCGTGAAAAAACACGTGGTATGGCACTTCCGCGCCCTTCCAGGTGCTCTATTAGTGCGCGCAGCTCAGGATCGCCTCGTTGACGTCGGGCCATGTCGTCGGCGTTCACTGCGCCCAGGAAACACTCGTCGTCGTCGTCGTTGTTGCTGCCGGAAGGTGTTTCGACGGGAGCTCTGGACAGACAGTCGGCGTCGCTGTGCTTGCGGCCTGACATGTAGACCACGGTCATGTTGAACTCTTGTAGTCGGAGACTCCATCGAGCGAGGCGTCCTGACGGGTCCTTGAGGTTCGCAAGCCAGCAGAGCGAGTGATGGTCCGTGACGACGCGGAACGGGCTCCAGTACAAGTACGGACGAAACTTCGTGATTGCCCAGAAGACCGCAAGGCATTCTTTCTCAGTTGTGGAGTAATTTCTCTCCGCTTAGGACAGTGTCCGACTTGCGTAAGCGATGACTCGCTCGGTTGCTTCTTGTACTTGAACCAGTACCGCGCCAAGTCCAGCGTTACTTGCGTCCGTGTGAATCTCGGTTTCCGCATCCTGGTTGAAATGTCCAAGAACAGGAGGAGTCTGCAGTCGTCGCTTCAGCTCGTCGAATGCCTGCTGCTCCTCCTCGGCCCATTCGAACTTCTCGGCGTCCTTCGTGAGGTTTGTGAGCGGTGCGGAAATCCTTGCGAAATCCCGAACGAAGCGTCGATAGTAGACACACAGTCCGAGGAATCTTCGCACGGCCTTCTTGTCTTTCGGCTCTGGGAATGCCGCGACGGCGCGAGTCTTCTCGGGGTCTGGGCGGACGCCTTCGTTACTAACCACGTGGCCGAGGAACTTCAGTTCGTCATAGGCGAACCGGCACTTTGACGCTTTGAGGGTGAGCCCAGCGGTCTCTATGGCTTGGAGAACCGTGCGGAGTCGTCGCAAGTGCTCGTCGAAGTCAGTTGAAAACACTACGACGTCGTCAAGGTAGACGAGACAGCTCTGCCACTTCAGCCCTGCCAGAACAGTGTCCTTGACACGCTGGAACGTTGCTGGCGCCGTGCATAGTCCGAAGGGCATAACTTTGAACTCGTACAGTCCATCCGGCGTGACGAAGGCTGTCTTTTCTCGGTCCCGTTCGTCGACTTCAATCTGCCAGTAGCCGCTCTTCAGGTCAATCGATGAGAAATATCGAGAGTGGCGCAGCCGGTCTAGAGTGTCGTCGATGTGGTGAAGTAGGTAGACGTCTTTCTTCGTCACCGCGTTCAGCTGCCGGTAGTCCACGCAGAACCTAAGCGTTCCGTCCTTCTTCTTAACCAGCACGACTGGAGAGGCCCACGGACTATTTGAAGGTTGGATTATGTCGTCTCTCAGCATCTCTTGAACTTGCTCCTGGATTACCTTTCTTTCTTTAACGGAGACTCTGTACGGCGATCGATGAACAGGGCGCGCGTCGTCCTCGGTAACGATGCGGTGCTTCGCAGCGGCGGTTTGTCGCACCTTCGACGACGTCGCAAAGCAGTCGCGGTATTCGGCGAGGAGGTTATTCAGCTGCCGTCGTTTCGGGCCCGGAAGCTTAGGGTCGATGTCGAGCTGCGCTGGCGACGTACAATCTTGCTGAGGTGGCAAAGTTTCGTCAGTAATCGCGGTGATTTCGGCGGCGTTTCGAAGTTCCTCGACGTGGCCCACGGCTGCACCTTTCGTGAGGTGTTGCGTTTCATTTCGGAAGTTTGTAACGAGGACCACAGTCCGCCCATTCAGAAGTTGGGCCACTCCTCTTGCGACGCCTATTCCTCTTCCCAGAAGCAATTGAAGGTTGCCTTCCAGGACAACTTCACCGCAGGTAGATGTATCGGCCACGACGGGTACGACAACACTTGATCGCGGCGGCAGGTTCACGTGGGCGGCGGCGACTCGGACGGCGGCTGACGCTGTTTGGGGTTTCTCTGAAGGCGGAACAGGCTTCCGCAGCGTCAATCTGTTCTCACCCAGGTCGATGACGGCGCCGTATTCGCACAGAAAGTCCATGCCGAGCATGGCATCTCTGGAACAGTCTTGTAGAACGACGAATTTCACAGGGCACGTTTCGCCGTGAATTTCGACGCGAGCAGTGCAACTTCCGACAGGCGTGATAAGGTGTCCTCCGGCGGTTCGAATTTGTGGTCCATCCCATGGCGTCATGACTTTTCGAAGGCGGCGGGAGAGCCTCCCACTCAGAACGGAGTAGTCAGGCTCCGGTGTCGACGAGTGCCGTCGCGTCGTGGCCGTCGATGATAACGTTGATGTTGTTGGACACCGAAGCAGGAGCGTCGTTGCGATGCGCAGCGTCAGGAGAGTGGGAGCGCTCCGTCGTTCTTGGAGGCTCTTTACTTCGGTCGTCTTCGGCAACGCCACCTCCAGGCGTTGCCGCGCCTAGTTTTCCCGGCGACGCAGGGGAGACAGGCTTTCACGTCGGGGTCGGTGTATCGGCGAAGCTGGACGTCGTGGCGACGGCGACCGGAACTCTCGGCGGGACGCAGGCTCGGGGGACTGGGTTTGTCGCAGGTACTCGTCGATCTCGCTAGGACGTTCACCATGACGGGGGCGCGGGTCATTCGGGTGGAACCCGCGCAGCCCGAGTCGTCGGTATGGGCATCGGCGGTACACAGGGTCAGCTTCCCCGCAGTGGTAACACAGCGGGCGTCGGTCGGCTGTCCTCCAGACGTCTGTCTTCCTCGGTGCAGGTTGCTCTGGGCGAACGTGCGCCTGATCTTCCTGTCGTCGGGGGTACTGCGGCGTTGGGGTGTCTCTTCGGGGTGGTGCCATGGCTTGGCGGGGAGCTTGCGGCGGGCGTCGGGCCATGGCGGCGTAGCTCAACGTAGGTTTCTTCGGTGCCTCCGTGGTGACGGGAACCTCTGGTTGGAGCGCCCGATGCACTTCTTCTCGGACAGCCTCGGCGATGCAAAGGGTTGGCGGACGACTGGCGGTTGGCAGCAACCTTCGTAGTTCCTCCCGGACGACGTCCCGGATAATTTCCCGGATGTCCGGCGTACCCGGAGTGTTGTCGCCGTTAAGCATCGTGGGTGCAGCGACGCCTGGGTATCGCTGGTAGTTGGAAGCGCGCGCCTGAAGCGCGCGCTCGATTTTTAGTTGCTTCAGTGATGAAACCTTCGACTGTAGTAGGTGGGCTCCGCACAAGGCCACCGAAGATGTTTTCCTTCACACCACGCATTAAGACCCGCATCTTTTTCTCTTCAGGAGCGGTTGGGTCGGCGCAATTCATCAGGTGAAGAACGTCTTCGACGAAACTTGTGACGCTCTCGGTCGGACCTTGGGATTTCGCTCGCAGGAGTTCTTCGGCACGCTGTCGTCGGTGCTGGTTGGCAAAGGTGCGTCGCAGCTCGGCCTGGAATTCTTCCCACGAAAAAATTGACGCTTCGTGGTTCTCGAACCAGGTGCGTGCCGTGCCTTCCAGAGCGAAGTAGACGTTCTGAAGGCACTGCTCTGGTGTCCACTGGTTATGGGGGGCCACTCGTTCGTAATGCTGTAGCCAATCTTCAACGTCCCCCTAGATCTCCCCGTGGAAAGGCGTCGGTGCCCGGGGTGAGACGGGCAGGTATACGACGGCAGAAGCGGCCGGTGTCTCCGACTGGTTGACCATCGTCGTCCTCCTTGTTTGCCTGGTCTTTGGTGGTAAGGGTCCTAATTCCGGGGTAAGCCAAGGTTCCGGTGGCTTGATCAGATCCCGGTCTGGTCTTCGTTCGGTTCTTGGGGGCTAGGCGTCGGACTTGCACTGCGGGCCCTCGGAGGGGTACGCGGCAGGGGCATGCGATACCCCGCACCTCCACCAAAATGTCACGAATGATAAGTGACGAAGCGGCGAGTGACTGAGTAAACTGAACTTTGAATGGGGCGAACTTGTGCCCAAAAGTAAAAGGAAAAAGAGAGATAACAGCAGAGCGTCGCGGGCGTCGAAGGCGGCGAAGCAGCGGGATCGAACGCTGGGGCGAAACTGACTTGGCTCGCCACGCGAAGCCCCTTATGTACACGCGTGGGTTTCTGGAATAATCGGCGTAGAAGGTACGGCGGGTAGAACTTTCTGAACTCGAACCAGCAACACGGTTCTCGAATTTACCAGAACATTTAGATGTCAACAAAAAGGCGTCCCCGCGGCCAGGAATTGAACCGTGGCTTTTCGCGTGGGAGGCAGGCGCTATAACCGTTAGGCCACGCGCGCGCTGCCTACTCGGCAAGCTGCGCGCGCGGCAGTATCTTGTTGGTAACGTGACCGCAAACTATCGTGACTATGTCACAGCAGTTAAAGATTAAGCCAAGAGTTTTCGTCCTTGTCGCGATATATTGGCGAGACTTACTGTAACTGTTGGTACGATAGGGCGGCACCGCGAACTCTCGCGTTATAGTTATTCTGTCCGACCGGAATCGTTCAACAATCTGTGCCGTTTGGGCGCAGGTAGCAACACACGCTTATGTGTTGCTACCAAATAAACATAAATATATATGTTTATTTGGTAGTCCTCGTTTTGCTAGTGAACACCAGTGAAACTATTCAAACGCGTGTTAAATGCAGCGCGTACCAACGGCGTTTCTGTATTCTGTATTCAGTGTTCCTTTTTTTTTGTTCTAGGTATCCTTTTATCGCTTTCCGAGAGAAGCCATCCTCTACAATAATTGGATTATCGCAATGAAAAGAGACGAATGTGCTAACTTTTGCGTAAACTTCAAGCATTTCCGTACATGTGACTTTATTCCTGGCGTGGCTATCGGGCACAACCTCCTTAGGGACACTGCAGTACCGTCAGTGTTTGCCTTCAAACTGCAAAGCAATGTTCGGAAGCCCCCAAAGCACCGTGCACCGTTACCGCTTAAGACAAGTGACCGGCCACTGCAGCCAGTGGCACCGACAGCTCAAGCAAGTGCAGACGTGAACCAAGACGCAGTGATGGGCTGAAGTGATGGAGTGGATGCCGGTGTTGCAAGCCCAGTGGAACCTGTTCACGTCTGCTCTTCACGGGCTGCAGAAGCCGAGCATCTTACAAGTGCAGTTGAGCAGCAGAAGAGAGAAATAGTACGGCTTCGTGATGAATGTGAACAGCTGAGACAGCAACTGGAAAATGCAAGGTGTGCACTACGTGAGCTTCATGCAGAAAAAATTCGCCTTGAGTGCCAGCTTTCGCAAAAGCAGGGAAAATCGGCTTCCTTTTGCATTCAGCGCTTCAAAGACTGCGATGAAGACTTCATGTTTTACACTTCTCTTCCGGGATGTCAACACTTTGCAGGGTTGCTGCGTTTTTTGGACACTGGGAAAGATGGCTGCATTGTCTTGCGAACAAAAAGTAGCAGCGGGGAAAATCCATTGAGGGGCCGCAAGCGAAAGCTAACCACAGAGAATGAACTCTTTTTAGTTCTTGTAAGCCTACGTCTTGGTCTCTTTGAAACAGACTTGGCACACAGGTTTTCCATTGCGCAGTCCACAGTATCAAGTATTTGCATGTCCTGGTTGAATTTTCTGTATGCAAAGTTGAGCTCATTTCCCCTGTGGGCACCTAGGGAAACAACATATGCAATGATGACAGGTGATTTTGTTAAGATATATGCATCAACGAGGGTAATTCTAGATGCAACGGAAGTAGAGTGTGAAGTGACGTCCTCTCCGTCGCTTCAGTAGAGCATATATTCAATGTACATATCAGCAAGCACCTTTAAAGGGCTTGTCGGTATACTGACTAATGGGCTTCTGGCCTTTTTGTCCGCGCTTTACACAGGATCGACATCAGACAGAGAAACTGTCATATGGAGCCGCTTTTTAGAGTTGACATTTGAAAGAATGATTCTGTGATGGCAGATAAGAATTTCCTCATTAAGGATTTGTTTGAGAAAAAAGGTGTGAAGCTGAATCTGCCCCCCTTTTTTGAAAGGCCACATATTTACAGATGGACAAGTGCAAGAAACAAAGGAGATT
Organism: Ixodes persulcatus; assembly: GCA_013358835.2. NCBI lineage: Eukaryota > Metazoa > Arthropoda > Arachnida > Ixodida > Ixodidae > Ixodes > Ixodes persulcatus. The sequence continues at coordinate 29,334 of JABSTQ010010578.1, read as the reverse complement.
TCATCTCCAAGAATTCATGTGAAACGCAGAATACAAAGAATTAAGGCATATAATATCTTCGATCGGCCGATGCCACTGACTCTTGCCCCTATAGCTAATCAGATTTGGAATGTGGACGCTATACTCACGAATTTTCAGTCCTGTCTCATAAATCGCACCGGCAGCGCAGATATGACGACAGGCTGAACACTAACGCACATATTTATGACAAGCTCATATGAACTTTGCCTTTCCCGTAAAATATTGATCGAGTGCCCACTCGAAGTACAGACACAATCGCGAGAAAGGGGGACGGGCACTTTCTATGTTTGGGGACAAAAAAGCAGGACAGACTTGCGAGGGACCTTGCTTAGTGTGTGCGCCTTGAAATAGGGGGTGGGCGCCTGTTTGCAACATCGGCACGTGCTCTGTAGTTCTTCGATATGTTCACTTCATTTTACTTTGCGTTATGTGTGTCGGAGCTTTGTGCGACTGGCTAGTACCTTGTCTAATCCTTAAATGTGTGCTGACCTTCACGAAAGAAACCTGTCATGAGTGTAGTGCTTGTGTGGTCTCTTTTTGTTTCATACTGTCGAAACCGGTTATAACTAAGTCGGTTACAACAAAATAGCGGCTACAGCGAAGCGATCACGATTTTCCGTTCCCTTTTGCACTTCGTTATAACCGAAGTCGGCTATAACAAAATAGGGGATATAGCGAAGTGATTTCCGATTCCCGTTGACTTTGTTATAACCGGTCTCGACAGTACTCGTTCGTGTGAGGGAGCATTTTGTTGAAAAGGCAGAGATGTCTGCCGGCGTGATGAACCGTGAATGCTACTGTGCTGAGGGGAGGGGTGATAAACATGATCGAAACACAACAGTTCACCCAGCCAAAGACATCTTTATTCTTTATTTAGCCCTAACTACTGCAGTCTGACCTAGTTTACTTGCAGGCAACATAGGGCAACATGTGCCGAAAGTAAAGATCATCAACCTTTCGACGCATTTCCACCCAGTCCTGAAAATCAGAGCGAATGCGCTCAACGACAATCCACTTCTCTGAGCAGACAACGAAGTCTCCCCAGCGACATCCAGTCAGAGGCATTTAGCCAAGCACCTGGGCATAGTTGTCGTGGTCCCGGTCAAGAAGTGGCTCATCGTTATTATTGAATGTTAAGTAGAAGTTCTGCATTCTGGGATCTGGTTCAGTGTCCTTGAGTGAATACGGACATTTGATTTCGACGACTCCATTCGAGAGCTCCTTTGGATCATATACCAGCCTGTCGGGTGTGGCACCAAGTCACGGGAATCCAGGGTTTACTACTAAGCCGCAGTGCTGGAGAGACACATTGTGCTTGAAGTTACTCATAACAGCTGTATAGCGGTCTGCAGCCAAACTTTCAATTCTGAGTCCATACGGAACTGCGCGAACACGCGAGATGTCTTATGGCTTGATGAGGTTCCGCAAGCCCGTTTCTGCCCACTGTTCTCGCTTTAATCCACGACCAAAGCTTGACGCGGTTAATCGGTTGCGCCGCGCGTCTCACCAGTGCGCACTCCGTCCTTGCTGTCTGGAGTTCAGTTCGAGCTCCCGTGCACTTTCCGTCGACACTTCGATCCCCTGCGACAAATGGTAAAAGTCGTTATAGCATGAGAACACAACACACCTGTGACTGCTCGCCGCTAGATTACCGCATTTCTTCTGGCGCACCGGCCTTGCTAAGAAGTGATTGCGCAGTTTTTTTTTTCTGCTTGACTGGAAATGATACTACGTTAAAATGCTACACCTTCGTTTCATCTTTGACAATCTTTTACACGAGTTTGATGTTTTTCTAGGATATGTGGTGTCTAGATTTTGTAAAGAACTTACATTAGGTGACATGAAAAGGCAGTACACTTTATAGATTTGCAGTTTTTGAGACTGCTTGAGAAAACACTGCAGGAAAAAACTAAACTTGGCATAATAGCCCCGTCAGACAGGCCATTTGAACATTGATTGACAGCGATGGCCAGATATTTTTTTTTTTTGTGATTTGACAAATGCCGCTGCCAGAGGTTGGTGCACACATTGGCTGTCCCGACCTGGAGCGAATGCGCTGAAGTTAATAATTTTTTTTTGTGATTTAAAATTTTATTTTGTTTAGATATGCAGTATACGTACTGAAAAAAACAAAAACATTGGCGCCTACATGAAAGTAAACGGGTTTATACCGGTAACAGTTTAGCCATACCGGTTACCAGTTTGTCAAAGGGGTCACTCGTGTGGCTCAAATGGGTCCACCGTATGAGCCATAACGGTCACCTATTTGGGCAAACAGGTCACTCCTTTAGCAAACGGGTCACTCGCCTGGGAAAATGGGCCACTCGTTTGGGCAAATTTGTCGCACGTTTGCTCAAACCGGTGACAATGTTGCACAAGCGGGTGACCGGTGACCGTCAAAGTGAACCGGTTTAATCAAACGGCTCGCGGGAGCCCGTTTGATACTGAACGTACAGATCGGCGGCATGGGTACGCCTGTTTCAGCCGTGGCAGCCTATGTTTCTGGAAGGCCGGGAGCGCCGGTTCATCGATTTCAAATCGTCCGCGTAATGCAAGTAATTATATTTATATTTTAATTGCGCTGATGTTCGCTTTAAGCGCAACTGCAATAAACAATTTTTTTTTAATTTTTTTACGTAAACGCGCGACGTTGGCGCTTCGATATTTTTGACAGAACTTTAAAACTTCGGCGTTTTTGTTGGCTCAATTTACTTATTCAGCTCGAATCTCTCTCGCAGATGGCGCAACCGCGTGAAAGAATATACTTCTATACTCCGTATCACCTCAATTCAAGACGCAGCGAATGTAGCGGCCGAACACGTGGCTGCAAGAACATTGAGCATTGCGAGAGCACGCTCGTCATTGCAGCAGCCAAACTACGAGCTCGCGCTGAGTGCTTTCTTCGCTCGGGCGCAACCCGAGCGGCCGGCGGGATTTCCTGCGTTCGAGCGTGCAATCACGTTGTGCTGTAATGCCTGAGGAGAGGGTGCGGGGGTGTCCCGGTGTTCTGCGCTGCGCCTTGACCTCCTTGACCGCGCCCCCTCACTTATCTCTGGTCACCTGTTACGTGCCCACCCGAGTAAGAGGTGTGCGCCAGCGCGCGCGAGCTACACGCTGATAAGCATCGCTTGCGAGATCAGGTAGTGCGCCCGCTGGCAGCCGCTTTTTTCTTTGTCTGCTTCTTGTCCGTTGAAGTTCGAACTTCGTACGTCCTACCTGCTTTGATCTGTCGACTTACCCTGCGGTCTTATTTGGATGTCTCGACAAAGTATTGGATGTGCACCAAAGCTATCAGTGTTCGAAAAATCCTACGCGTATATCAGCAACAAGCGGTTCTTCGAAGAAGTCAGGAATCCTTGCCGTTTGGTTGGGTTCGGCAAATGACAGCTTGTGCGCCGCATCGTGTTGAAACTTCAAGGAGCCTTCCTTCTCGTTTTGGTGTTTGTGTGGTTGTCCTGCTTTGACTGCGTCGACATTTATCTCGGATTACATCGTACAACTCCGCTATCATTATGGTAAGTGCACTGCAACCTACTTTTTGGCAACGATTGACCGTTCTTCTACGCGTACTCTTCCAGATTATCTATACAATGATGCAGCGGCAGCCCTCAGAATAATTTTGCCGAAAGTCTACCATTATAGTCTAGAATTTCCTCGGTTCTTGTTTGCTTTGCAATCTTCTTAGTTGTATAAAAACTTAGAGTGCCATTTCACATTTCACAGAGCGCTTGTACGTTTGTACTTGTTTACGGAATAGGTTGAAATAAACTTCTAGGACAATCGAAAAAAATATTTTGTGTCTTTTTTTCTGCCCATTTTCAAGCACCTTCGTGAGCACTTTTTTTCTACGTGTTTCCTGCATGTTATAAATAGGTTTATGAGTTTCGGGACGTCTTAAATAAGTTTAAGGTAACTAACCTTCCAGACGATACCCATTTAGGGCTAGCGAATAATTTGTCTATACGAACGGCGCGTTCAAATGTGTAGTCACGTGCCAGGTCGCACGGTCACCCGTATCAAACGAGCACCCGTATCAAATGGGTATCGTATCAAACGGGCACCCGTATCAAATGGGTACCGTATCAAACGGGTAACGTATCAAACGGGTACCCGTATCCTATAATCACGTTTGATCCGAACGGATCGACAAGTTTGCCACCCGTTTGATTCAGACGGGTCGAGCAGTTTGCCACCCGTTTGAATTTCAAATATCTTTTTTTTCATTAGGGATGTTATTCCTAATGCATAAACCTTCAAGGCAGTCAAGTTTTGGCTGAGACGTGGTACAACCTAAACCTAAATGTCTGCAACATCAAGGTAGCCCTTTCGCCATGTTTGTTGTTGTTTTTGTGGAGTACTGTGGAGCCTCTCCTTCCACTTCGCCGGTGCTGACTTAAGCAGTTTTGTTTGCGCATGGTTACAGCAGTCGCAACGCTATCGACTGTACTGTGCAATTCCAGATGACTTCACTGAAGGGCAGCCATTCGTAAGCATTGAAGGCGTGAAGGTTTAAAGGCTTAGCAGGCGAGAAGCCAGATTACCATCGAGGCCGTGGGAAAACAGCACCGTCAGGAATTGACAATTTCCGTAAAGCGTTTAATGACTGTTTCACATGCAGATACTGTACGAGTAAAACTGGTGCAACAGCAGGCACAATGAGAGTCATCGCAACAGCTGGATTCACATGTTCTGGCCACCGTCGCAATGTCTGTCGCAGCGCCATGTGTTTGTTTTTGCTTACAATACATTTTATACGACTTCATATCCGTGAATATATCACGTTTACATGAACTAACCGATAAGTTCACATTTATACATTGCTAATACAAGATGAGGTATTTCCGTTTTAGCCTTGCAATGTGCATAAAACGCTGTCTCTCCTGGTCACGTTGCACACAGTAGACGCTGCCGACGCTGCTACAGTATTCCAGCTGGGTGGAACCCTGTCGAAAAGCTGCTCCAACAGTGCCACTGCAATTTTAGTCGAATAGAGAGAGAAATCGCAGCATCTGAAAGGGGCTTACAGGCGGTATCTCGCACGCATAGACAGAGGCGGCAGCAGCGTCGCCAATGTGAGCCGCCTCAGTGTTTCACTTTTTGGCCGCACTGGCGATCAATTGACGGTCGCGCACTCTGACCAATACCCAGCGGGTATGCGTCAAATTTACCTTTATAAGGTGCCTGTAGATCTCTGAAATAAACAGTTGTGAGTCAGTGCTCGTCTTGTGTACTTCCTTGTTTGGTGACCTAGTTTGCGCTATGCATTATGTCTTACGACCATACAACCAGCCCAACAACATATTGCACTGCCTGCCACTGTTTCCGTAAGCAGCACTTTCCGTCAATATTTGTCATTCCTCAGCACTTAAAGTGCCAGAGAATTAATACCGCGGAGTCCCACGAAGAGGGAGAGCTCTGCTACCGATGTTGCAACGCCGATTCCTGCAGAAATGTTGGCCAAGGTCCACATCTTGTAGTCTTAGGGTAGCATTGCCTGCTGATAAGACAGCGGTGAACCAGCAGGTGCAGGCGCCAGTTTTTTGTCCGTCAGCGGCCCTCGGGCAGCCAGTAGTACTCCGCCAAAGTTCTGGTTCCCAAGGCTCTGAAGAGTTCTGCCCAGTCCATGCAGCAACTCCGGCTGCCGTTGCTCGTCCTGCTTCTTTGCGCAGGCATCAAACAGCCGCACTAGCGTTAGTGTGGGCACGCCGCCTTCACGGGGACTCCTCCAATCCACGTCTTGGACACTCATTGGCCTAATGTCTTGTCGTAAAGGGGGCCGGCACTGTCGTGGGAGCTCGGTGCACGACAACTCTGGCGGTGTCACCTTGTAGCCATTTGTCTTCAACTGGATGATCAACCGAAGAGTGACGAGAATGTGGCTGCATTCACCGCTTGCTCCAGCAGCGCACTCACGAGTTGCACCAGTCACTGCACCAGTGTCAAGCCTAAATGCTACTTGAATTTTATGTGCCACTTCAGTCTTCTTCTGGCTCCTGAAGCATGTAGCTTGTGCATAGACGACACCGAGCCTGTAGGAATAACAAGGAAGAATATGTGAGCTGCGCTAAATGCCTTGTTTTTTGTTTGTTTGTTTTTCTACTGGTAAGCACCTTAAGGGCATCAAAGAAACAGGCACAGCCAGTGACCAAAGAAGTCGCTCATAAAAAAAATGACAGGTGTGAGCCGCAAGTTTAGTCTTCTCTGGGCTAGTGCTCATATAGAAAAAAATTAAGTACTCAACTAAGTTCTAGTGCCGAAATATCCTAATATATTGCCGCGAGCGCAGCTGACTGAGTAGGCAGCGCGATCGTGGCCTAACGGTTATCGCGCGTGCCTTCCAAGTAGAAAGCCAGAGTTCGATTCCTGGCTGCGGGTACGAATTTCGGTTGACTCTAATGTAATATTCTGGTAAATTCGAGAACTGTGTTGCTGATTCGAGTTTAGAATGTTCTACACGCTGAACCTACTACGCCGACTGTTCCAGAAGCCCACGCGTGTACAAAAGGGGCTCCGCGTGGCCGTCCGGAGTCAGTTTCGCCTCAGCGTTCGACTCTGCTGTCACGCCAACTTCGACGCCCGCGACGCTCTGCTTTCTTCTGTTCTATTTTATTTTTGGCACAAGTTCGCCCCATTAAACGTTTAGTTTCCTCAGTTATTTTCGCCTCATCAATTGTCATTTGTGACATTTTGGTGGAGGTGCGGGTTACCGCATGCCCGTGCAGAGTTCCCCTCCAAGAGCCCGCAGTGCAAGTCCGATTCGAAGCTCGGTGAGAAGACCACACTCTGCGGAACCCGAAACTCGCACTAGCCGACGCATCAAGGGAGAGGATCCTGAATACGGTTTGCTGCTGGACAAGCCCAGGCCGAAGAAGACGGCGATGGCCAACCAGTCTCAGACCCCGGCCGCTCCTGCCGTCATCTAACTGCCCGTCACACCCCGGACTCCGACGCCTTTCCATGGGGACGCCCACGAGGACATCGAGGACTGGCTGCAACACTATGAACGTGTGGCCCGTCATAACGGGTGGACACCTGAGCAGTGCTTGCAGAACATCTACTTCTCGCTGAAAGGTACTGCGAGGTACTGGCTGGAGAACCACGAGGCTTCTTTAACTTCGTGGGAGGTGTGCAAGCAAGAACTAAAGAAGTCGTTTACCCGCCAACATCGACGCGAGAGGCCGAAGACATCCTTCAAACAAGTACCCAAGGCCCGGATGAAAGCATCACCAGCTTCGTCGAGGATGTTCTTTGCCTGAGCTCCCGCGCCGATCCTCAGGCTACAGAGGAAAAGAAGCTGCGACACCTGATGTGGGGTGTGAAAAGCGAGATATTCGGAGGTCTCATTCGCAATCTCGCGACCACTGCCGACGGGTTCGTCACGGAGGCGACGAATATGAAACGTGCCCTACTAGCATGCGCCAGACACTACGAGCGACACCCTGGCGTGACTACTCTGCGACATCCAGATCCGACCTTGGTACCGACCTCCCAGGCATCCGTGACATCATCCGTGAAGTCGTCCGGGAAGAAATCCGCAAGATGCTCCCGGCTTCGGATCGCCCGTCCTCACTGTCGCTCGCTGAGGTCGTCCGAGAGGAAGTTCACCGGGCCTTTCAACCGGAGGTTCCGATCAACACGACGACGCCAAAGGAACCGACTATGAGCTACGCCGCCATGGCCCGACGACCGCCGCAAGCTAACCGCCAGGCCACGGCGCCACCCCGACGAGACCCTCCGATGCCGCAGTCCCGACGCCAGGAAGATCAGGCGCACGCCCACCCAGAACAATCAGCGCCACGAAAGACCATTGTGCTATCACTGCGGTGAAGCCGGCCACATTTACCGTCGATGCCCCTACAGACAACTGGGGCTGCATGGGTTCCACCCGATTGACCCGCGCCCAAGTTACGACGAACGCCCTCGCGACATCGATGAGTACCTCCGACGCTCGCCCTCCCCAGTGTCGTCTCACCGCCGTGAAGCCCGCTCCCCATCGCCACGACGCTCAGCGTCCCCAGCGCCACGACCCCGCCGAGAGAGCCTGTCTCCCCTGCGTCGCCGGGAAAACTAAGTGCGGCAACGCCTGGAGGTGACGTTGCCGAAAACGACGGAAGAAAACAGCCTCCAAGAACGCCGGAGCGCGCCCACTCTCCTGACGCCCCGCATCGCACCGACGCCCCTGCAACGGTGTCGAACAACCTAAACGTTGTTATCGACGGCTTTGACGCATCGGCACTCGTGGACACCGGAGCAGACGACTCAGTCTTGAGTGGGAGGCTCTCTCACCGCCTGCGAATAGTGAAAACGCTGTGGGATGGACCTCAAATACGAACCGCCGGAGGGCATCTCATAGCACCAGTCGAGAGATGCACCGCCCGCGTCAAGATCCACGCTGACACGTGCGCTGTGAAGTTCGTCGTTCTGCAAGACTGTTCTAGGGACGTCATTCTCGGAATGGACTTCTTTTGTGAATACGGTGCCGTCATCCACCTTGCGGAGAACAAGCTGACGCTTCGGAAGCCTTTCCCATCGGCGGAAAATCCCAAAGCGACGTTAGCTGCAGTGCGAGTCCTTGCCTTTGTCCCGTCTTTGTCTGTGTGCCCGTCGGGACCGAAGAAGCCACCTGCGGTGTAGCACTGTTGGAAGGAAGCGTCCAACTTCTCCTTGGACGAAGGATTGGCACTGAAAGAGGCGTAACCGAGCTCCAGGACGGGCGTACCGTAGCCCTTGTCACCAACTTCCGGCAAGAGTCGCAGCACAATACCAAGGGTACAGCAGTGGGCTACGTCGAGAAAATTCAGGACTCAGACGCAATCGCTTTGATCTCAGAAGACGCCTCTCCGACGCAGTGCAAGAAAATCACGCCATCAGAGCTCGACATCGACCCGTCCCTCCCAGCCCCACAACAAAAACAACTCAGTGACCTTCTCGCCGAGTTCAGTGAGTGCTTCTCCACGTCGTCAAAGGTGCGTCAAACGCCGATTACGAAGCATCGAATTGTTACTGATGACAGCGCACTTCCTGTGCATCGGCCACCGTACCGAGTTTCCGTGAAAGAAAGGGAAATCATCCAGAAGCAAGTTCAGGAAATGCTTGATGACGCCATCGTCCAGCCTTTTAACAGTCCGTGGGCTTCCCCAGTAGTCCTGGTGGAGAAGAAAGACCGAACCCTGAGGTTCTGCGTGGACTATCGGCGGCTGAACGCAGTAACAAAAAAGGAGGTATATACGCTGCCCCTTATCGACGACACCCTGGATCGGCTGCGCCACGCCCGTTACTTTTCGTCGATGGACTTGAAGAGCGGGTACTGGCAGATAGAGGTCGACGAACGAGATCGCGAGAAGACGGCCTTCTTCACGCCGGACGGACTGTATGAATTTAAAGTAATGCCGTTCGGACCGTGCACAGCTCCGGCAACCTTCCAGCGTGTTATGAACACCGTCCTTTCCGGATTGAAATGGCAGAGCTGTCTCGTCTACCTCGACGACGTTGTCGTGTTCGCAACCGAATTTCACGAGCACCTCAGACGAGTGCGAGCCGTGCTACGGGCATTCAAGGCTGCTGGGCGGACACTCAAGCCTTCGAAGTGCCGGTTCGCCTATGGAGAGCTGAAATTCTTGGGCCACGTCGTGAGTGCTCAGGGTGTAAGCCCTGATCCTGCAACGACGTCCGCTGTCGCCGAATTACCGAAGCCATCGGACAAGAAGGCCTCCGAAGATTCCTTGGGCTGTGCGCCTACTACAGACGTTTCGTGCGTGACTTTGCACAGATATCTTCACCGCTGACGCATCTGACGAAGGACGACGTGCAGTTCCAGTGGGGAGAAGAGCGAGAACAAGCGTTCGACGAACTCAAGTGAAGGCTGCAGTCACCCCCTATCCTCGGACATTTTGATCAATCGGCGGAGACAGAAATACACACAGACGCCAGCAACGCCGGGCTAGGTGCGGTGCTTCTCCAAAGACAAGACGGAGCAGAGAGGGTAATCGCTTACGCAAGTCGAGTCGGGCACTGTCCAGGGCAGTGAAAAATTACTCAACGACCAACAAGGAATGTCTCGCTGTCGTCTGGGCGTTAACCAAGTTCTTACTGTACGGGATCCCGTTCCGCTTTGTCACGGACCACCACGCTCTCTGTTGGCTCGCCAGCCTCAAGGACCCGTCAGGACGCCTCGCTCGCTGGAGCCGTCGACTGCAAGAATTCGACGTGACCATTGTGCACAAGTCTGGCCGCAAGCATAATGACGCCGATTGTTTGTCTAGGGCCCCAGTCAAATCTCCTCCCGACATCACCGACGAAGACGATGACGCCCGTTTTCTCGGAGCAATTACAGACACCGACATGGGAGCACTTCAACGAGACGACCCCGAAATTCGCGCCATGATCGACCACCTCGAAGGTCAAGGAAGTTCAGTTCCGCGAGTCTTGGCCCGAGACTTGCCAAGCTTCGTTATGCGGCGAGGCGTGCTCTTCATGAAGAACTTCGGAACGAGCAACCCTGCGTGGCTGCTGGTTGTGCCGGCCAGCCTGCGAGAAGAAATCTTTCAAGCATGCCATGACGACCCGACGGCTGGACACCTTGGCTACAGCAGGACGTTCGCCCGGATTCGTGACAAGTAGTACTGGCCGAGACTCCCGAAAACAGTCCACCTGTACACACGGTCGTGCCATGAGTGCCAACCACGTAAGAGGCCTCCGACGAAGCCAGAAGGACTCCTGCAAACGATACCTGCCCCGACTACGCCCTTCCAGCAGGTCGGAATGGATTTACTTGGGCCGTTCCCAAAATCGACGCAAGGAAATCGGTGGATTATTGTCGCGACCGATTATCTTACACAATACGCCGAGACGAAAGCCCTGCCATCGGGAACAGCGGTAGAAGTCGCCAAGTTTTTCGTCGAGTCTATACTCCTTCGACACGGCGCACCTGAAGTGCTGATCACAGATCGCGGGTCATCCTTCATGGCACAGCTGACTCAAGAAGTTCTTCGGCTAAGACATACCAGCCATCGACGAACAACCGCTTATCATCCGCAGACCAACGGGCTAACGGAGCGGCTCAACAAGACGATCTCCGACATGACCTCCGTGTACGTCGACGTAGAGCACAAGATATGGGACGAGGTGTTGCCGTACGTCACGTTTCCGTACAACACAGCGGTGCAAGAAACCACGGGAATGACACCGTTCCAACTGGTACACGGCAGGACGGTTACCACAATGCTCGACGCCATGCTGCCTCACGTGCAGGCCGACGATGGCAACGATGATGCTGAACTGATCTCGCAACGCGCGGAAGAAGCTCGCCAACTGGCAAGAATCAAGATTCATGACCAACAGCGAGTCGACGCAAGCCGCTATAACCTTCGTCGCCGGGACGTCCACTTTCAACCCGGAGACCGGGTATGGGTGTGGACACCCATACGGCGCCGCGGGCTCAAGGAGAAGTTTCTCAAACGCTATTTCGGACCCTACCAAATCATCCGGCGCCTCGGCGATTTGAACTACGAAGTTCTACCTGACGGAACGCGCCCATCTGCAAGACGCCAACCACGACCCGAGGTGGTGCATGTTGTCCGGCTCAAGACGTATTACGAACGATCGAACTTTGGACTCTCATCAAAGAGTGAACTGTGAACGTGTCAACTGTGAACTGTGGCTCGAGACTCTGCAACCCTCTTTTAATGTATTTGTGTTTTTGTTTTGTGCTGCATCGGGACGATGCACTTTTTTTTTAAAGGGGGGAATAATGCCGCGAGCGCAGCTGACTGAGTAGGCAGCGCGCTCGTGGCCTAGTGGTTATCGCGCGTGCCTTTCCACGCAGAAAGCCAGAGTTCGATTCCTGGCTGCGGATACGCATTTTTGTTGACTCTAATGTAATGCTCTGGTAAATTCGAGAACTGTGTTGCTGATTCGAGTTTAGAACTGTTCTACACGCCGAACCTTGTACGCCGACTGTTCCAGAAGGCCACGCGTGTACAAAAGGGGCTCCGCGTGGCCGTCCGGAGTCAGTTTCGCCTCAGCGTTCGACTCTGCTGTCACGCCGACTTCGACGCCCACGACGCTCTGCTTTCTTCTGTTCTCTTTTATTTTTGGGCACAAGTTCGCCCCATTAAACGTTTAGTTTCCTCAGTTATTTTCGCCTCATCAATTGCCATTCGTGACAATATTCTCACTTGCCAAAATTTCAGTGAAGGTGTTTTTTACAGTTGCTGTGTTGTAGCATGCGTGCTATGTCACGGTAAGTTGGCATTGCGAACTAGATCGGAAGAAATACGTTGACCGCTTATACGATTGCACACTTGCAGGTTATATCATCGGGAAGCTACGCGCGCACTTTGTTCTTGTTAAATGTGTCTCCTTTCATTCAGTGATGCAAATACGTGCCGAAAGCAAAGGCCCATTTCAGACGCAGCGTAGTTCAACCCAGCCGCGAGCCCAACAAGCTCGCACCGTCATGGCATAGTAAGTAAAGCCTCACATCGGTAGCGAAAGCTAGGCTGTTTCATAAAAACCACCTCGTTTAAACAACGTTTCAGCATCCCACCAAGCACTGAAAATCCTTGATTTCTTAAGAGTTCAACATGAACACAAGAGCGCCGCTTTGGAAGAACTGCTTTGGCCGGTTGCGAAGCAGATACGACTCCAGCGTAGCTACGACTAGAACAACAAAGGGACGACGTACACAAGCGTAGCAAGTAAAGTTGTTGTTTTCACAATGTTTACAAAGGAACGAAGGTTACGCAACGGTATTCACGTACCTCGAGTCGCAGACGTTCGTCTTCACTGACGAAGGCAGGGTGTACGCTTCGGTGGCAAAGGTGTACGACTTGCTCCGCTGCCGTGACGATGGCGTCTCCAAAGCGCACAAGGCTTCTCACGCGCCCTCAGATACCCGTGGCAAGTCTTCTAGGTTATTACGCCACATTACGTGTTCAAAAGACGGAAAACTCCACCGTTCGCTTATTACTTGGCACGCTTCGCTGCCGCCGGCTTGCCACAACGAACATGGCGACGCTCTCAGTGTTGTCAGACCACCAAGCGATTTCGCATAAGGTCTATTAGATTACCTCAGTTGCGGAAGACCCTAGGAAGGTGGTACCCCCCTCACTTCCTTCAATCCGCGTCGTTCGAAGCGCCATCTATATCATTGTTTACAAACTGTGTGTTCTTTAAAGTACTGTGGAACGCCATCTAGACTCTGCGCTTCCAAACGTGCGTACGCTGAAAGCAAGTCGTATGCTTCTTGCGCAGGAGTTGAAGTCAAATCAGAACGACGCAGATCTTAGATTCGCTTTGATTGATACGACAATGGGTAGACCACTATGCTAGATGGCTTGGGGTCTACTCACTATTTTCCTCAATCAGCCGATAAGAGCTCGTCTTCCTGACAGCATCGCAACCCCTGTGCGAGAGGCAGAACTTTCGCTGCGCATTACACAGGATACATTGCAGTTACCCTAGCAGCTTTTCGGCGCGTGGAACGATGGGAGGCGAGTCGTGGTGAGTGAGGGGGGGGGGGGGGGGGTGTACTGCTCGTGCATGCAGCGTCTATGAGCAGTTCCCTAACCTAGCAAATCTAATAACTTTGGTATGATCTATGTATCACATAACGGAAGTCGCGTAACTAGATTAACTACGGCATAACTCGACAACCACTATTGTAGAATGAACCATAAGTGCGTGCCAGTTCGAGTGCAGGAACTGCAAGAATTGCTCCGAGCTTTAAACGTCTCTCTCGAGCATGCGTGCTTGTGCTTTACAAGCCAACGTTCGTGCAACCATCGTTCGGGGGGATGCGCTCTTGCTTGTGGTTTTTGTTTCGATTGCGTGGAATGGAACAAGCTTTGGGTTGGGTCTGGAGTGTAAAACATGACGGCGATGCTTCTTGCAAAGCGATTGTTTCATCAACGTGTGTGTACAGCGGCGGGTTTTCCGCGAGCACGCGGATGCATTCGTAGTAAACAACGACTGCTTCTGACGAAAATACTGCTTGTCGAAAAGCACAGTTGGACAACAGTGTGAACAGCTGCACGATGAAAGACGGCGAGCATGAAAACGCTCGAGCTGCAGGTAGTAACCAAATTGCGCTGAGATATTTTGCAACGGGGAGCTACAGGGGCATGGTCACCACCGATGATCACATCGCTACTGCCTAGTCGATGGTGATCAGAGCCATGATGACCTGGGCCGAAGCGAAAAATGCACATGAAAAAGAAGGATTTCCGCGCCACCACGACGAGCTCACCGATATCAGGGGTTCGTTGGCTGAACCTAGAATCTACCAGAAACTTTGTCACCATTGTCGGTTTGAAGGAGACCGTAACCGTGCTGACGGCCTCCTACATTTGTTCGCAAAAAACACTTTGCTATTAACATAATGATGGTAATTTGACGTGAAAACATCAGTGTTAATACCGCATTGAAGTTAGTGCACGCTCAGTACCTATGTCTACAGTTGACCATTCGTTCGTTACGGTATGTAGCTATTGTCATTCACAAAATCAGGTATCAATGGGTCGTTGGTGGCCATCTTATCCTATCAATTAGAAAACTTACCTTTTCATGCCAAGTTTCTGCAGTTGCATGCCACTCATCGGACAGTCCTAAGAAACACTGTTCGATACGCGGCACTAAACTGCACAAACACGTGGGTCCCAAAACGAGTCGTTAGTCTTTTAGATAGCAAGGGGGTAGCCTGCAGAGCATGGCAACATTGTTTGCCACTGTAGACAAGATATTTAGCCAGTCCATTCCTGTGGAAGGTTTTCATCTCCATGTCCAAGAAAAACAATAAAATAGATCATTGTCCTACTTCAGCACACGTATATTTCATGTAAATATTGTAATAACGATTTGGCTGATTGTCGTTCCACTCGCGACAATAACTCATTGAAATTAAAGAGCAGTCTGAACTGAATTTTTAATATTTGCCTGTGATGCTGAACCAATACGCAATGTGGACTTATGACTATCCAGCATAAACTATAAGCGGAAGCAGAGCAGATATTTTAAAAAGTAACGAGCATTTGTACTAAATAAAGAACGACTATGTAAGATGAAGCGTGTTTGGAACAATCTTGGTATTATGGTACGAGCTCAGTGCCTATGCACATGCTTAAGGCAGCCTGTGCTATCAACCAGTGGCGTAGCCAGGGTCAGGGCTCCTAGGGATCGCCCCCCCCACAATCTGGGCAACCTTATAACATACACACGAATTTCGAACCAACCCCTCTGCACCCCAAGGCAGGAATATTCGAGCCAAATCAGCCCTTCCCCCTCACCCCCACAAAAGCTCCTGGCTACGCAACGGGTATTAGCAGAGCTCAATAGACAGTCAACATTATCAGAATCAGCAAAGACAATTTATTTAGAACACAAGACCGGCAGTGTTACAGTAGCTTTACATGCATGCAAACAAAACACACACTTCTAGAAACACTTGTGTGATGCCGCGTTCACATTGCAGTCCGCGTGAAACTTTCACGGCGTCAACAAAATCCACACACTAAATTTTCAACGAAACGCGAAAGTTTTGCAAAATGCTGGTAAACTTTCATTGCGGCATCACATTATTCATCTTTGTCGTCCGGAGTATTAGCACTCAGTACTCGTTAAACCCTCAATGAGCTTGTCCTTTGTTTTCTTGTGGCTGGGGCGATCAGTGGGCGTTGGTCGCTTGATGTCAAGGTGAGGCTATGCATTTTGACGCACGGCAACGCAGAATGAAGATCTTTTACCATCCTCATAATCTCAACAAGTCTGCATTTACGAGTCACAACAACACAACCACTTTTAGGCTTGATACTACCGGTACAATTAGAAGCAGAGTTTTGCATCTCGCAAACAATTATAAAGGCGACGTTGAACTCCAGCTCACCATGTTCTCCGACCTGGTCCTGCAGCCGAATTGATTCATCTAACGTCACAAAAGCAATCGCGTGCGCGTTGTTAGAGTTACCAATCGCAAGTCAAACTCCAGCCGCGATCGAACCGACGAGCGTCGCGGCCATGTTCTTTCGAGTTTTGCGGCTATTTTCTTTTGAGTTTATTTCGCCAAGTTTACGGTTTTCGAGGTTAAAGGGGTCATAAAACAATATTGGGTTGGAATGTTCATAATTTGGCAGAGGCGTACTGGTTCTAGTCTAGTTCAAGTATACTGGCGCAGAGCACCACCAATTCAGGGGGATCGGTGGCCGAGTGGGCTAGCACCCACGAGCTCGGAGCACGTGGACCGAAAGCTCGTGCTGCAGAACCCAGAAATCCTGGGTACAATCCCCCCCCCCTCCCCCTGCCCGTTTCGATCTGGATGGGCATCGTACCGGCGTGCGGTCGCGTATCACTACTGCGTGGTGCACGTTAAAGCCCCCAGGTTAGCGGTAGTACTGCACTGGCTAAATTGCTCATCTACTGCTGAGAGACTCGTAGCCCGTTGAGGAAGACCAAGTTCTAGGCTGTATAAACATACACAAAACCCTCTGATTCAGAAGCAACTTTGTCGCGGTGAAATTGCAAGAATGAAATAAATTATTTCTTTCAGTCTTGCCCTCGCAAAGCTTGATGACGTAATTGTAGGATCGAAATCAACCACCTGACGACAGTCGAGTGTTTTTCACAGATGGGACAACGAGAACTGCGTGAGCACACGACTTTGGCTTGTAACTATCAATACCTCAACGGACACTCGGGTAGTGGTTCTTGTCTAAGCACTTCATTGGTGAAATTAATCAAACTCTAACGAGGCTTGGAGCACAGCACGCGTTTTCTACTTTGCCAACCCCAGCGCGTGGCCATAATTAACGTTGGCGGTATAGGAAAGGCATTTGGCCACGTGGCCGATTGTGCAGGCTCCGACTTGAGGGGATGAACGATGCCCATATTTTAAAAATTATTTCGCTACTACCATTGCCTAGAAAAAAAAATTACGGCAATTATATTCCCGAAAGTAGAAAATCGTTTCATGGCTCTTTTAAGCAAAGCAAATAATCCTGTGCATTCTTGCTCTTGCGTCACTCTGTCGTCACAACTCGAACTCGAAAAGCGACCGTTAGCGGTAAACAGAGGCTTTTTAGATTCACGAAAGATTCCATAGCAAAGAACGTGGAATCGTTACGCGCACAACTGAGAATGAGGTAGTGAGGTACGTAGGCAGGGACTTGGAAAGACGTGGAAGCAGGTTTTTTTTTCTTGTTACACGAGCTGCCGTGCAAATAAAAAAAGTAAGACTAAACTGCCCTAGATTATGCTTTCGCGCACCTTTCTTCAGCGACGAAAGAATACAGCATGGCTTATAAGAGACTACCGTTGTAATCACTCTAGTGATCAAGAGCATCAAAGTATTGTTAAAACTGCCCGAAGCAACTTTTCTGCTTCATCCACAGAGTATTTAAAACCGGCGCACACTGCGTCGATCTCAAGACCTTTCAACAATTATCAAAAAAGTCGTCGTCATCGCGCAATAAACTCGGAGTTTCCTTCACAGGCAAACAAAACACTCGGTGTTGCGGTGCACCTCGACATAATATTTTCTTACCGTAATGCCATCTGTATATTGCAGAAAAAGATAAATCAACGACACGTACGGGGCAAACACCACAAGGTCGTTACCGCGGTTTTTGCCATGTGTGGTTTGATAGACCGTAGCAAATGACTTGGAGAAAACAAGTTGACATATATTTGCTAAATTTACTTTACGTCATATTTTAGAGCGCAGCTCTTAGGCGCCTGTTTCCGGCTTGAGCGGCGTCGGCGTCGGCGTCGGCGGCGGTGTCGGCGTCGGCGTAACCGCGCGGTTCATTATGGGACGCGTGACGTCATCGGCATTCTCATCGTCATCATCACTGATGACGTCACTGATGACGTCATCGGCATCGTCAACGTCACGTAACCCCCCAGGTCACGTGACTCTCTAGGTCACGTGACCCCCCGAGGACACGTGACCCCCCTCCTCCCGAGGTCACGTGACCCTCCCCCCCAGTACCCTTCCCTCCTCCTCCTCAAGAGCTGCGCTCTAATTCGGCGTTACAGGGAGTTGTAAACGGCTTTCACTTTTCTTTTATAAAAAAAATGTTTCGTATATTATAAAGGTTTTTTTTTGTTTTCTCTTGATCTTTGGAAGTCAGCCTTTTTTTTTGCTTTATTCGCTCGTTCTAACGCCCAGAGGAAAGAAAGAAGAGAACAAATATGCAGGAGAAAATTTCGGAGATTTCTGCGTCCCAACTGTGTGGCCAGGTTCAGCGACGTAAGGGGATCGTCAAATTCTTGCTAGCCGCGAGCGTGAGCCCGAACTTTGGGGCAGACCTTAAAGAAGAATCTTTCTAGTTTGGGGCTCAACCCCAACGTTTTTGTTATGACACGTTCCTGTTTGAGACCAGGATAGTACCTCCACACTACTGTTTATGGGGTGAGCTCCGTTAGACTTCCGCCACGTCATATGTTTCTAAGAAGAAACGCAAGTTCGGGGACGTATGGGTGACTCGTGAAGCCACTTAGTCCTGAATGCGACTTGGCGGAGAGCACTAACGCGTTTGCTAGTGTTAAAACTTATACAGCGCTTCCGCAACGTTTATTCCACACCATCAAGATTGCTGTTATTTGCAGACCTTAGAAGCTTGAACTGAGGAGGCGTGTACCTCTGTCAGCCAACCATAACACCCCCCCCCCCCCCCCGCCCCCCTCCCTCTCCCTCCGAATGCGCTGTTAATAGCGCGCTTGCAAAAGTGTACACCTTTGCAAGTGTGATCCTGGCTTAACCTTGAGCCGCGCGCACAGGTGAGGCGGACCTATTCTCCGGCCAGAACGTTCACTGCTTACCTTACAATGCTGCCAAGCTTCGCTTGTGAAAGATAAGGATATATTCTAAGGAATACCAGAAAAAAAATACAGTACGAACCTTTATGGTCTTTGGAAACGTTTTTAGCACATGCTACGTGGCTATTTTCACCCCAGTTGAACCCAAAGTAAAATATAAAATCATACGAACGGGAGGGTCGTTAGGAGCCGCATGGCCATTGCATCAACGATGGATGTGCTCGAGGCAGTGCTGGCTTCCACGACGAGCTGAAACAGAGCCTGCCATCCTTATAAAGTCAGTTCTAAACACTGATCTCTATGTCTGTTTGCTGGATCGCGTTTGACCAGCTCCACCTATAAACGGGAATGCGGCCACGGCCGGCCATATTTTTGGTAGAGTTATATCATCTCTAGCCATCATAGTAATATGGCGGACAGCGCAAGTGCGGCAGGCTGCCATAAAATAACCGTCGATCTAGTACACTGTACCGTGGGTGATATTTTGTGCTTGATTGAAGTTGTTCGATGAAGCAGATTTTTCAAACCCAGCGTGAACAGTAGCCTCATCTTTGAGGACGCTGCGAAAGTTCTACAAAAAGCGCAGCACCGGGGGATAACAGCGCAGCTCGCAATGAAAGCAGACTCCGTACCGGCGTCTGCTTTCGATGCTTCTTTCGATGCGACTTTCGATGCGTGCTGTGCTGCTTTTCCCCGGTGCTGCGATTTCGTGAAACTTTCACCGGGTCCTCAATGATCGGGCTACCGTTCACGCCGGGTTTCAAAAATATGTTTCGTCAAACAATTTTAATCAAGCACCAAATATCACCTACGCTATTTTGATGGCAGCCTGCCACCACAACTGCCTCAACGCTGTCTGCCATGGATGGATGATAGTTGCTGCAGCAGCTGTACCTTGCTAGAGGTAATATAACTCTACCAAAACAAAAAGATGGCCGCCAGTGGTCGCATTCGCGGAGCGGGCAAACGCGATCCAGCAATTGTCATAGATATCAGTGGTTCCAACCCTTAAATATGCACCATCCTGCAATATTTGATGCCACGATTCTGTGTAGATACCTCCCCCTGCGTTCCAAAACTGTAACTGCATCTCTAAACCTAGCTATTCGTCGCGATGCAGCAGACGCCGCAATCGTGTCCGCGCCCATTTCAATGACGAGACCCTAGCCCACCTCAACATGACGAGCACATTACGCGGTCACAGAATCGGTCACAGTGACAGCCCGCAGGAGTCTTTCTTGCAAAGGTATATAACTGGCATGCCAGTTGAGTCATTAGCTGCGATGCCGGTATTCGCAACTTACACGACCTATTGGGGGCGCACTGGCGCCTGTCAAAATGGCTGTCATCTGGATGATCGTCGTAGAACAGCAGTGCGAGACTAGGTCTGCGACGCCTAAGTAATTATAGTTTTGCTATATACGAGCAGTATTAGAGCCTTACTTTATTGTTTCATCCCAGGAAGGTAAAGGCAAGCATATTTATTGAGAAGCCGATCATCCAGGTGCTAGGGAGCGCGATTTTCACACCGCGGTACCACCATCGCTGAAAGTTGCAAATTTGTGCCACGAGCGTTCCGTTCACCGCGTTAGTTTTACACCGCAAAGGTAGTAATTCGAGGGAAGCAGTAAGCACAAATTGGCATCACTATCTAGCAATTGCGGCACCTGCAAGCAATGAATGTAAGGTATTCACTGAGTGTTTTGAGCACGCTATTTACAGCGCATCCTGGAGGGGGAGGGGGTTATGGCTGACCTGGTAGGGGTCCCCGCATCGTCAGATCAAGCTCCTACCTAACATCTGGAAAATGCGTCGATCTTGATGGTGTGAAATGTGCATTGCGGAAACATTCTGAAAGCTTTAACATTTCCCCAACACAAAAATGGGGTGTGTGTATGTTTATACAGCATGTAATTTAGTCTGCCTCAACGAGCAGTTTGTCTTTCAGCTGTAGATGAGAAATTAAGCCAATGCAGTACAACCGTTAGCGTGTGGCCTTTAACGTGCATCACGCAGTAGTGATACACTACCGCACGCCGGCGTGACGCTCATCCAGATTAAAACGGGTAGGGGTGAGGATTAAAACCAGGATGCCAGGGTTCTGCAGCCTTTTGTTTATTTGCTTGTGAGGACTCCAAGACTCGTTTTAGCGAGCAACTCGGTGCGCCCAAGACTGCCCAGCTGTTCCTCGAAAGATGCCGGGTGCAACTTGTAGCGCTGTTGGCTGCTCAAACAAGCTGCTCCGCAACCCGGAGGTGCTTTTTCACAAGTTTCGAACGGACCGGAAATTAAAGAAGGTGTGGGTGAACGCTGTTCGTCGAGTGGACACTGAAAACTCGCGCCGGAGAGCCTGAAAGCTTCTTGTCTGGGACTGACCTGCAGCGCGAAAGCGAGACGGTCCCCAGCACTGTATGTCACTGGCAGCGCGGCGTTGAGCAACGCCGCTCCATCCACGGAGCCCCGATGACAATTTAGGCCTAGCGACGAGTACGGAAGACCGCACGCACGGCGACAGCCGCCGAGTACGTCACCGAACAAATTCACTCGTTTTCCAGTCGCTAGATTTGGGGATACAAGCGACGAGTACGGCATAGCGAACGCACGGCGGCGGCCGCCGAGTACGGCACCGTACGAGTTCACGGGTTTTCCAGTCGCTAGCTTTTGGGTATACGCACTAACGCTTGCTAGATATGCCGGATAACTACCACGTATACAGAATTAAAACAAAATCAGATTACCTCCTATCTTTAGACGGCTAGCGCAACAGAGGTAGGTGCCGCTCGGCCTGCGTACTCGTTGAACGAGAACGATCCTGACGTCACGTTCACATAGCGGCTGATTTCCAGTGTTGCCGGGGCCTCGAGTGGCTAGTTTCGGTTTTGTTGGCCTCGCTCTAAAGAAAACTTTGAGGCGTCGATATCTTTAAAACTGCGCACAATACCGAGAAAAAATTACACCTTTCAATTCAGGGACAATGACTGCGCTAAAAAGAGTCATAATTCCAAAATTGAAAGTATGGACCGGAGTTGCTCTTTAACACAGACGACGTCCATGAAAACACGCCAATCAGAGTGCCGGTCTAATAACTATACTCACAAGCATTTTCGAATTCGTACCGGGGGCAGTTAGTCCCGACACCTTAGAGTGCACCTCGTTCCCCTTGGCACAGTGAGTAGACAGTTATATCAACTAAGTGTTTTTTACTACTAATGAAATGAGCATGATAAACTGGTGTGACGAATCGTGTTCCTTGGTTACTAGCGTTGCAATCCTAACATCGCTGTGTTAACCGACACATGACTCTCGGCAAAAACAAAGGACTCAGAGCTCTTCCTTCGAACGAAACAATTGATTATACTTGGACAAATAGGGGACTACGAATGGGCGTCGCGTTATTAATCTAAATATCGGTGTTGCCAACTGTCGCTCGCCACTCGTGAATGTTTACCATTCAACACCGAACACTGTTCCTAGGATGCTGCTATTGAATACGTCCACGTGTTGTTGCCTTCGATGAGAAACTGCATTATGTGTGTAATTGAATTCTAACACGTTTTTGTACTCCGCCGTAACAGTTTTCGGGTGTTTTCATAAAATAACGAAATCAAAATAGGGCTGGGCCCTATTTTCATTTCGCTTTTTTATCGCTTGAATGTGTGAAAGTTTGGGGCGTGTTTTTTTTTTTTTAAGTTTACCCAGTTAGTTGATACACCAACAAAAATAACGGCTTAAGTATCGAACTTTTGAGATCTCATCCTAACTGAACTGCCTAGTCTTATGAGTAAAAATCATTTAACCTAATTTCTTCCTAATCACTTGTTGCTACACTTATCTCTGACTATCCCCTTGAGTTATTCTCGGGATTCAAGAAAAAAACTAATTTGCTTCTGCAATTGACAATTTTATGCTATTATCGATTGCCATGGAATAATACAGGAAACTGAACCCAAAATAAATGGTGTGGTTGGGAGGTACAAAAGCAGTGAACTTTTTCGTGAGGAATGGTCAACTCAGTTGCCAAAATTAGAATGATATCCTCATTGTGCTCCACTATTTTTCCCTTACACTAAACATTCATATGTAGCGATCGATTTTCATTAAATTTTGTTTAAGGCGTTTTGCTAATTGACATGTTGCAGAGGGACTATTTGCAATTCATCTAACGGGTATATTTACCCTATTACATTTCGTCATTATTTCATGCGGCTAATTATTAGTTTAATTTATTTGCCTATTTATATGTCTGGTCACTTTTAAGTCAGTCTTATTCGGTAAAATGTAATTGTATATTATTTGTGTCTTAACTATGACATATTCGAATTAAGTGACTATTCATTGAAAAGAAAAAAAACACGACGAAGTTTTCCTACGCTGAGGCGCATTCTCATCGCTCTCCAATATTTAGTTAAATAACTATTCTCCAATTGAACCTACCGGTACTGAGATCACCCACCACCGACCCGAACGCCGCCATGGCCATGGAGGACAGGGGTCAACCGCCTCCCGATCACAGAACGGCATCGGTCAGCGGCCTGGTCCTTTCACCTGCGACACTCCAAGCTCTATCTCAGCCACCTACGTTCCTGAATGGCAAGTACACATACGAGGACGGATCTTTGATGCCTGAAACTAAAATGTGTATTGACTCCCAGAACCCTAGACAACAATTCCCTAATTTTACTGACACAGAAAATGGCTCCACCACAGATGACGAAGGTTTCACTCTTGTGAAATGCAAGAAAGGAAGGAAACGATGTCATGAGGCCAAGTCACTATCCTCGAGGAGCAGCACGGTCATATCTGTGGACTCAAATAAATCGTCTCTTACTGACATCTTTATGCCAGTCGACCAAACAAAAGTGATCACCAAATTATATCAACTAAGACTGTCAGAGCTCCTTGAGTCGAAATCACCCGGCTCTATAACTCAGATCAGACCGAACTACAGGCTCAACTTGATATCTGTCGATGTACGAAATAGTGAAGGCCTGTCATCTCTCCTAAAGGTGACATCTCTGTTGGGTATTCCTGTCAGATCCTTTGTGCCCCGTTCCCAAGCCCAGGCAACTGGAGTCATCAGAGGAGTCGATACCAACACCGACAGTGCCGAGGTTCATGGACAGCTAAAGGCCAACAACGACGCATCTGTTACATCTATTCCTCGAATGGGTACGTCCACCACAGTAGCTATAACTGTCTCGTCGTCAAGACTTCCTGAGTACGTTCTCCTCGGTCTAGTACGTTACAAGGCAGAGCCATTTTTGGAAAAGCCAATTCAATGCCATCAATGCTGTCATTATGGGCACGTTAAGTCCACTTGCCGTAATTCTCCAACGTGTTCACGTTGCGCCGGACCCCACCAGCGAAATTACCGTGACGCTGGTGCAACGACAGTTCGGTGCTGTAACAGTGGCAAAGAACACGAAGCGACATCATATCAACGTGCAAAATGGAAACATATGAGTTGTAAATACGTAACCAAAGACAAGTAGCTGGGAGCATATCACCCACTAAACTAGCCCAGGACACGGTCAACAGCGATCTTAAACAAAACATACCAGGCCTACTAGATCCTCAACGCGACGCGCGAATCCATAAGCATACAAAGTTGAACACCGGCTTCGGCTACAATGAGCAACATACGACAAATACTTCTATGAAGGACAAAGCCTCGTCTCAACAAGGACGCTCAACTGATGTCCCCGACTCCCGAAATCATACTGAAGGCCGGGGGCAAATATCTCAAAGACAACCTTACAAAGACGCGCTGGTAGGAACGTTATCATGAAAACAAGAGTCAAGACCTGAAAAAGACCCTCCTCCTTCTCCAGAAGCAACCTGTGGGATCTGGTCAACCATTATCATCACTGCAGGAAGACGCATACGAAAATATGTCATCCAGTGCACGTCCCCAGCGGCTCACCTTGCTTTGCAAGCGTTACACATTTTTTTCCCAATTTTAATTAATTTAGTAAGCTAGAGTATGGACATATCAACAACTGCAGCGCACTAAGATGTGCACTGCCTCCATCTAAGAACTAATTAGTGACTCAACACTATTCCAATGGAATGCAAGACGACTCCAGTCAGACATGTCAGATTTTCGACAATTCACACATCATCATCATTTCCCTATAATTGTAATTTGTGAACTAAACAATCCAGAAGACTCCAGGTTCTCAGGGTAAGAGATTTTCACATCCCTGGGGTCAAATGGACCCAGTCGAGTTATTCTCGCTATACGCAAGGACCTTACATATGTCAATCATACCATTACACCCCACGCAAACAATAAATACGTATCTGCACAGTAAGAAACGGCAATCGCTCTTTTTCAGTTATAGCGGCGTACTTATCACACGTGCGAAATTTGATGACGCGCACTTTAAAGCTGTAATGAACAACTGCGCTCCCCCTAACATCCTATTAGGCGATTTCAACGCTCATCATCTCATTTGGGGAGGTACTCACATAAACAATCGAGGCAGAAAGCTTTTAGACTCTTTGGAACTACACAACCTAAGCATATTGAACGATAGTAGCCTCACATACCTACGCCACACTACGTACAGTAGCTGCCTCGACCTAATGTTCGTCTCTCAAGAACTGGTCCCTTATACCTTGTGGTTTACTGATATCGAAACACGTGTCAGTGACCATATCCCAACCAAGACCATCTTGAAGAAATTTTCAAGCCGAAAAATTCGCCAGACTATTCGTCGTACAAATTGGCAAGCCTACCAAACATCAATGGAGTCCTTCTGCGAGTCTTCTACTATCCTTCAAGACTTCAGTGCTGCTGTTGCTGTTGCTACCAAAAATGACACCAGAAGCTACAATCTTCTTGCGACCCGGACTGCAATCGATGGGGAATATGAACATCTACGTGCTAAGCGTCGTAGCTCAGAAAGACGGTACCGAAGGACCAAAGATATGAAGGATCTACGTGAATCTCGCCGCACGCAGAAAAAAAAAATAGGTCGATATCTACTGAAACTAGGAAAGGTCAAATGGACAACGAATTGCTCAAAGTTAGATCCAAGGAAACCCCTTACGGGAGTCTGGCGTATGGCGCGTGAACAACGGATACCTCAACAGCAACAATATCCGTTCTGTGCTTTATCTCTGCGGCTAAGCGTGACTGAGATGAAGGTCGCCGAGAACTTCTGCAGTCGTCTCACCCAACAGCAGGAGGGTTCTAATTTATCGTTTGGTCCTTTGCAAGCAAGCGTACCACCAGCGTCCGACGACAGAATAAATTTTCCCTTTCGGCCAGATAAACATCCGGCAGCTCTTGCTACAGTGAAGCGGACCTCGACTCCGGGACCTGACGACGTTACGTATAGCGCCCTTGCCAATCTAGACCCACGAGGTCAAAAACAACTTCTTGATTTCTTCAACAATTCATGGGAAACGGGTCAGGTAGCATCAGTATGGAAGAATGGGCGTATCATACCTATTCTCAAACCAGGAAAGTCGCCTTAGGACATTGCATCTTATAGGCCAATAGCTTTATCAAGCTGCATTGGTAAGCTAATGGAGAAATGGTAAATTATCGCCTTGAATGGTACCTAGAAAATACCGACCAGTATCCGGACGTTATGTCTGGATTTCGACGAGGACGAAGTGTTTGGACAACGTCATAGACCTAGTCACCTTCGTAGAACAGAACAAGAAGCAACGACGAATAACTACAGCCGTCTTCCTTGATGTCATGGGTGCATACGACAACGTGACCATGAGGCCTTTCTAAATGCTGTGCAGGAACTTGGAATTGGTGGCCGCATGTTCTCCTGGTTAGAGAGCTACCTCACAGGAAGATCTATATATATGTCAACGTACGACGGATATACAAGTTCTCACATCCTCACAAAAGGCGTACCACAAGGCGGGGTATTAAGCCCAATTTTATTTAATATTGTCTTGATAAATCTTATCCGCGAATTACCAACCACGGTACATGCATCTATTTATGCTGATGACATTTCTATCTGGGTGACCGGCGTCACACGTCCTCAGATACGGGCGACACTTCAAAGCGCTCTGAATATCACCCCTAAATATCTCAACGAACGTGGACTTCAAATATCAACTTCCAAATCAGCTGCGATTACGTTTGCTCGCAAGTTAATGGATCGATACCCTATTACTATCTGTGGAGAAAAACTTCCATACGTCCGGAAGCATACGTTTCTAGGAATAACTTTGGATCGAGGCTTAACGTGGACGCCTCATGTATTCCGACTGAAAATGAAGCTGACATCCATAGTGCGTTTTATGCGTTTCATCAGTGGCACAACATGAGCGCAACTTTTCGTTGCCTACAGCGACTGTTCGAAGCCTTTTTCCTCGGACTTCTGAGGTACACCTTACCGGTTATCAACAACACCAGCATTACCAATATACGAGTCCTCCAAAGCATTCAGGCGCGAGCTCTACGAACCTGTTTAGGGCTACCGCGATCTGCTTTCACGCCCGGGACGATTGCGGAGGCTCGCGGGTTCCCAATTGAAGCATACATAATACAAGAGACACTGCGGTTGCACTTGAGACACCTCACACAACATCCTTGCCATCACTTAGCAACGTTACCTACAAACAGACCAAAGTCCAGCTTCTCCAGGACGATAAGAAAGCACAATACTACTCTAAATAATTTTGTTCGACCATCTATTAAGGGCATACCGCGATGGACATCCTTGACTCCAGAAGTAGTGCCGTACTCCAAAGGCATTCATAAGAAGTCATCAACTCCACTGCCTGTACTGAAACAACTGGCTTTAAGGGTCATAAAAGAAACATACATCTCGACGACACATGTGTACACCGACGGGTCCTCTTCTGAGGAACGAGCTGGAGCTGGGATTGTGATACCCGCCCACAGTCATTCCTCCAGTTTCGAAATAGGACACAAAACGACATCAATGGCATCTGAGTTAGCGGCCATACAGAAGCAGTAAGGTACATCTTATGTCAAACACCCCAGCACTGGACCATCTTCAGTGACTCAAGACCAGCGCTTCAAACAATTGAGTCTTTTATGAAAAATAATGCTTACGACTTTCTGGCATACCAAATCTTCTGCACCTGCCACCGGGCCCTTCAGCAGGGTCATCACGTAACTCTTCAGTGGATACCAGGTCATTGTGGTGTCGCCGGCAATGAGACAGCAGCTAGTGCAGCAAAATCAACCAGTAACGGCAGTAAAATTGGTCATACAATACTCCAGGTGTGACTCGAAAACTCTGGTTCAAGATGTGGCAAAAGGAATTTTACGAAACTACTATACGAATCCACATTACCACCATCCCAGGCTATACTCCCTTGATCCTCAACTTGCATTCTGCGTTCCATCTGGACTTTCTAGACAGCTAGAGGCGGTCCTGCACCGACTACGGCTAGGTGTGGCATATACACCGCAGTACCTTTCGTCGGATTCTAAGAAGAGATTCCGCAAACTGTGCAAGCTGCGAAGTTGAAGGGACAATTCAACATATCCTGTGTGAATGCGATAAATTCAACAACGATCGACAAGTGCTGCAACATACATTAATGGCGTTGGACTCGCGGCCTTTCTGGTCATCAAAAGTGCTTGGTGCCTGGGACAAAACTGACCAATTCATGAAGGCCACGAAGGCCTTGGTAGTGTTCCTCACGAACACGGAATTATCAGACACTTTGTAGGGTGCTTATAATGCCTGTGAGATTTTGAACATTTGTACCATTGCTCACCCTCATTGACAACTTCACCTCATCTTTCTTCCTCATCGTCATACCTTTTCTTCCCCCTTCCCCTTCTCCCCAGTACAGAGTAGCCAACCAGAACCTACGTTCAGGTGAACCTCTCTGTCCTTCCTTAATAAACCCTTCTCTCTGTCTCTTTTTTGAAAAGGTTCAATTTCAATAAATATTATTTACTATTAGTTACTGTATATTATGTTATTTGTCGTTTTCTAATTCGGTCGATTTCAAGTACGTAGTAAGGCAAATAATTTAAATTTTTGTGCTATCTGTGTACCAATCAACGAACTCACATCTAATGCTTACTATAAAGCATTAATAACTTGTAGTGTTATTCAAATCTTCATGGACAAAATTGGCTCCATGTGACTAAAATGGCCGCAAATGTCAAGCTATTAGTGATTATTAGTGGCAACGTTACTTTATTTCTATGCTAGCAGGGTACAATCGCTTCGAGCGACTATTGCTGGCTATTAGCACTTATTAACAAACGTGGCTTAAATCTCTCGATCATCCCTATCAGTGACTATTAGTATAATACCGAGATGTCCATGTCATTTTGAACAGGATTGGTAAGCATGAGACAGGTTTTATTGAAGCCCCAGAATTCCAGAAATATGTCCGTCCGTCCTTGCGTAAATTTTTAGCTATATTTAGCAGGATAATTGGGGTCACTTGACCGGACGTCACATCTCTATATGAATTCGTTTTTCTCACTATATCAGGGAGAAACGACACGGGGTCGATATAAAATAAAACTAT